>MU182394.1:8075-57096 GCA_016904865.1 Pissodes strobi | reverse complement strand
AAAAAAAAAAAAAAAAAAAAAATAGAGAACGTTATCAAACGACCAAAAGATTCTTGAGCTCGAGGAAGAGCTACAGCAAATCAATTGGGATAAGGTTGGCTTGAGTGAAGTCCGCAGAGGAGAAGAACAAATTAGCTTAAAGTCAGGAAACACGTTCTATTACAGAGGAAATCAAGAAAGCTCAGATGGCGGAGTGTGCTTTATAATACATAAAAAATGGGTGAAAGATATCGAACATCTAGAGAGTATAAGCCCTAGAGTATGTTTTGTGGTACTGAAACTGAATCAAAGATACAGCATCAAATTTATCCAGGCCTATGCTCCAACCTCAACGCATACAGAGGAGGAAGTTGAGACGTTCTATGACGATGTTGCAATGGCCTTATCTAAAGTTCCAACATATTTTTCTTTCATAGCGGGGCACTTTTATGCGAAAGTTGGTAAGAAGCAGGACGAAAGCGAGCTCTCCTTTTGACAACATGGAATAGGGGAGAGAAATGAAAGAGGAAATACCCTACTACAGTTCCTCCTGGAACATGGTCTGTACGCTATGAATATTTTCTTTATGAAAGCTGAACACCGAAAATAGACATGGAACAGCCCTCACGGGAATACAGAAAGCGAGATCGATTTTTTTATCACCGACAAAAAGCGACTTGTGCAAGATGTTACAGTACTAAATCGGCTGTCGGTAGGTAGTGACCATAGAATGGTCAGGGCAACAATAAGAATGAACGTAAGGAGAGAGAGGGCAACACTCACTATGACGAAAAGCAACAAGTGGACCACAGTCGAAAATAGTAGTGAATACCAACGAACCATAAGCGAGCACCTAGGAAATATAAATCAAATGGATATAGAAACACTGCACATCTCCATAAGAGATTCGATAGGAGTAGCCCGGCAAGAACACTGTTTAAGAGTAAATAATAAAGACGAAAACTCTCAACAAATACAAAACTGCTTATGAAACAGAGGCGAGAAATGTTACAGAAACACCCGAGAAACGAAAACCAGTTGAGACAGATAAATAGGGACATACCAAAGGCAGTTCGAAAAGATGTGAGGGATTATAATAACAAATGGATAACGAGGACTATCGAAGAGAATAAAAGCATGGAATTACTCAAGAAATAACTCTCAAAAGGAAAAACAGAGATTAATAAACTGGAGGATAAAGATGGGCAACCCAACACAGATAAAAAAGAAATCCTGGAAATCATAGAAGACTTTTATTCAAACCTGTACAGCTAAAGATCAGAAGAGAACGATCTCCGGACAATTCCTCATATCCTTAATCAGAGATCGGAAGAGCTGCCGGAAATAACTACATGGGAAGTCAAGAAATCACTATCAGAGATAAAGAACGGCAAAGCTCCTGGTGAGGATGGTATAGTGATTGAGGCAGTCAAGGAAGGGGGAGAGATACTACTGAAGGCAACAACAGTCTCATGTAATAAATGTCTTATAGAAGCAACAACCCCTACAGACTGGAATAATGCCATAAGAGTTATCATGCACAAAAAGGGAAATATTGCCAACCTAAACAACTATAGGCCAATTAGCTTACTGTCACACCTCTACAAATTATTCAGCATTTTTTTTTACTAGGCGCCATGAATCTAAACTTAACTCCTATCAGCCTCCAGAACAGGCAGGTTTTCGAGCCGGGTACGGAACTAATGATCATCTGCAGGTTATTAAAACCTTAATAGAAAAGTCCGTCGAATATAAAAAACCGCTCGTGCTAGTGTTTGTGTACTATGAAAAAGCCTTTGACTCTATCAGACACAATAACATGTTCAATGCACTTGCTGACTGCCGAGTTGATAGTAGATACTCTGCCATCCTACAACATATCTACAACCACTCAACTGTATGAGTATATGAGAAGACCGATAAATTTAAGATACAACGTGGAGTTCGGCAGGAAGACATAATCTCGCCTAAGCTGTTTACCACGCTTCTGGCATACATGTTCAAAAATATTGAGCTGGAGAGTCTAGGTACAAATATCAATGGAAAAGATCTTAATCACCTCCGATTCGCCGACAACATTGTAATGATATCAGATTGCTTAGGTAAAGCGGAAAAAATGCTTTAAAAACTGACATCTGCCTCACACAAAGTTGGTCTCAAAATCAACGCAACAAAAACGGAATTCATGACGAATCTGGTCCAGCCAAAACCTTCTGGTACAGGGAAAAGAGATCTTCCAAGTGACTTCCTATAAATATCTAGGACATGAGATCAGAATTGGTGGAGATAATCAAACATGCGAAATCGAGCGAAGAATTAGACTAACATGGGCAGCTTATGGTAAAGTTAAACATATATTTAAGTCAGACATTCCGTTGTGCCTTAAATGCAAGGTTTTTTATATCAGTGCATCCTGCCTGTCATGACTTACGGTTCAGAGACGTCAACGTTAACGAAGAAATCAGTAAATAAAGTGAGAGTTACACAACGCGCCATGGAACGTTCTCTGTTGGTAATTACAATAAGGGATAGAGTTCCCAATGAAACAATACGACAAAGATTCGGGGTTAGAGATTCGGTAGAGCGAATGGCTTGCTTGAAATGGAGTTGGGCTGGACATGTAGCAACAATGCCACATGAAAAATAGACCAAAAGAATTATAGAATGGCGACTCAGAGATCATGCCTTCAGAAACCAGGGACGACCACTAACCAGATGGACAGGTGATGTAAAACGCATCTCAACAAACTGGATTCATGCTGCTCAGGATTGGAAAAATTGGGGATTATTGAGAGAGGCCTATGTTCAGCAGTGGACGAGACAGGCTGTTTGATGATGATGATGATGATGTGTTTACCACCAATCGCCCTCAAGTAATGAGGAAAATTTGCAATCTGCTGGAAACCTTTTGACATTTTTTTCCACGCATCAGTCGTATTTGGTAAAGACATAATCACTCCTTAGGTTGTTTCATATACTTTCTATCTTCTGCGACAATATTATTAACTCTCGACACACACCCTCGGTACGAATATCTGGGCGCCAATTATCTAAAAAGATGATTGTTTAATTAATATTTTCTTGGAAGTAAACTTGTGCTGAAAAGATGGACGCAAACCAGAAAATCTTGAATAAAAGCAATTAGGAAACAAAAGGACCAAAAACATCTGGTTTCTCTGCCCAATATTCAAGATTATATATTTCATGACCAAATATTCTTCTTGAAAAAAATAGAAATTTTTGGATTGCTCACGAAAATACTGATGGTGATGCAAACGTAAGAAGCGCATCCATAAATATTAATGCTGAAGAGGATACAGCTGTTGATTAAGAGCGTAGTGCTGAGAATAATGAAGCAAATCGTGCGGCACCTCGGCAGTATGTGAGCAAGTCAAGCCGGTCAGAACAACGAAAACGAAAGTTTCCAATGAGGAATGAACTTGATGTGAAAATAAGGAAATTCATCAAGCAGGAAAACCGCCATACTGCCTTTTTCAACAGTATTTCAACTTCTCTTTAGTTACTTAATAACGATAAAAGGCTTGGGTTTCAGGCTTATAAGTCTGCTGCAAAGTGTTAAAAGTAAAGCACACACTCCAACCAACTTTCCCCTAAAGCAACAATATCGTAAAGACAATTTCAACTCTCAGGAATGGCAAAACAATGACAATTTGCCACACCAAGTAACAAATAGAGCTACACACACATCATCCAGTACATCGATGAATACCGAACTAGTAGTTTCACCTCTGCAGTCACTCCAGCATCTGCAGTGTTTGAATATTAGTACAACTCCAATTCATCTCAAATTTTTTTGTTTTTTTTTTAATATAGATATATCAGGTGAAATCACAGTTAATTTTTGGTCTTTATATAATAGTCCGAGAGGCGACCGTCATAATAGAGTGGTGTCTGAACTGTCAGGATTTTGCATGATAACAAATATTGTTTAGTTGGGCCGAATAAGAAACCGTTGGTCGGCCGAGGCTGACCTTGACCAGTAATTGACAATTATGCTAATTGTCTAGAGAAATGAGATGCGTAGGTACCGTCACATAACTGTGTTTTTTCGCGATCAATCGGTAGATAGACCCTAGAGCATGAAGAATTGTCAAGTCGGCCGAACCACACCCTGCCCGAAGTACCCGGCCGACCAATGTCAAAATATCATTTTTGATGACTAGACTCTCTGACAGAACTGTCAGGTCGGCCTATTTTTATTTTAAAGACAACAATGTTTTATTTAAGATTTTCCCGGTCGGCCGACAAAAAACGCGTCCCTTATAGGTGGCGCTAATGATAGAAAAAAACTCAGAAATTTCCCCGAATTTGCCCGGAGCTTGACTTTTTGCATGGGCGGAACATTTTTTTTTCATGCGTCATATAAGGAGGATTTCTGTCAAAGAAACGTCACTTAAGGAGTCCCTAATTTGTTGCATTAGTCCGTGTGCATGTGACTAGGTACTCGGCCGACCAATTACAAAATTCCATTTTTGATGACTAGCCTCCCTGACAGAACTGTCAGGTTGGCCTTTTTTTATTTTAAAGACAACAATGTTTTGTTTAAGATTTTTCCGGTCGGCGCTAATGATAGAAACAAACTCAGAAATTTCGCCGAATTAGACCGGAGCGTGGCTTTTTCGGCGGACCATTTTTGTTTTTACATGCGTCATATAAGGAGGATTTCTGTCAAAGAAACATTACTTAAGGAGTAGGGAATTTGTTGCATTAGTCCGTGTGCGTACTCGGTCGACCAATTCCAAAGTTCTATTTTTGATGACTAGCCTCCCTGACGAAACTGTCAGATCGGTCTTTTTTATTTTAAAGACAACAATGTTTTGTTTAAGATTTTCCCGGTCGGCCGACAAAAAACGCGTCCCTTATGCCGGGCATACACATTTGGCGAACCTCGGCGAACGCGAATGTGTGTAAAGTCTGTTTGTCGGCGTTGGCTGCGGCTTGGCAAAGTTTGCCGGTG
The DNA here is from genome assembly GCA_016904865.1 of Pissodes strobi. Lineage (NCBI taxonomy): Eukaryota > Metazoa > Arthropoda > Insecta > Coleoptera > Curculionidae > Pissodes > Pissodes strobi. Next base: position 52,139 of record MU182394.1, on the reverse strand, counting down.
TTCGCTTCGTTGTCGGTAAATCGCGATAAATCAAAGGTATTCGAGCAAGCCTTTGGTACCGTCCACAAACATTTTAGCGATACGTCCATTGTGTGGTTGCCATAATTGTACACAAATGATTCGCCAAATATTTCGACAAATATATTGGTCAATGTGTATGTCCTTCAATAGCTAATATATAGTTTGTCAAAAATTCAAGTCAGTTCATAAGAATTTCATTAAATACATATACAATTGTCTGATTTGAAACATTTGATCCGCACTGATTATTATTCATAAATATTAAAATATGTCATAATAAACAATGTCGTCGCTCAAATATAGTTACGAAAAATTTCTGTGGAATAATGACTTTCTAGAAGATTTTATCTGTAGAACTGCAAAGAGCTGGAAAAGTAAGATCTTTATGAAAAAATTGTAAAGAAATCACCAATTTAGCTTGCTGTATAGTTTCTTTTATCATCTCGTTGGCTTTCAATATTTTTAAAAACACATTTAGTACAAGACTATGGCAATGAACAAAAAAAAATGATAATAATAATAAACGTCTTTTATTTCGAAAATAACAAAATATTACAAAATAGATAAATCAAAATAAATTAAAATTTACCGAAATAGGCGATATTTAGCTTAAAAGCTATTCTTACATATTAACTACAAATATAATTGGCTAAGCAGCGATCACTCATCCTACTAATAAACAACTAACAAAAAAAAAGTACATAACAATAATTCTTAGGACAACTCTCAATTATTTATTCACGAGCGGCAATGCGTTACTTTGCGCACTAAATTGACAAATAACTAATTTATAGATATTGCAATTCGATATTTTCACCTCAATAAATTTTTATAAAATAATAATATTTATAGTTATAAAAATATGAAGCTGGATTATTACTTACATTTTCTTCGACCTTCTTTTCGAATTCTTCTTTGTGTGCTTTTTTTGGTAGCGTGATTTTTCGATAGAACTTTATATGATAATCACTATTTTCTCTTGTCAGTATAAGTTCCATAAGCGAAGTTTTTGATTTTACGAAACTTGATCAAATTGCAGCAAAAAGTATAGGAGTGATTCGTAAATGGAATCAGTCCTCCTGAAGAATCGCACACAAAACACGTGCACATTTTCAATGCATTAAAGAAACACGTGAGCTCTAATTTTTTTAGTGGAACCGACATAGGAAAGCACGCCGTTCCACACAAAAGTCAATCGTCAACTGGATGCTATTAAGTAACAGAGAAAAAAATCACATCAAAAAATTTGACAGAATCGTCAAATTATGATGTTTCATGTTCCGCCGCCTTTGATTTTGAGTGATGAACTCCTTATTTAACGGACAAAACAAACAGAGCGTTTAATATAGTGCTTGATCATATTATGGAAAATTATTAAACAATTTAATCTTTGTAATACAAATAAACTTAATTTTTAAAATAAAATACAAATTTAAATAAAACACAAGGAATAAGAAATATTCTTTTTTAACAACTTTCAATAATTAAAAGCCATTTAAATATTATTTTAAGCTTTGAAGTTGACCAATTAGTCACACGCATACGGACTAATGAAACAAATAAGGGACTCCTTAAGTGACGTTCCTTTGACAGAAATCCTCCTTATATGACCCATCTAAAAACGAAAATGGTCCGCCCAAAAAGCCAAGCTCCGGGCCAATTCGGGGAAATTTCTGAGTTTTTTCCTATCATTAGCGCCACCTATAAGGGACGCGTTTTTTGTCGGCCGACCGGGAAAATCTTAAATAAAACATTGTTGTCTTTAAAATAAAAAGAGGCCGACCTGACAGTTCTGTCAGGGAGTCTAGTCATCAAAAATGGAATTTTGGAATTGGTCGGCCGAGTACTTCGGACAGGGTGTGGTTCGGCCGACTTGACGATTTTTCATCCTCTAGGGTCTATCTATCCATTGATCGCGAAAAAACACGACAGTTATGTGACGGTACCTAGGCATCTCATTTCTCTGGACAATTAGCATAATTGTCAATTACTGGTCAAGGCCAGCCTCGGCCGACCAACGGTTTCTTATTCGGCCCAATTAAACAATATTTTTTATCATGCAAAATCCTGACAGTTCAGACACCACACTATTATGATGGTCACCTCTCGGACTATAATATGTAGATTAACGATATCTTCCTGTATAATACGCTGTCATATTTTCAATAAAAATATTTCTTTTTATGGTAAACCGATTCGGTAAATTACTTACCTTAAACATATCGCCAATTTCTCTTCAGGATCTGTGCTCTTTCTCATTCTAGTGTCTTGTTGTTGTTGTACGTAGATGAGCCGAGAGAGCCTTGAATCGGCTATGAAATCAAGAAACAACAGTTCTGTATGAACATAGCATTCGCTTTGCACCGATTCATTAAAATTACCAAAACGGTGAATAAACCGCTTAGTGCTACGTTAGAGAGGAGTTGTCCATACTGAAAAAAAGTACTTCTTCAAAAGGGTATTGACTATTTTTATAGATCAGAAGTGGGATTATACTCATAAGTATTACACACAATAAAGTGATTTTGTGAAATTACACCATGTCGGCGAAAAGTTTAAGGGCATATATGTCGGAAGCCATGCAACCGGATGTTGTTTGATGGATCTGTCTCAATCATTGTTCATTCTCCAACCCCTAAGAGAAAACGTTATAAGTCCAAACACCAAAAGCGGAAGAACTGAAATAGAAATAAAAAATAAGTTCTTCTACAGATACTGATCGGAAAAAATCGAAAAATGAGGAATGGCGGTTTGCAACAAGTACGAGTTTTGCCAACCAGTTTAGTATTGGAGTGGAAAAGATAAGTCCCCGGTTTGATCCACAAAAGAGAAACAGTGAGTAGTAACTTAAAAATGCCGCGTTGACGTTTATAATTGGGATGACCTGATTCTAAATAAATTATTGGGGAGCAGCTTATTTGGTATAGGTCGACAATAGTAGGATTCCAAAGATCAGTTGTTGTTGAATTGGAAGGAAATAAAACAGGCCTTAATCAAGCAATTTACAAAATCATTGAAAGAAGAACAAGAGAAGGTGAACACCATGTTCGTATGGTAATAACAGCAATAGAATACTCAAAGGGAAAACTATGGTGGAAAAATTATGTATTTAAATGTTAGCGTTTGTGAAGGTAACAGGACTTCGAGACTAGGATAATAATAGCCAATAATGATAACAACTGAGGCCATTACTTCTGACATTTTATCTGAGTTGGCACGTAAACATAACAGTTAGTAAAGTAAGTAACGAAAACTATGAGGCGTGAAAACAAGAAAGGTAATAACTGAGGCCGCCACTACCTACTTGTTCTGAGTTGACACGTGGTTAGTTTGAGTTAGTAATTAGTAGTAAGGGACATATCTTAGTGCTCAGGATGACCGAATGGTAAAGAATTGCTGATGCTGACGCTGTATTTTATATAAACCGTTTATGTTTATATTAGGTTAACCTCGTCAAGAAATGTGAGCAGAGGATGGAGAGTGAGTGGCAGGTAGTCGTAGACCGACACGCCTAATGTATGTTGTGTATTAATAGAATACTGAATAAAATTGTTTCTTTATTTTCTTATACTTTTTTATGTTTTATGGCTAAAGCCATAAAACATAAAATAAACCAATTTATAGTACAGTTGAAAAAAAATGTTCTCTGTATCTCACTTGTTTAATAGACTCAATGTTGAGTCTCGATTTAATGCAAGAAATTATAAACCGTTTCTTTCGAAAGCATTTAGCCTCTTTACTACTTTTTTTCAATATTAATATGTTCTTAGCATTTAATAATTATTTAGTAGAAATAATGGGACATAAATAACCATCTTAATAATCTAAGGCTGATAACGAATATACAGAAAGAGGTTGTATTATTTATCCGCATTGAGATGCATAGTAGTTGCCATTAATTCTTCTTAATTTGATTTTAACACCATTCTAATAAAATCTCCTCATCTAGGAATCCGGAAAGTTTTTCAACGTAAAATAATTACACAGGAGAAAATTGCAAGACATTCTCCTTAATAACATTGCTAGTATTTGAAAGAGAATCTCTGAATATCCCATAATTTCTCTCGAAGAGCAGCATTGCGGGCGAATTGAAAACTTTCCAATAGGTATTCACGATTCATCTAGTTTTCGACTGGGGTCGATTTCAGAATTAGATTAACTTCTCAATAAGTTTAACGGATTGCTAATAAAGCATGACATACCCAAACGCAGTGCGGATCGGTCTTTAAGAATAAAAACAAATCAAACAGTTTTGCATCATATTTTACTTTTATTTTTTATTAAATAATAACATACAGTCGTCAAGAGAATACTTTTTATCTGAACTACCACACGACTACTTGGGACACTTGGGTACGTCACACCAGGACAAAGTGAAGATTTATATTTAGTATGTTTGAACTTTCCCGATCTATTTGGAGGAGTTTTGTGGCTTAACCCAATCAAGTAATCAAAAACTATGGCAGATTATGTTTCGGTAATTGAAATTGTCAACAGAAGTTTTCAGTAGTGGAACGCGATTTCTTGAACATTATCACATCAGAATTTTATTAAGAGCTTTCTAGTATACAATACTCCTATAACCAGCATGTTCAAAAATCTGGTTTATGAGGCTAAATTTAATGGTTACTTCAGTTACTCCGGTCTCCTTTGCATATCTACATAAATATCGCAACATGACGTACTATCTTATTTAAGGATTAATTTTACCATCATAAGCTTAATAAAAACTTCTTTTTCTGATAAAGTTGGGATATTTGAATATTTTAAAAGGAGAACAAAAATAAAAGACGAGATTAGGGCAAATTACCGGAAAATATGGCTTCTTTCGACATAATAAAGAAGCCAAATTGAAATTTCGATATGAAACTGTGGCTTTTCGTAGACGCGTAAAATGGCACTTAAAACAAATTGTGGGGACGTAGTTGTTATAATGTGCTTAAATAAAAAATATGACTTTGTTTGTGCACTTCATAAAAATTCCCGACGTAAAATATATTGACCGATCATTATGTGGGCTAATAATGTGGATAGTTAAAAAATATGCCAATAAAGATGTCTCATCACACAAATTTTCGTACGTAATTATTGTGTGCGCTCTCCTTCAGAATGTGTCTATTTATTTATGATCATAGTGTTTGTGTGGTAGCGTTTTACAAACTGACAGTTTTATCAAGTTCTTTTTCCAGAATGGTTATAAGTAAGAAGTTCTCAGTACACGGTGCTGTGATTTATTTTTTCTTAGCATATATGAGAAAATTGGGGTCTTGTCATCAGTATGTTAAATAAGACCTAAAAAAAATATTTTAAGTTTAAGTAGGTATCTTACGTGCAAAGTCTCGCAATAGACAAAAATATTATAATTAAGAAAAAATTAAATTGTAGATGTTAAGGCAAAATCATAAAAAAGTCAAATTTCTTGTTATACAAAATTAAAGCGTATTCTCAAAAAAAAAACTTAATGAAATGCAAATTAACATGATCTATGTTTTAAAATAGGTATATTCTATGTCAGAAAATGTAAAAAAAACAAAAGTTGCAAAACACAAAAATACACAAAAGAGAGAGAGTGAGAGAAAGAGAGAGGGAGAGAAATGAGGCTGGTCGGAACGGACACCAGCCTCGGAAAGAGTGTAGTGAGTGTGTGGGAGAGAGAGAGAGTGTTACCTACATTAATACCTATATAGTAGCAACGAAGGCGGACAAGAGAGGCGGCGGCGATGGTGGTTAATGGCGAAGATTTCGGCAAAATGGCTTCTTTTTCTTGAGCCCCCGTAACGAGCGAAGCGAGCGGAGGGTCATGCGAAAAGTGAAACGAAGGTTTTCTAAACTTTGCACATTCGATACTTTGTGTCCGAGACGTTAAATATTTTTTCTACGAGCGTGCGCAAAGTAGCTACTTTGCGCACGCTACTCAATACGCAAAGTAGTACTTTCCCACACGCTATGCGGGAAAATGTGCGAGAAAGTAAATTCTCTAAAATCACCAGATACAAGAAAATGTTCATATATTTTTAGAAACTTTACACTTTTGGAGTTTTTATGCAATATAAGAAACCGTTTTAAGTCATAATTGTACTCTTTTCCTTAAAAGTTTCCGTAATTCGCGATATTGTAACTTAAACCAAAAACCATATATTTTGAAGTCCTCGGTATATAGTAGTAAAAAATTATGTCAAGCAACAATACTTATAATTGTCAGATTGACAGATTTTAAACAAATCTAGGTGTAAAACGAAGTATCCCAAAAAACAATCCTCAGGGTCGATAGAAAGCCTTAAGAAAATGGATAGTTCTAATGACCCCAGCATTTACCTGAATGTATCCTGGCACGTGGAAAAAAAATGTGATTGATCGAATTATTTATGCAACATTAGAAAATCGTTTTACCTCTTAATCATTCCCTTTTCTCTCAAAGCTTCCGTAATTCGCGATATTGCAACTTAAACCAAAAACCATATCTTTTTAAGTCATGTCAGGTCAACAATAATAGTCATGTAAAGCGACAGTAGGTATAATTGACAGATACTTTTTCTTTTATTTAAATACGGGTCATTATTATTCTGTGCTTGTTTGGACCGCGCTCGTAGAAAAAATATTGTTCCTAACACTTGGGCAAAGTGACTTCTCCGCACTCGAGTGATTGACCGAACTCCGCTTGGCGTCGTTCGGTCAACATCAGTCGCGTGCGGAAAAGTATCACTTTGCGCACTTGTTAGGAAAATAACTATTTTCTACAGCCGCGCGCAAAATAACTATATACTAAATTCAAATGAAATCGCAAAATCGACTAATGCCGTGGATCCTTATTTTGCGCTCTAGCGCGAACATGGAAAAGGAAATTCTCACTTTTTCCGTCTAGTGTGCTGAATGATCATGTAAACCGAAGATAAACAAATGACAGTCGTGCGTTTGTTACAATTTGTTACTGGCAATCCTGTTCTAATTATGCCCGAAGCCCGAACATAATATGTCAAAACTGACAGTCATTCGCAAATTTCAGAACAAGTATAAAGAAAAATGTGCATTTAATTTAAAAAAATGCGGCTGTAGAAAAAGTTCTGTGTGTTTTTCGAGCGCAAAGTAAGATTGCCGTTTTCGAAAGATTACTGCGCTCCGGTACGCGTCGCGCAGTAACATTCTTTCTCAAGCGGCAATCCGTTACTTTGCGCTCTAAATACACAAATAACTATTCCCTAAATAACTGCGAAAAGTGCGTGCAACGTAAAATGCGACAACACCTCGCCAAGCGTTGGTGGCCCCAGTTTTACCTATTCTTTTTTAAAATTGTCAAAAAATGTGTCAAAAATAATATAGTTTTTTAAGTTTTTAAGTATTCGACAGATCAAAAACTGGGCCATTTCCGAGTTAATATTCGCGAGGTTGTTACGCTTTAAACGGGACTTTTATAGACACTACAATAATGTAAAGTTGTTCGATGTTCGTTATGCCTGTTTGTCTCACGTAATTAATAAATTACGTTCTGGAATTCGTCGTTCACATTTTGCACTGTAAACCGTTTATTAGTGAGTAAAGCATTTAAGACGGGTAGTTTTATCTGGCTCTCACATTGTGGCGACCGTGACAGGACGGTTTTACAGCAGCAAATCGACGTTTTGAGACGTTCCTGGTGCCAGGAACTTTTGTATAGTTTGCAATGGCTGAGAATCTAGAGGCACAGAAGAAGGCCCGAAAAGTATATCGTGCTTCATTTACGAAGACGGCGAATGAACTTGCTGGTTTATTACATCTCGACCGTTCTAAGGATAATGATGTGGCTATTCGAGTTTGTTGGGAGACTTTGAAACCGAAATATGATAGCTTAAAGGTTCGGGACAGTGCTATTTTCGAAGAATTGTTGGAAAGCGCGACGGAGGAGGAACTTTCTATCGAGGTGGGCAGCTGTGACACTTATAATAAGCGGTTTATTGAACTGAGACTGCGGTACGAGAAGCTTTACGAGGACGCCGACTCTGAAGGAGCTGATTCAGTTGAGCGGAGCGCCCGCAGTCAGATGAGCAGTTTGCGTGTGGAGGCCGCGGAAAGCCTAGGTAAGCGAAAGTTTAAATTACCTCGCATTGAATTGAAACCGTATGATGGTAGTATTCAGGGGTGGTTGTCTTTCTGGGGCCAGTTCCAGAAAATCCATAATGACCCTGATATTGATAACCATGATAAAATCGAGTATTTAGTACAGGCTACAGTTCCTGGAAGTACGGCACGACAGCTGGTAGAAAGCTTTCCGTCAATTAGCGATAATTATGATAAAATTGTTGATAGCATGTCTAACAGGTTTGGCAGCAAAGATATGCAGATTGAGGTGTATATCAGAGAGCTGTTGAAGTTAATTTTGGGTACTGCGACTTCTAAACAGAAATTTGATATCGCTACGCTCTACGATAAGATTGAAACGCAATTGCGGGCGCTCGAGACGCTGGGTATCACAACCGGTAGCTGTTCTGCAATGCTTTTCCCATTAATTGAGTCTTGTTTACCTCGAGATCTGCTTAGAGTTTGGCAGCGTTCATCCTATTTCGTACTCAGCGTCTCCAATAGTCCTGATGTCTCTGTACTTGAGTTGAGGTCTCAGTAATGAAGTGGAGAACGAACAGAGGATTAGTTTGGCCGCCGAGGGTTTTTGATTGACGGAGCGTATGTCATGTGACAGATTGGGATACAGTGAGGAGAATTTCGAGAAAGGAAGATCCGCTAGAAATAACCCTGTTGTTCCGACCGCCACGGGTCTTGTAAATTGCGAGGTTGCTAAATGTATTTTTTGCGGTGGCTCGCATGAAAGCAGCGCATGTTTTAAGGCTAATAAAAGCGAAATATTTTGTTTAGTAAAAAGGCTTGCTTCCGCTGTCTGAAAATTGGTCACCAATCGCAAAGGTGCAGAGGACGCTTCAAATGTGTTTTATGCGAGAAATCCCATCTGGTTTTGATGTGTCCTAGTCTACCAGCCAATAAAACAGTTCCGAAACCAGACCAACGTGGTAATGGCAGTCAAAACACCGAAAGTCGAGAAGAAAAGTCTGTTCAACGTGATCAGGCATTGGCGAATCACACAAACACACATGTATTTTTGCAAACTCTTCGAGTTAATTTAAAAGGTTCAAATGGGTACAAGTCGGTGAGGGTGTTATTAGATAGTGGTTCTCAGAGGAGTTACCTTTTGAAGACAACAGTAGCTCAGCTCGGATATGAACCAAAGCGCTCTGAAAATATGATCCATTGTTTGTTCGAAGGTAGAGAGGCAACTTATGAACACAAATGTTATGACGTCACAGTTTTTAGTGACACATGTGTATTTACTTTTGAAACTCTTGATCAGCCAATTATTTGTGGTCATGTTTCCCCAGTCTCTAGTGGTCAGATGGTCAGCCGAGTTAGCGAATCTAGGTATTGAACTTTCTGTTTCCCGAGATCCTGGGCCGATAGAACTGTTGTTGGGTGCTGACATTGCTGACGTAATATATACCGGGAACCCTAAATATTTGCCTTGTGGGCTGACAGCAATAGAAACTAGGTTAAAGTGGACTCTTATAGGCAAGGTAGCGAGCAACGTGAAGAGACATTTCAATGCTGCTGTGACTACTCTCAATCTTTTCGTCAAAGACGCTTCCATAGAGCAACTTTGGGAACTCGATGCCCTTGGTAACCGAGCAGAGAAGCAGAGAAGAAATGGCAATGGCAGCTAAAGAGTTGTTTTTGGAAACTGTTCGTGTCAATGAAGAAGGTCGCTACGAGATTAGGCTTCCATGGATGGATGGGCACCCCCCTCTCCCTTCCAATTACAGTTTGGCTCAAAAAAGGTTAAAGTCGAATATTTCAAAGTTAAAACGAGATGGGCTTTTCGATCAATGTGATCAAATTTTCAAAGAATGGGACTCGGAAAAAATCATTGAGCGGGTTGACGCACCAGTGTCTGTTGATAAAGGTCACTACCTTCCATACTGAGTAGTAGTCAAGGAAAATAGTGCCACCACCAAGTTGAGACCTGTGTTTGATGCGTCCGCCCATGAGAGAGACAAGCCGTCACTTAATCATTGCCTCGAAAAGGGTTTAAATCTTGTTGAGTTAATACCATCGCTGCTTTTAAGGTTTCGGGAGTACATAGTAGGAGTGGTTTCCGACATACGTAAAGCCTTTTTACAAATCAGTGTGCATAAAAATGATCGAGATTTTCTACAGTTTCTGTGGGAGGATGACCAGGGCAATGAAGTTGTGTTTCGATTCAGACGAGTTGTGTTTGAAGTAAATAGCAGTCCATTCCTGTTAGGGGCGTCGATCGAGTACCACCTTGAGCAAGCACTTAAAAAATGCGATGACAGCAGTGTTTATTCTCGGAACACCATTGAGAAATTACGTCGCAGCTTTTATGTGGACAACTGCGTCACGAGTGTACGAGATGAAGACACATTGGCAACATTTGTTCGGGAGTCTGTGGCAGTCATGGCAGAAGGGCAGTTTGATCTGAGAGGGTGGGAGCACTCCCGCATTGGTGACTCAGATAGGGATGCAGTGCCTTGCCCTGTGCTAGGTTTGAATTGGCACCCACAGAGGTATGTTTTGACTCTTGGTCATGGATTTTTGGATACTGATGTTGAGGGTTTAGTAGTTACCAAGAGAGAGATGCTGTCAGTAACTCAGAAGGTGTTTGATCCTATTGGTTTCACATCGGCCACTGTTTTGGTCCCCAAATTAATGTTGCAAAAACTGTGGGCAAAACAGATAACATGGGATCAACCTGTGGATGACGACACTACGCAGTATTTTAAGAAGTGGCTTCGCGAGCTGCCATATTTGTTGAAAATTGAAATTCCAAGATGGACCTTGACTGGTGGGAGTTTTGCACGAGATGTCAGCATACATACTTTCTGCGATGCCAGTAAGGACTCATACGCATGTGCAATTTTCCTGCGAGTCGACATGCAAGACAGAGTCAATGTTTTCCTGTTAGCAAGCAAGGCCAGGGTCTCCCCTTTGAAGAGAATGACAATCCCAAGGCTTGAGCTGTTGGCTGCTGTGATAGGTGCAAGGCTTTTTGGAAGTATTAGAGGAAACCAGTTAACTCCAGCAGAAAAATGGAGGCATGTACCAAGTTTCTTGAATCCTGCAGACCTACCTTCGCGAGGCTGCTTTCCAAAGCAGCTGTTTGAGCTCAAGTGGTGGGAGGGCCCTACATGGCTGTATCAGGATCCCGAGAAGTGGCCTTCAGAAAACCCAGTGGTTAATGAAGAAGAAATTACGCAAGAGCGCCGAAAACAGCTGGTTTTGGCACTTGCTGATGTAGGACTCCATCGTGAATGGAATTTGTTGTTTTTTGCCAACTACACTAGGACTATCCGAATGCTTGGTTGGATATTCCGCTTTTGCTACAATATAAAGCATCCGTCTGACCGTACAAGTGGTGAGTTAACAGCTGAAGAGTTTGCTGCTGCAGAGACGTTTGCTTTCAAGCTGATCCAGCAAGAATATTTTTCCGGAGAAAGTGATAAGCGTATTAGCAATCTTCAGCCATTTTATGATGAGAATGGAGTGCTCAGTCAAGAGTGTCTAACAGGCAAGATACAGAGGCTTACCGATTTCCTATAGTTTTGCCTCCTAAGCACCCATTGGTTCAGACTTTAATTTGGATGGAACATCGGAAGTCATGCCACGTAGGAACCCAAGGTCTGCTGAATCTTCTTCGAGAGAGATATTGGATTCTTGGAGGAAGACGAAGTATTCGAAATGTCGTCACCAAATGCGTTGTTTGTAAGAGGCAAAATGGAAAACCGTTTGTGGTGCAGTCACCACCATTGCCTCTCTACAGAGTTCGTATGGCCGTCCCCTTTGAGGTCACGGGTGTTGACTTTGCGGGCCCGTTATTTTTGAGAAATGGACAGAAAGCTTGGTTGTGTCTCTTTACCTGTGCAGTCTACCGCGCAGTTCATCGCTTACGACCACAAGCTTTTTGCAAACATTGCGTCGCTTTGTAGCTATACGCGGAAGACCTAAGACTATTTATAGCGACAACGGGACTAATTTTGTTGGCGCCGAAAATGCTTTTTCGGTGCTTAATTGGGACTCGGTTCTACGTGACACGAGTGTACAACGCATTGCGTGGAAATTCAACCCTCCAACTGCAGCGTGGTGGGGTGGCTTTTGGGAGCGTTTGATTGGTATACTTAAACAGTTATTACGTAAGATGCTGGGTCACGCTAGTGTGGACTATGAAGACTTATTGACTTTACTCTGCGATTGTGAGGCGGTTGTTAATGCGCTACCCCTAACTTACTGTTCTGAAGACCCCAAAGAATTGGCCCCCTTTACTCCTTCCATGTTTTTGCGTGAACAAGTCGAGTGGGGATTACCTGACTGTGACTCCGTAAACCGAGCATCGTTGTGCCGTAAAGTGAGACATATTCAACATCTACGCGATGATTTACGCGCTCGTTTTCGTGTTGAATATTTGGGACAGTTAAAGCTGCTTTCCGAGAAGGGAAATGTCGTCCGATTGGAATTGGTGACATAGTGCTTATCGGTAATGACAATACGAGACGATTGGACTGGCCACTGGGGCGTGTCAGTGAACTGTTGCCTGGCAAAGATGGTCAGGTGCGATTAGTGAGGTTGAAGACATCCAGAGGTGAAATGCTGCGACCGCTACAGTGTCTTTACCTGTTAGAATGCGCTGAGCTGATGGAGGTGCCTCCAGTTACAGAGACTACTCCGCCAGAACAGACCGAAGGAAATGTGGAAACGACTGGTGCGAGCAATCCGGCATCAGCGGATGAGGTGAAGGTGACTCGGTGTGGACGTATTTGTAAGACACCTGCAAGGTATCTGTGAGAACTTTGTCAGGTAAGTAGAAACTTCTATAAAATCAGTGACTGTCTCTTCCTATGTGTGAGAAACCTTTGACTGAGTAAATATTTCTCAGGTGGGAGAATGTCCGAGACATTAAATATTTTCCCTAAAAAACTGCGAAAAGTGCGTGCAACGTAAAATGCGACAACACCTCGCCATGCGTTGGTGGCCTCAGTTTTACCTATTCTTTTTTAAAATTGTCAAAAAATGTGTCAAAAATCATATAGTTTTTTAAGTTTTTAAGTATTCGACAGATCAAAAACTGGGCCATTTCCGAGTTAATATTCGCGAGGTTGTTTACGCTTTAAACGGGACTTTTATAGACACTACAATAATGTAAAGTTGTTCGAAAGCCAAAACCGAAAGTGCATAACATGCCCTAAAAATATAGTAACTTCGTTATAATACATGCCTCGGCTTATTTTTTTCTTGCATTTGAAAGCTCCGTAATCTTTCAAATATCGTTCAATTCTAACAAAAATAGTTCTGTCGGGAACTTTTCTTCTTGTATATTTTCTATGCTATGCTCTTTTGGCTAAAGCAACAGATTCAGTCTGATTTTATGAATACGTCGCAATCTAGCAAATATTACAAATGTAACATTTGCGTACCAAAAATGTTAAGTTAACTATTTACTGAAGGAAATGATAAAGAAAGCCGAAAATTATGCGAGAAAGTTTATATCTGTCCACGTGCATGAGTGCCTTACGTTCTGCCGCAGAAATAACTTTCTCGACCAATATAACAATAATATCTTTGATTTCATTACCCTCCGTAAGGGAGAGAGAGCTACACATGTGCTAGCTTTACCTGTGACTAAATACTTAGAGTTAAAGGTTTTTCAGGCACTCAAACTTCAATTTTGTTTCGGGAAATACTTGTCAGCAACAACGCGACCTTGTTTAGTATTTTTGCACTTTAGTAGACTCGAATGAACAAATTTTGTTTAATGTGAACCATGTATAGCAGTAGTGGGGTCTAAACCTAGCGTGTTTTTATGCTAAATATCTGGGGTGACTGGACTTTATAGGCCAATTCCCTGGAAGGTCTGTCCATGACTTTCTGTGTTTTATTTTGGCAGTTTGGTGCTTTGGTTTTCTCTTCATTTAATTGGTTTGGATTTTTTATTTTCCTAAAACGAGCGGGGCTGATTAAGGATTTTAAAAGTGTAAAAAGAGGTAAAAACAATAATATGGGCAAATTTGCAATATGTCATTTTGAGACAGATCATCTTACATTATCTTGTATTCGTTATTTTATGGTAAAAGTTAAATGCGGAGATCTACCCCAATATTATCTTGTTTCAGTCGATTTTCTATGATCGGCTTTCATTCAAAATTAATTTATTTTTGAATGAATGACGTTTGGAATTTTGTCAATCAACGCGTCTGAATTTAACATTTTGAGTAAACCGTGTTCTATTGTAGAGATACCCTACTCTGAACACCGATGGTATCGATCTAGGATTTGTGCATATTTCCTGTTGAGACAACTTCCTGTGTGCTAATATTTTAGATTACGCCTATATAGCATGCCTACCAGTGTTGTCGTGCTGCATAGTTGAATTGGGAAAAATCACAAAATATGAATGATTTGATTTCTCGTTTAACGCATTGATCCGAGAGCACAGACTGTCCGGAAAACATGAACTGGGTTTTTGGAATGTGCATGTGCGGTATGCGTTCGTTAGCAGATAAACTAATTAGGAGGACCACGTTTTCAGTGATATTGCAACACTTTTTCTGATTGAAGTTAAAAGTAATTTTTTTCCAATTAAAAAGGAAACTAGCCCCGGAGAGTTGTATTGCAATTGCCCAGCCCCAGTAGTGGGGTCTTTAGAGCGCCACCAGTTCTGTCCAACTAAACTGAAAAAGATCCGCTGGTGTTGTGCAGGGTGGCTAGGCCGGCATACTAAATCAAAAGGTACTTAATTTCAACCTAACAAGAAAACGAGAATATAGGCTGGCTTATTAAATCAAAAGTTACTCAAGCTTAACTTAGCAAGAAAACAATCTTAAATTTAAGGAACAATATATTTGCTACTAAGTCCTTTTTTTTTAAAACACAGCAACAATCTATCTGGAGTAAAATGGAAAATTAAATGGATGTGTTGTTAGTTAAAGACCAAAAGCATGTCAAATGACTATTAAATTTAACTACTAATAGGTACAATATGGTGATTGTACGGAGACCAATTCTGTTGTTAATACTCGGGTCTGTATGCCTTACAACTAAATGCACTAAATATTCCTAACCAAAGTGATCACTTTGAGGTTAACTAGGCTAATTACAACTAGGTATACGTGCGCTAATAGCTGCACCGATTTTTAAATGTAGCAATAATAATAGGTAACAATGAACGGCTACAATAATTAAATCAAATGACTCGATAAATTATTAAAGGAAATAAAATTAGAATAAAACTATTGAAAGCTGGGCTATCAATGCTTGACTTATATTATAAAGAGAGAAAATTCAGAGCGGTTATGTTACTCGATATATGAATGAAAGGAATAAAATTATTGAAATTGTTTTAAAGCCGGTCAATGCTTGACTTATCTTAAAAAGAGAGAAAATTAAGAGCAATTAGATTAACCGGTCCGACAAACCAGTGAATAAATGAAAATAAAATTAATGAGCTATCTCAGAGCTTGTCGGTCAATGTTTGATTTATATTAAAAAAGGAAAATTAAGAGCGATTATATTAAACTGAAAAAAAAAACAATCGAATTCATGAAAGATAAAGTGGTCGTCGAGTCTGGTGGAGGCGCCGGGCACCTATATAATACCTCAGGTACTGCCACTCGATGGCCCCGAGGGGAAGATCTAGCCAAGGTCTCGATAGCTCGGTATCAAGATGGGCTGATAATTGGACTGTGGCCCCCTAATCGAAGTTGTGGCCCGCTAGTAAACTTGTGGCCTGCTAGCAAAGGTGGTAGCCTGCTGGTAAGGCCTGCTTCTCGCCTGCTAGTAAAATTTGTGGCCTTCCAGTAAAACCCTGAAATAACCCAGTGTGGCGTTATTTTGCCACTAAAGATTGCGAACGGTTAGCTCTTAATGCGGAGGCCGAGGTTCATGGCATATGACCTTTGTGCACTTAAATTGGGCGCCACGTAATTTGGAAGAGATGCTGCAAGTTATATAACCTAGTAAATCACAAGACCTAGATTGTCTTTAATAGATGTTAATTGTATTTTGAAGAACGAAATGGGGAGAACAGTCAACAGTAAACACTCCAAACATAAACAAAGCAAGTATTCTTTATTTATAAGAATATCTACCCTCTCCGTTGGGAATAATACATAATTAAAACATGAAGATACAATCCATTTCTACAGTTAAAAAAAATAATGTCATGAAGGAGCTTATCTTGGTAACGCTTACCTCTTGAGTGTTTTATTTAAAATAAATTATACCTAGAGGGAAAAGGCTCATGAATCTTTGTTTCCAGGGTTATTGAATAGGTTCATCCGTAAAAGGCATTAAATGTGTATAATATCTACCAAGTGAGCCGAACAATTAAAGGCAGAAAGTTACTATGAATAAAGTATAAAATTTTACACTAGGTAGACAGCTGATCGTTTATATAATAAAAGGAAAGAACTGGCCTTGAGTTATTCCTGGCAGCTGGATACTGGGGTTATTTCCGTCAGCTGGATAAACACTTCCATCTCTGAGGTTCTTGTGGCTTATTGTTCTCTTCTCTAATCATGTGAAATTCCGGACCAAACTGATTTTTCTATTCCACCCTATCTGTGAAGCATGGAAGCTTAAGATTTACCTGTACCTTACTGGCTGGTGATGTATTAATCTAAAAAAATAAGAGGCATCCTCAAGGATTAGACGAAAATAAAATAGGCCTTCTCAAGCCTAATGGCACAAGATTTTGAAAATCTTTTGGCCTAATGGACCCATGACGTTTCTTAAATTCAAAACTATGAAATCGGTCTAGACACTTCGGCTACATCATGAAGACCAATGCGACTTGAACCTGACCGCTTGACCTCGTTTCCGATGTCAATTGTCAGCTCATCGACACCGAGCGGCGAAAGCTGCTTTCTCATGCACAGTGCCATATAGAATGAATATTAGTGTCACTCGGGTTCGATTGCTCGGTAACCACAACTAGAAATGACGTCATATTTAAATATTAACTTGCATGAAACATAATGACTAAAGATGAGATTAATTTAAAAGAAAACAATATTTATTGAGAAATTAGGGCAATATTAAATTAATAAGATAGTATGTAGGGAATCAGTGGCATGACTTAATATATTAAAAGTATGTTTTATTTTTTATTACTATAAGAAATCCAACCATGAAGAAAGGTTAATAGTTTTTATCAACATCTTGTAAAAAGAAAGTTAAAGACCGTCTGATACTTCGTGCCGTTATACTTGATGTTTGCTTAAGTTATGAAATAATTTATGTTCTAAATAAATAAAAGTAAGAGTAAACATGTAACAAATACATTTAGGGGTTAAGTGTAATTTTTCCAGAGAGTTAATTAAATACATTCAAAGCATAATATATGAAAATAAATGTAATAACGTATATTGCTTGAATTCTTAAAACAAAGGTAGCATTTGCTTATAATATCTTCATGAAAAATTAAATGCTACACCAGTGCGCATAAGACGAAGCCCCTTACTTTAATAAAAACCATAGTCCCCCTTTGCATAAATATATTTTCTTTATAAAACAAATTTCCCCAGAAAAAAAAACATGGACTTGCAATGACCATCAGCAAATAAAAAAGGTACCAAGGTACAGACAACTTGAATATAACAAAGATAGGGATGAATCACCCCTAAAAGAAAATATAAACTTCCCCATACGATCAAAATTAAAGTTACATTAAAATAAAAATTCGGATTAGATAAAATGGAGTAGATAAGATAACATATGGGACGCAAAACAAATGGCGGACCATGCACAAAAAAAGGTAACACAGATAAGCAATTAAATCATTAATTTAGGCAAAAACTGTAGCAATAATTACCTCGGCTAAGGGAAATTCGACGGTCTCAGTCTTATATGACGAACATGGAAAGCCTCTAGAAATAATGAAATAAAACCGTTAGCGTCATGGCGTCCACGCGCTTCACAAGCAATAGAAAAAAATTAACTACAGAGCAAATGCTTATCTAATGCAGCAGTAAAATCCCGATAAATCGGTCGTGTCAAGACACAAACAGAACCAACACAATAAATCCCCTAGGAAAAGGGTCCTATTATATCCCAATACTAAATGTGGAGTCGCTATACGACTGCACTAGCAAACCTTGTTCTCGCCTTGAAAGGTAGTCTCAAAAGAACTCTCGATTGGTTTCCGTCAATTTGCCTACGAGATTAAATGCTACGTCAAATCAGCAAGTAGTGATGCGCTGAAACATGCCCCGTGAGTCGATACAGGGATTAATTCTAAGATAATAAACGCTTTAGTTCTCGTTTATTAGGAGGATAAATGACGACGGAAGCCACAAATAGTGAGCTAAAATTACATTTTTCAAGAAATGCTAGGAAATACTCCTACGAAAATGATAAACCTTTAAAAATCTAAATCGAGAGCGACAATCAAGGGAGGATAGTCCATTCCTATTATTCGGAACGAACCTTACAAAAACTACAGCTTGCCGGGTAAAGAAATAAATATATTTAAAAGCAGAGGTCCCAAAACAATCTAACGATCTTCAGAAATGGCGGCCGATGATTGGAGTTCAGCAACCAAGGGGTTCCCAAAAAGTTATGAAATATTCAAACCAAAACTAAAATATGGATCTACGAGTCAAATGCAGCGTATTTGTGGGTTTTATTAACAGGATTCTTAAAAATATAAAACGGTTTTCTGGCTGTTCCACGATAATGTAATATGAATCCAGCCAAGCTATTCTAATAACAATGTGCTTCGCTTATCAACTAAAATAAATAAAGTCACAACGTGTTATAAATGCTAATACAAATATATCGTTAACCCATACTTAGAATATAGTTAATTTACATTAAGAAATGCGGCAATTTCAAGCGTATTAACAGCAAATCGAATCGATACATTCAGAATTAGTAAACAGATGAGTGCAAAATATGGCATCTTTTTTCCTAAATGCTGCATATAAATGAAATATTTTAAAAATATTTGACACTGGCAAATCGGACTGTTACAATATATTGGGTAAATTAATTAAATACATATTCTCTTTGTGACCATGGCACTTAAATAAATGTTTTTTATGTCAGAATCTTGGGTAGTTAGTTGTATTGGCGGGAAGTGTTGTTTGTACGGGACGCTCATGCAGGTATTGGCTGGTTTCAATTTTGGAAAGGGGGATATCTTGTAAAGCTGCGCGTAGCCTAATTTCCTCCGGGAAAAATCAAAGAAGTTAGCCATATTGATAAGCAGTGAGGTGTTGTAGAAGAAAGTTTTTTTTTTGGGTAGTACCTTTACGTGACCTTCGGTGTATTGTTTGATTGATGCCAGGACTCACTCCATAACTGGGATTTTTCACTGTTCCCTTCGGTTCACTTGCTTTCGATTTTTCTTTTGGTGTAGCCAATTTGTGACTTTTGATCTCACGTGGAAGGTTCCTAATTTTCTTTGGGAGGTTCTATCTCGTGCACTTTTTGAGGCAACTGGCTGATTTCGACGAAATCATATTTTGAAAAAAATCCTTCATAAGTAAAAGATTGATTTTTCTGAATTCTTTGGTATTTCATTTTATTTTTTCTTGCCTCTAATGGTAAGGAATCCATAACTTATAAGTAGAAATCTTGAATATGTTGATGTTTAATAGGATTTTTAGCGGCTAAGTGTAAAGGGTCCTTTCACGATTGAGAAAGTTTCCCTTTTTTACTACGATAACGCACGACTGAGGAAGTTTTTGTGTGAGGGATATTTCTTTTATTTTTGCCTTCTTAAGCCTAAGAATTCCCTCGTGTTGTTTGACGTACAATAGGTGTGGCAAAGTTCGTCTAGTTCATTGTGATCGATCGTGCACGCTCCCTTCTGGGAGGTACCTGGAGAGCTGGTCACCAGTTCCTTAGATCAAATCCAGCGGATTAAATCGTGAAGATTTTTTTTATAATTAATAGGTAATTTATAAGTTGTCAATAATCGTTCCAAAGCAAGTACCGTATGCATCACTGTTATAATTTAAATTTTAATTGACGTAAAGGCAAGCTCTTTTTTAACATTGCAACAAACTAACCATTCTTCCAAAATTTATGGTAATAATCCAGTTTTCTGCTAGCCTAGCTATATGATTTATTCATTATCTTCTGGTATGAGTATGCCAAAAAGGGAAGTAAGTAGTAAGTAAAATTGATTTGAATTAATTGTGTTTAATAACTAAATCGTTTTGATTTACTTTAATTTTGAACTGACAACTTCTGATTTTATTGTTTATATTTTTTTTACTGGAAAATTTACGACGTTCACCTCTGTTTTTATAACTCATATTTTTTAGGCGAAGCTTAAGACAAAACTAGTTCCATATTAGAATTAGGAACTTTTCTGACTTGTAAGGTCTACAAGGTGGTGGTACCTGTAAATAAACGTTGTAGCTCCCTCCCACATTTCAGCTAGGACATAATTTGCCTACGCATTATTAACTGCATATTTTCTTAACTTTACTTTAATTTTTTCTTTTGACTTTATTCACTCTCTGTGTCTTGTAATCTGAGGTGAAACTAAAAAAAAACAAAATTAAAAGAAGATAAAGAGCGCTTCAAGTTAATTATTAGAAACATTTCAATTTATAATTAAATGGTATTACACTGCGTGCGAAAACCCTTTAATAAACTTTTCCTTATGATGTAGGGGTGTAATTCTACTAAAAGAGGTTTTTTTTCCTGTCTTTTTCATTTGCGAAGAATATATTTAATATTTTTTTAAATGCAAGGAGTAATTTAAAACTAGAGTTCCTGATTGTTATTTTTGGTTTAATATCCAACCATAAAATTTTGCTAAAAATTTAGTTTTCGATGCATTTAAGCAACATTTGTCACCTCCGTGTCATGTCTCCTACTCGATTACGTACACATATGTTTTGCTTTAAAAACGTTGTTATTATAATTTAAAAGAAAATACCAAGGTAATTATAGTAAATAAACTGTGGGTAAAGCAACTACTTATAAGGAATAATAGCCAGACTTGTAAACATTTAAAAAATATATAATAACTACGTGTCGCCAAGAAAATCCTCACCTCCGTTGTGTTAAATTTGAATTGCTCTTTACATCTAATAGAGGGCGTAAAAAATCCACATAAATTGTCGACGGGGGTGCTATTTAGTCTGCTTAGGAACGTGTAATAGGATAGATGTGTTAAGTTTTAGGCAGTTTCGTGCATTATCTACATCCACGTGGTAAGTTCGTTATTAAATTTTCTCAATCTACTATATTATATACTTTTTATATACTTTTTTTTGTTTTGTTTAATTAAATCATATGTATTATCTATTTCCTAAAATTGATTCAGGTCGCCGTCTTTTTATCACAAATATTTACAGATATATTTTAGTATTTACAGATATATTTTAGTATTTACAGATATATTTTAGTATTTACAGATATATTTTAGTAATTATGGACCACCTCCGTGGTCTCTCCTCCGTGGTTAAATTTCGGTAACGGAGGAGAGAATACCTTCTCGGAGGTGAGGAACGTTACACTTCTTTCGTTTACAGCAAATTATGTTGCCCTCAGGACTGTAATAGTTTTTCCTGAATAGAACAGTCGAAAATGGCGAGAACAAAAAGCATGGAAAAGCAAAAAGCGTTAACTGAAAAGAAGAGAGAGTGCAAGCGACGACTAAGAGAGAATATTAATTAATTAATGACGCTATAATATACGAAGAAGTGAAAAAAAAGAAAGAGGGAAGTCTCATAGGAGAAAGGCAGAATGAAAAATAAAATTCATCTCTGAGCTAAGTGAACGAGACCAAAGGAAATTTAGAAAGAACTGGATACTAAAGAGCAAAAAAGCTTACGACTTGAAGAAAAACAAGATAGAAAATACTGCAAGAGTATGCGATTTAACTACACCATCTACACCTGTACCCAACGAAAATGAAGAAGAAAATGAAGCAAGAGTTATTGACGAAACACCCAGACAATCCGTAGAACGAAACATCGAAGGAAGAAACAGGGAAATGCCGAAGAAAAAAATTGCTGAACTTGAGAAAAAAATTTTAGAAGAGAGAAAGAAGAAACTCAAATATAAAAAGAGACTTGAACGTTCCAAGAACAAAGTTAAAGATCCGACGCCTATAAAAAAAAGTAAAAGATATCTTGCAAGGTCAAATAGTAAATTTCGCTGTTAAGCAAAAATTAATATTTGGTGAGGTATTAACTGCTCAAATTAAAGAAAATTTTAACAATGAAAATTCAAATATTAAGAAGAAAGCTATGGCAAGAAATATTTCTGGAAGACTAGTAAAAAAGTTCAAATTTCAAAGTCATATGGGAAGAGTTCTTGGCACGAGGATGTTGGAGAAAAAAAATCATCAAAACTTAGAATCTCCAAATCTATTAAGCTAACAGATTTAGTAAGAACTTTTTACGAAAAAGATGACTCCAGTCGTATATGTCCTGGAAAAAGAGAGACAATCACTTTTAGAAAAATTAAAAATCAAAAGCGTTATCTTAACAGTTCATTGCAAAAACTTGCTGTAACATTAGCTACTCACTTTTTTGTAAATGGAAACCCTTCTGGGCCGTTTAGGCAAAAGTGGCAGAAAGAGACACATGCCTTTGCGAAATCCACGCAAATTTCGATTTCCTCCTTGCAAAATTAAAGCTTCTTACCATTATTAAAGAAAGAAATTCAGAGGCAATAGTGCAAAGCCTTACATGTCCCAATACACCAGTTCCGAAAATCTAGAAAACTACCTTACTAATGAGTATTAAGATTGCAAAGCAAAGAAGATTATGTTTGAAGATTTTCAGAAAGACGAATTAGTTAAGTATGAAAAATGGATCACCAAAAAAAGAAATTGTTGTTATTAGGGGAAAAGAAAAAAACTATACAAAAAAAGTAAAGCAAACTATAGCAGCTTCAAAGGAAGATTTGGTCAATGATTTCAAAAATTCTCAGCCAAAGTTTTTGTTCCATTCACCTAATATATTACACCAATACAGAGAGGTTCGTAAAATCAAACAAAACCTGTCCCATTCCGAATTACATTTTCACATGGACTTTTCAGAGAACTCTGAAATTCAGTCGGCACATTTTCGCGGATCAAAACCACAAGTAAGCTTGCATACTATGCTTGTTTATTACAAATGTCCAGAATCATTTCAAATTAAAACGAAATCCTATTGTACCCTATCAAAATGTTTAAGACACGATCCCTCAAGAATTTGTGCCCATGTAGATCCCATTTTGGATGACATTAAAATGACGATACCAAATATTACATTAGTGCATTTTCTAACAGACGAACCCTCTACGCAATACAAAAATAAAACCATGTTTTACCTAATGAGAACATATTTGGCTAGCAGGTTATCTGCAAATTATATAAGATGGCATTATTTTGAAAGCCATCATCGCAAGGGAGCTTCCGATGGTATTGGAGGGTATGTTAAACGAAGTGCAGATGATTTGGTTGCCAAAGGAACTGGTATTCAAAACTACGAAGCCATGTTAGATCACCTGATAGATCTGAAGGGAATAAACATATTTCCTGTGAGCGAAGATGCAATAAACATAATTGATTTAACAGTTACCGAAAATTTGAAAGCGTTTACAGAAACTATGCAAGTGCATGAAGTTATATGGGATACACAAAATAAGCGTATGGCTTTTAGAAAACTTTCTTGTAACGTTTGTCAACCAAGTTAAAGATGCGTTCATCACTCGCTTGGTCATCTGTCTTTTGCAGACGAAAATATGCAAAGCATCCTTTTTAAAAGAGAGCGCTTTATTTTCCCTCAAAAAATACTATGTTTTCCTTAATATGGTCTTAGATATCGCTTATCCTGAATATTAAGAGCATACACGTTCTTACTGCCTCCAAAATCATTTAGAAGTTATGTTATTATTTTAACTAGAAATTCGAGTATACATTTAAATCTTTAAATGTATATACACACATCGATCAAAATCTACTTTTTCATTTTAGATGACTTAACTTCTAATAATTCAGAAAATTTAAGCATAGCAAGCGACAGTAGCGTACAGTACATGAAAACCTTCCTCTTGCGAGAATTAGTAAAGGTAAACATTTCAATGAAAAAGGTATTTTTTGTATTATTGAATTTTGTTTTAGACTATGATCAAGGAAAAAAAATGTTGCGGTATGAAGATGTCTACTCAGATGAAGAACCCGATGAAATTGCACCAAAAAATCAAGATGATGCCACTCACTGCGTTAATATAAACGATTTTATTTTGGTGGTGCTAACCACAAAAAAGTCTAAGAAACATTTTATAGAAAAAGTCCTTATTTCGTCTGGTATTACAGCAAGCGAAAACGAATATACCGTAAAGTTTTTACGAAAATCAATTTCTGGCACTTTTTTTCGTTTCCTATAGTTGACGATATATCGTTTATTTATAACAATGATATTATATCCTTTCTTACAGAGCCCAAGATGAGTAAGCGTGGGCAGCATTATTTTGCCCTACCAAAAGTAGAAAACTTAAATTAAAACGTTAAAATTACTTGTGTTTATTTTGTATAACAATATTTTTTACTTTTAAAGTGTTTTAAAGCCATTAAACATAGTTTTTGATCTATGGCGAGGTTATAATTACCTGTGATTCATAAGTATAAAAATATTTTATATTTTTAAAGTTTTTTAAAGACATTAAACCTAGTTTTTGATACACATCGCGTTTTTACTTCTCCGCGCCGTTACCACTTACCTCAACTCCGTGAAAATGCTTTTGTGATTTTTTGCAATATTTCACGTAAACTCAATTTTAATGTGTAACTGTTATTACTGTTTAGTGATGTTGTATAGAGAAATGTAAAAAATGTATTACGAGATAATTAACAAGTTTTTAATTAAACTTAAATTTCAAAGTCTGCTTCGCCCGATGTCAATGGAATAACCCAGGGCTTTCTTGATTCAAATTAGGAAAATTAAATAATTTAATATTCCTAATTTTAATCAAGAAAGCCAACATCATTGTCAATAACAAAATGTATATGGAAACTTTATTGATCCATTCCGCATATCATTCAAGATTTTTTCTAATATTTCAAAATTATTGATTTGAAATATTTGAAATTGTCTTCGTTCAATTATGTCCTATCGATGACATAAGCTGTATTTCTAAACTATACCAAATGATCCTAATTGTATTGCTGACACTATATTGCGGTAGAAAAGGATGCTATCCACGTATCAAACTTATAATTTTTAACGAACATATTTCATATGAGGATATTCACTACTTCTCAGATCGTTTTATTTGCTCTTCTTTATAATAAAACATACTCTCATCGAAAGAAAAATGCTTCAAGCATTACTTGTCAGTTTTATTCGTTACTGGCGCCTAGCACGACTTAAACTTTAAGCAAAAGACAATGTAGACGTGTGGAAATCTTTAAAGCGGGTTCCGCTCTCCAAGCATAAAATTAATTCTATAAAAACAAACCATTTCAAATTAGATGCAATACTAATTCCGCCGGAATGACTTCTAGTCTGACACTGTATTTTATTTCGTCGGTTTTTGCTGAAATATGTAGAGCATCTGAAATTCAAACCGCAATAGGCGGTTTACAGTTACTAATTCTATTTGCCAAGTGAATGATGTTTGAATTGAGATATTATATCATTATTTTTTTTTTGAGAATTAAATTTTTGCTGCTGCCAATCATTTGTAAGTAGCAAAAGTATATATTGAAAATAGTTAAAAATAAATGAGAAAATGATTTTTTATAGAGAATGTATGTGTCTCACCGAAAACAGTCCAACTCAATTGTACTGTTATAAAGAAAAATTTAAAAAAGGCTTTGGCATGCCAATTTTTATTGTTTCCGAAGGTTGATGCACTTTAAAAAAACCAGAACAGTTCACCGAATGAACCCATATCATAGCCTCGAATTCACTGATCTTGATTGTTCTACGGGGGCATTATTGACACCAACATCAATAGTATCATATGACATCTGTCTATTACGTATTTTATTATTTGAACTATTGATGATATTGCCTTTATGCTGCAATACATCTATTGATCTGTCTGGCAATCAAAAATGCACAGGGCATAGGACCATGCCCATAGTAACTTTGCTGGACTGGCGGTAGGCCATATAAGCATAAATAGCGCAAGGACACAAATTGCTACCTTTCTATTAAAAAAGAGTCAATCAATTTCTGAGACTTTGCCCTAATACCATATGAATCAAATTTTCCTAAAAAATTCTATGGTTGGTACAGTCGAATGTTGTAGATATGTTCTATATTGTTGTGGAGGATTCATGTTCATCAGACAAAATTGTTGCCTATTACTCCACTTCCGTTGTATGCTTTTTAAAAAATAAGTCTTTTTCGGATCTGGCTCCAGGGAGTAAACAGCACTGCAATTTAGTAGCCCTAACAAAGCAGAAAACCCTAAAAGAACTGGAAAATGCTCTACGTTTCGAGGAACAAATCTGCCCTCATTGTCAAGAACGAAAAATTAAAATGGTTAGTAAATGCAATTAAAAGTAAAAAGCTTGTGTGCTTTGTCAAGTTTTGAATTGACTTTGACAAGATGACAAATCTTATCAACGTCAATTCAAGACGGTTTCAATGTTAACCTAATAGATAAACTAATTATTACGCATGCGCTTAAGACTATTCGCGATTCCACTTCTTTCGTTAACCAGTATGACAATACAAAATATTGCTCTAGACCATATTATTTATAATCTTCAGTATACCAGAGCACTCGAAAAAGTTTTAAACACATGGGTGGCCTAAAGGACAAAATTAAAACCTTGGAAAAGAGTGGAATTTATGAAATTGAATGTATGGAGTGTAACCAAAAATATGTTGGGTAAACTAGACGATCTATAGAAACGAGATTTAAAGGATAACAATTAAATATTTAACCGTCTGTGTCCCAGGTATGGACTTTTATAGAAACGTAAGAAATAAGTTTAATATTTCAGTTAGGGGACATCTAATAAATTTTTTCAATATATTTGTGCCAGACTATCTGAGAATAATCTAAATCTTGTACGATATCGTCTTCTTGAAGGCGTTGAAGGCATTTGACTTTACTTATTCCTGTGCCATGTACCATAAGGTTGCGGAGAAAATGCCCCATTCGATTTTCACACCATTTAAAAAAATGACAAATACATACTTGATACCCTCTAGTCAACATCGCCTCGTTCCTCGTTTTATACCTTTGTCTTCAATCATATTCGATGATGGTCCTAATTTACCTCGCTGAACCGTTCCAGAATAGAGTTTTTCCGTTTTCATTTTTTTCAAAACAGGCGGCGACGAAAAATAATTATCAAAGTATATCATTCTGTTCTTAACCCAATAATAATCATCAGTCAAAATCGAGACCACTCTCTCGCCTAATCGATATTCATTTAACTTCTTTAAGCCACCTCATTCTTACCCTAATAAAGTTACAACTTTTTAATATATCTCTTTTGGTCAGCTATACACCAAAGCTTGTAACCTCTTTTGATTGGCTTTTAAAGTGACTCAACAGGGATGGTTACATCGTCATTAACATGAAGGTATTGCAAAAACTGGTCCTCGGCATCGTTCATTAACGACAAAAACTCCTGGATTTCAGAACAATACCAATAATTTTTATAAATTGGCAGCTTGTGGTATCCCATAAAAAAAGTTAGATCCAAGGAAAACTCGCAGTGAATTTTCTTTCAATTTCATATTTTTACCTCGTTGAGTTGCCTACAAATTTTATTGATGCAATTATGGTGTTAGGTCCCAAAACTTTTAGAAAATGCAAGTGTATGTCTTGCAGTCGACATAATGGTTTTCTTTCGGGTTTTCGTCAACGTCGTAGTATTATGACACTTTAATTTATTTCCACTTTTTAACTTTTTGCCTGTATAGATTTTCTATGTTTTGCTGTAAATTTTTTTGCATTGCTTCCAAGCTTTCGCTTTTGTCCTACAGAAGTTTGAGGTACTTGTTGTTTTCCTGTAAAGAGGCCTTGATTTTCATAAGATTTTTTGACATAAAGATACTGTAGATTTGGAGATTTGTTTTTGTGTTTTATTCTACTTAGATTTATTTTATGACTCGAGCTGAAAATCTGGTTCTGCGCCTCCTACTGCAGTTTCTACTTTCTCCTCTACTGCTTCCACAACGACTGCCATTACTGCTTCCTCTATATCTTTCACTTTTTTTATGGCAGAAGCACATACATTAAAATGAGATCCTATGGCGCTCGACGAGCGGTGTGTGTGCGAAGATGTTGATTGACAGGGTTCTTGAATAACTGTAGGTTGTAATTAGTGGGAAACAGATGTCCTGGGAGTAAGTTCCACAATGATGCAGTGCGCCAGAAAAAGTAGTGCTTGTAAAGCGATGTTTTAGGTGTTTCCAGTTGTACGATGAACTGGTGCGCTCTTGCCGT
Organism: Pissodes strobi; assembly: GCA_016904865.1. Lineage (NCBI taxonomy): Eukaryota > Metazoa > Arthropoda > Insecta > Coleoptera > Curculionidae > Pissodes > Pissodes strobi. The sequence continues at coordinate 23,699 of MU182394.1, read as the reverse complement.
CGATCTTAACTGTCTGACAGGAGTTGCCAGGGGCGGTATGAGGCGGGCCAAGTCCTGGAAACATCTGCCGTGAAAGTATCTGTAAAACAGAGACATCTCGGCCACATGTCTGCGGTGTTCCAGACTATTCAGATTCCGGGTCAACTCCGGATCGCCCACGAGACGCACAGCTCTCTTCTGAATGGAATCCAGCAGCTTTAGGGTGTGCTTTGGTGCAGCACCCCAGACTAGTATGTGAGCAATATTCTTAGTACGGTCTTATTTGCGCTTTGTAGAGCAAGAGCAACTGCTGCGGTGTATAGAGTTTTTTTTGTTGCGAAATAGCGCACCAAGCTTCTGGGACGCTGATTTTGCGATGTTAGCAACATGGTCATGCTACGACATATTGCTGTTGACCGACACACCCAGCAGTCCGATTGACGAGGATGAAGGAATGGTCGATCCTGCCATAATGATGTCAGGGCCCGCTTTATTGGCTCTCTTGGTAAACATTGCTGCTTGAGTCTTTGCTGCATTGAACTGGACCAAATTTCGGTCGCCCCAAGTTTGAACTTTCTCCAGGTCTTGATTAATTGCTGTAATCTACTCCTGTCTTCGGTGATAAGTATCAGTCGCTGGTGAAGGCTTTTCTGATTTAAAGTGGGAGACAAGTGTACTGTCATCTGCAAAAGTGTAAACAGGATTCTTCGTTTCGATCAGCAGGTCACTAATATAGATGAGGAACAGAGTAGGTGAAAGTAATGCGACCTGAGGCACGCCCGCGTTGATGGTGAATGTGTCTGAGATGTGTCCATCGAGTGAAACGTACAGAGATCGGTTTCTAAGGAAACTGGCAAGCCAGCCGCAGAGAGAGGCTGGCAGTCCGAAAGACGGCGGCAGTTTGTTGAGCAGTCCGTCATGCCAAACTCTGTCGAATGCCTTTTAAATATCCAACGCACACTAAGCACATACTCGTGTTTCCAACCTCAAAGACTTCACCTTCGTCATATTCCTTGTCTTGTTCGTCTGCAATAATATCATTATTAAGGTCTTCATCTTTTAAAATTTTGTTATATATCAAATCAAACATCTGTAATCAAAGAAACAGATACCTAAAATAAATATTTTGATTCACCCAGAAGCAATATATATATTGCAACACGTTTTTCTTTTTGAAGTCAAAAGTAAAGACTTTTAATTAAAAGGAAACCTAGCCCCGGAGAGTCGTGCCCGGCCCCGGTAGTGGGGTCGTTAGAGCGCCACCAGTTCTGTCCAACTAAACTGAAAAAGCTCCGCTGGTGTTGTGCAGGGTGGCTAGGCCCACGTATTAAATTAACTAACTCAACCTTAACTTAACAAGAAAACACAATCTAAAATTCAAGGAACAATATATTTGCTACTAAGTTCTATTTTTTAAACACAGCAACAGTTTATCTGAAGTAAAATGGCAAAGTACAGACAAAAGAATGTCAATTGACTATTAAATTTAAATAATAATTGGTACAATATGGTGATTTTACGGAGACCAATTCTGTTGTTAATACTCGATACTGTATGCCTTACAACTAAATGCACTAAACACTTCAAACCGAAGTGATCACTCTGATGTTAACTAAGCTAATTACATCTAGCTATGCGTGCGCTAAGAGCTGCACTGATTTTAAATGTAGCAATAATAATATGTAGCAATGAACGGCCACAATAATTAAATCAAATGACTCGATAAATTAATAAAATGAATAAAATTAGAATAAAACTATTGAAAGTTTGGTTGTCAATGCTTGACTTATATTATAAAGAGAGAAAGTTCAGAGCGGTTATATTACTCCATAAATGAATTAAAATAATAAAATTATTGAAACTATTTTAAAGCCTGTCAATGCTTGATTTATATTAAAAAGAGAGAAATTAAGAACGATTACGTCAAGCGGTCAGAAAAATAAATGAATAATGAAACTTGGGTCTTTTTAGGCACCATCTATAGTGTCAAATTCATTATAATTAATCACAAGAATAAAAAAAAAAACAAGAGATAATAATTAAGACAAATGCTTCAGTACAATACCACTAAGATCCGGTCGAACTCTGGCGCCGGGCACCTGTTGGTACCGCTAGGGCACTGGCCCTGAGGACGAAACTAGTAGAGCACTCGCCAATTTAATTGGCTCTAGTGTAGCCTGGGGCTAGAAGTAGGCCGGAAATTGAACTGTGGCCCGCTAATTAAAGTTGTGGCCCTGTAATTGGACTGTGGCCCGCTAATTGAGGTAGTAGCCTGGTATTCGAAAGTTGTAGGCCTGGTAGAAAAACCTGCTTTTAGCCTGCTAGTAAAACACTCGTTACTGTGTGAGGGTACGGGAGATTCAACAGTCTCGGTCTTATTCGACGAACTTGAAAACCTCTGGTACAATATATAGATCCCGAAAAATCGGTCGTATCAAAACACAAAGAGCAACCACAATATATCCCCAACGAATGGGTGGTTAATGCCACACACACAAAATTAAATGTGGAGTCTCTGACTGCTCTCAAACAGATAGCTGCTCTTCTCGCCGAACGGTCTAACTAGAAGAACTCTCGATTCGTTTTCATCAATTACCTTTCTCCTTCTACGAGATTAAAAAAAGCAACGCCAGAACAGCAAGAAATAGTTATGGGCTGAAAAATGCCAAATGATTTCGATACAAGGAATAATTCTAAGATAATAAACCACTTAGTTCTCGATTATTATGATGGTAAACGACAGCGGAAGCCAGAATTGATGAGCTAAAATTAAATTTTTCAAGAAATGCTAGGAAATCTCCTGCGAAAATGATGAACCTCTAAAAATCTAAATCAAGAGCGACAATCACGGGAGGATAGCCCATTCCTATTACTCGGAACGAACAACCGAACGTTACAAAAACTGCAGCCTGCCGTGTGAAGAGATAAATATATGAAGCAGAGGTCCCAAAACGATCTGACGATCTCAGAAATAATGGGCCTGTGATTGGAGTTCGGCAACCAAGGGGTTCCAAAAAGTTATGAAATATTGAAACCGACAACAAAATATGAATCGACGAGTCTAATGCAGCGTAAAGGCGGGTTTTATTAACAGAATTCTTAAAAATATAAATCGGTTCGCTGGCCGTTCTACGGTAATACAATATAAATTAAGCCAAGTTATACTAGTAACATAATATCCTATTTTAGTGACTTGATCAAACCTAAGCAAACTGTAGTTTGCTTATCAACTAAAATAAATATAGTCACAAAGTTTTATAAGAGCTAATACAAATATATCGTTAACCTATATTTATAATAGAATTAATTTACATCAATAAAGGCGGCAATTTCAAGCTTATTGTCAGCAAATCGAATCAATAACTTTAGAATTAATTAACCGATGAGTGCAAAACACAGCATCCTTTTTTCCTAAATGCGGCGTATAAATGAAATTAAAAAATATTTTGCACTGGCAAAATCGGACTGTTACAATATGTAAAAAGTTACCTTACTAATGTAGATCAGTTTCCTGACTGAAGTCCTGAATGCTCCCTACAGAGCACCTATGTATGCTACTGAACAAACAAATAACTTTTTAGGTACTTAAAACTACAATAATAAAAAATTTACACAAATTCGACCTTACAAAGGCATTTTTCCAATTATTGCTATAGTGAAATAATAACTCGCACTACACATTCATGAATTGACTGCCATAACACACTAACAGCTGATATACAAATTCAAGCCTATGGTTACATAAATACCTTATAAAATGTGTACTTTAAAGTCCCGTCGAGATAACAGCGCCCTAGCTTATATATCGTAACTTACTGAGAAGTTAAAAATCAGTGGGACTTAAAATGGATTCACAATATATCCGATAGGAGATGATTAGACGCGTTCGAAGGTTTGAAAATTATTAAATGTACTAGGGATAGAAGGGAGGCCTATTCCGTATAGTCCATTGTATTGGTTGATTGAGCGTGGCTATTAGGATCCCAGAATTGTTAATTTTTGGTTTGCTGGTGGTCATTATCAGCACAAAGGAGGGCGTGGTAATTAACTTTATAAGTGACCACTTTAATTAGTGAACTATATTACCATAGGTAGGTGAGATTGTATTCATAAGGTGTGAATTGAAACATGTATTTTAGGTATTGTGTACTTTAATAATGCAAGATTTACTTCGCATTAAATAGGATCAATATATAAAATGTTTTTAAACTACTTTCATGCATTCATCCTTTTACACATAAAACTAAATACTGTACATCACGTTAACTATTACTAAGTGTATAACAAAACTTCATGATTATTTAATTTAATATGAACTTCTTTCTTTACTGAATTTAATCAATTATTTTTTTTTATTTCAACTTACTGATTTTCCGTTCAAACTAAATAACTTATTGCTTTTCTTCTTCTGCAATTCTCTCAATTTAACTTCACCAGAGATATAAGACTTCGAATCTTGAGTACAGGAACAGATATGTCTAACTACAATTTTCCAACCGGCATTTTACCTTCTTTAATCTTCACGAACAACGGGAGAGACGCTATGCGTTTCTTTTCTTGAGAAAATGCGTGCAAAACTCCAAAAGAATCCCTTATTCAAGTTTGGAAAAGAGGATCAGAGTACACGAGATGTTTTCTAAATATCTGTGCAAACAAATCAGAAAATGACTAAATATCTTGGCGTTAAACAGAGCTACGATTTGGTAGATGTTCTTGGCGCCAAATTTAAGTAGCGCGGCGACAACGGCCGTTGCTTCACAGTTGAGTGTTTGTAAGGCACTTATTTTTTCTTCGACTAAGTAAACTAAAATTTTGAGAAAACTAACTAAATATCTTGGCGTCAAACAGGGAAGCGACAGAGGCTGATGTTTTTGACCCCAAACTCAAGCAGAGCGGTGTCTGGACCATTGCTTCACCGTTGACTGTTTGTAAGGCACCAAAATCTAATTTTTCCTACTGCGCGGACGCGGATGCATTTGAGAGGGTAGAAACATGTTATTCCTTTATTTGACATATTGTTGTTGACACACCATTGACGGAGACAAAGATATATTACATTGATAACGATTAATAACATTTTCCTTGACGGAGTGACAACTTGCTTTCGAGCGATTGTTTCATATAAAGGAATCTATTTTACCGACAATCCAGATTCGGGTTAAAGAGTAACTGAAATACAATGTTTTAAATGCACAAATTGCTGTTTACCTGAGGTGAAATAAATTTGTTTGGGTTTCAATTATGGCTCGATCATACTACGAACATACAGGGTGTTATCACAAAATTATACGGTGGAAAACGTTGAAGTTAATAGACATGTTGGGGTGTTTCCCCAACAGCTTGATTAAGCAAACAGTTAATATAAAAAGAGTTAGATAGATTGTAAGTTTATTTTTAATCATCTCTTGATGATGCTAACACGGTTAGCGAAACGCGCATCGAATGCAAAAATTCTCTGTTATAGTGCATTTTGCCGAAAGTTCCAAACCCTAACAACTTTTATTAAGACAAAATTATAAAATAAACACATTTTTATTGAAAATCCTTATACAAAAATAAACAATATTTCTTACATGAATTTTAAAAAATACAAAACTTCTTACTATTTTTTGCTTCCAAAATATTTTCTGCTAAAAATAAAATATAATTTCTTGTGACTGAAAATAACGCAAGACTCTCTCGATAATTTTCTAATACAAAGAACTCAAAGCAAAAAATATTACGAAATAATGAGCAAAATAACTTAAGTTAGTACAACATTTTTTGTTCATTAGGCCGTTTAACTGGAGCCTGGTTATAAATAAGAATATTTTTCCTCGGATAAGGTTGGTAATTCACTAAGCTCGAAACTAAGTCCCTGAAATATATACGAAGATATTTTAATGCGAATATCATTAAACATTTCCCAAGATGACTGGCCCTAATAAAATCTGCTGTAGACAATATTGAATAAATACTTTTATTCCATAATTTCAGTCTATTATTGGTTCTCCACTTTCAGTTCTTTTCTTAACTTTTTTATCAACTTCTTAAATCTAAGAAGTCCTCGTGTTGGAGGAGGCAAAAACTGTACGGATATTGATTGTTTTCTAGCTAATTTAAAGATGGGGTACAAATGGAATGGAATAAAGATGTTGCCAGCATGTTTAATAGCATAAGAAATGTCACTGTGGGCAGAATCGAGCACATTTTATGCATCAACTGTTTGTATAGGGTAAAATTGCATTGTGGTTATGATGCTAGAATCATCTGAATACGGAGAAGCCACATTACTTCCTTTGAAGTCATAAAATTGCAAAGCTTCGTACAACTATAAGTAAATACCAAATTTTGATGCATTCCACCAGCTGGGTCATGTCAGGCGTAGTAAAAACCGTTTGGATTGAATTTCATCAGTGGCAGATAAAATACCTGCCGCAGATCAAAGTGATGGACATAAAGAAACATTATTTTTTTGCATCTTGAAGTTCAGATTTTTTTTTAAACTATCTAACGTTAATTTTTTGCAGTGGGTTGCCATTTTTTGTCTAATTTGTCTTCACAAATAACTTCCAATTATTATCTAAACTCCGCCTTCAGGGAATTAATGAAGGTAAGAGATCGTCTTTTCTCTTGGTTTCTGCTGTGACAGCGATAGGTGTTTTGAGAAGGTACCGTAATTTTTTTCATATGCTTTTCTTCAGTATCGCTATCTACTTCTTGATGTAGGTGACCTTATCAAGTTATTCTTAAACCCACACATACTCATTTTATTTTTCCTTGACTGTTTAAAGAGTGCAGTTTTCTCAGGACAACTTTGGGCATTAGCAGAAACATTAGGCTTAGTATTTGTCTTTCTATTTTTATGTCGAATTTATCTTTGCCTTGCAGTCGGCATAATAGTTTTCAATTATGCCGTTTTCGTCGCTGTCGTAGTCAGAAACATTTATGTCACATTTTTTTTTCACTTTTTGACTTTTTGCCTACGTAGCTTTTCATCGTTTTATTTGTAGAATGTTCTACATTGCTTGTAAGCATTCGTTTTTGTCCTAGAGAGGTTTAAGGTACAAGGTATTTTCCTGTCAAGAAGGCTTGATTTTCGTCAGATTTATTTTGCGTTTCGAGCTCAAATCTAATTCTGTGTCTTCTACTGATGTTTCTGTTTTCTTCTCTTCTGCTTCCACTATGACTTCCTCTACTGCTTCCTGTACATTTTCCACTAAGCACATGGTCCTGTTTCCGACCTCAAGAATTTTCTCTTCGTGATCTTCCTTGACTTTTTCATCTGTAATAATTTCATTATCAAGCAGTAATTTTTTTAGTAGGTCTTCATCATTTAAAGCTTGTTATATCTCAAATCAAACATCTGTAACAAATGAAAAAGATACTTAAAATAAATATGTTGATCCCTCCAGAAGCAACGCATATATGCAAAACGGTTACCTTACTATCTTAGCTTTATACCCATGTTGTCTTATTGCTATGGTGTAGTGGTGAGGTGAGGCTTAGTGAAGGAGGAGGAGAAAAGAAAAACTTGTTTCTAAAGAAGAGAGGTTATATGTATAATTTCGCTATTCACTTAATAATCAGAGGTCTATGCCTATAGGATGTAATTAGGTTCTGGTTAAGGAGAGCAATATAGAAAAGTTGGCAATTGAAGTGCTCGATTAGTGTAGGAAGCCTTATATAATTGCCTTCAGCATCGCTATCTATTTCTTACATTGTATCTTGATGCAAGTGAACATAGCAAGTTATTCCTAAACCTACACGCACTTATTTTATTTACCTCACTATTCAAAGGGTGCAGCCTTCTGAAGACAACTTTCAGCATTGTCAGAAACCTTAGGCTTATTAGTATTTGTCTTTCTATTTTCATACTGACATTATCTTTATCTTTAACTCACATTGATTTTTATCGAGTTAATTAATTGTCTGATTTCTATGTAATTACCTTTCAATTAGGTTATTCATTATTAGTTAAGTCTTCCTTAGGTAGATTATTTACTTTAAAATACGAACATCCACTCCATATTTTCCGATAACGTCACAGGACAGATTCCAATGCGTCAGGCAAAGAAAGCATGGAGAAATGCCAAGATAGTGAACCAGTGTCCAGAGGTCACCAGGAATATTTCACCAGAATTCTGTTTTTAATCTAAACTCTGTCAGAGGGTGACTAAAATAAACCTATTGTTTGTTGAAATGTTCAATATTTTATTTTACATCCCAGCGCAGCTTGGATGGATGGATTACCTGGGAATAAATACTAACAGCATGCTTTGCACCTTAAGACCCTGAGTATCTTATTAAATTTGGTTTTGGTAAATTAAATTACAATTATTAAAGGCACAAAAAACAAGATCCCCTAAACCTTTGTGAAATTAAACTAGAATTTGATGATAATGTTATTAAAAATGTGATTTATCATAGTACTTGTTGCCTCGTTCAGCACAATCGTGATAGACATTTTGACACAGTCATCGGCATTATCTAGTCCCACTGTATCTTCTTAAAGGCTACCCCTTTTAAGAAGGAAGAAAGAACTTCCATACCGTTTCTGAGACCCCGAAGAAGTGTTTTGAAAGATATGTTAAGAGCCATAGCAGTTTCATCAATCCATTATTTCTTCAAATTTAGTTCCTCCTTTAAGTATTGAGGCTGCATCGAAATTGAACTGATTAGCTAGTTATTTACTAGATAATTCAGACTTTGTGATTCCTGGCGTAAGGTATTTTGCAGTTTAACGTTTCTATGCGTGATTCTCATATTTTGATAGGCAGCAGAAACTAATGAGAACTTATTACATTTCTATCTTCTAATATTCAGTAGCCTATAGTAACATGAGTTTTTAATTGCTGCCATAGACATACTTCAATCTAAAGTACATTTATATTTTATAAAATGCAATCTAGAGGACTAATTTCCATGTAATTGAATTTAAATAGCTATGTTAGCAACTTGGCAGTAGGTTGCATGCTTAATCAACTGCTGCAGACTAAATGTATCTTAAAATATTAATGCTTTTTACAAATCGTTTTTAGAGACACTACTATGCGAACATAATTTTTTTGAGAATTATGTTAATAAAGCTCTACCACTGGTCCAGACTTAATTCTCGTATTCCTTATCATACATGATTGTCACTATGTTTTGGGCAAACTGTTCTTAACAGTATTTAACTAGTGTCTAAAAAATTAGACAATCCCTAGTATAGTAGTTATATGAATTTTCTCTAAGATTGTTTCGGTATTCAAGAAGAAGACTAAGTCAAATATCACAAACTACAGAGATGTTGGTCTTATTTGTAATTTATGCAAGATTTTCGACTTTCTTTTATATAAAAGAATATTTCCTGCCATTTAAAACTACATAGTTCCTGTTGGGGAGACACCCCAACATGAGTATTAACTTATCGATTTTCATGGTATAATTCGGTGATAATGATTCAAACCCAACTAGATTTATTTTACCCCAGATAAAAAGCAATTTGTGCATTTAAAGCATTGTATTTCAGTTAAGTACTCCTTAGTCCGAACCTGGATTGCCCGTAGAATAGATTCCTTTATATGAAACAATCGCTGGGAAGCAAGTTGTCCATCAAGGAAACCGTTTTTAAACGTTTTAATTTAATATATCTCTGTCTCTGTCAATGTTGTGTAAACAACAATATGTCACATTAAGAAAAAACATGTTTCTACACTCTCAAGTGCATCCGCATCCGCGCAATATCCCGCTTCGTTCTCCGTGCCGCGCCGCGTCGATAGGGAAAATTAAATTTTTAGTGCAGTACAATCATTCACTCGTAAAGCAACTAAAATGTCGTAGCTCTGTTGGCGACAAGATATTGGGCCATTTTCTCATTTTGTTTGCACAAATATTTAGAAAATATCTGCCGTACTCTTTTCTCCTTGTCCAAGCCTGGGGGAAGACCAGAATGCCATAGCGTCTCGTCTCTCCTGTTGCTGTTGATGAAGATCGAAGAAGGTAAAATGGCTGTTGAAATTTGTAGTTAGACAAATCTATTCCTGTACTCAAGGATCGAATCAAATGTTCGAAGTCTTATATCTCTGGTGAAGTTAAGTTGAAAGAATCGTAGAAGAAGTAACGTAACAAGGTATTTAGTATGAAAGGAGAAGCGTTAGTTTAAATACAAGAAAGCGCAATTAAATTCAGTGAAGAAAGGAGTTATCTAGTTCATTTTAGATTTAAGTAGTTAGGAAGTTGTGTTAGATGCTAGACCTTTAGAAATAGCTAACTTGATGAACAGTATTTAATTTTATGTATTGGAAGGATGAAGGCTTGAAAGTAGTTAGAAATCGTTGTATATATTAATCACATTTAATGCAAAATAGTTCTTGCAGTAGTAAAGTACGTAATACCAAAAATACATGTTTCAATTCACAGCTTGTGAATGAAACCTTCACCAACCTATTTTGATACAGTTCACAATTAAAGTGGTTAATTATGAAGTTAATTACCACCCACTCCTTTAAGGTGATAAATGATTTAAGAATGAATTGTTTATACCGACCAGTTCCCTAGAAGCATGTTTTCCTTTTTGAAGGAATTACAATTGAAACAATTGCTGAATCTACTGATAAAAGTTCTCAGTTTGAAGTTGGGTATCTTGATCGCTCTTTTGATCGTCTGGATCATACAATCTTAATCCACATCCTTCTTGATATCGAATTCTCTGACGCCCTTGTCAACGTATTCATTTCATACGTGTCTCACCGCTCCCAATTTGTCTCTCTTAATGGACATACTCCTGACGAATTATTCGTCACGTCTTGTATTCCGCAGGTCTCACTACTTAAGCTCTTGTTGTTCAACATATTTATATATGACATTGATCTTAACGTAAATTTTCTATTGTATGTGCATGACGTAAAATATTTAAAAGTATTCAATCTTTTGATGATTGTAAATGCACCAACGAATTTGAAGCTGCTCATTTTGTCAATCCAACACCAAGCGGGGCCGCCGAAGATATCGTCGACAAGGTAGTTACAGCTAGAGTTGAGTGGATGAACGCTTAGATAGATGCGATATTACCGCCAACAAGGTTAAGGTCAGGAACTCTTCCGAAATTATGGATATTTTATTTTGACATTGACAGGGATGAGATGGAGAAGGTTCTCTCGTTAACTTACTACTCATCAAGCGCTTCTCAGTAATTGATACAAATAGACCCAAAAATGTTAAGTTCAGTACATTTTGTGTAAAGTTGAGACCACAAAATTCCCTAAAGAAACACCTCAGATATTATGTGCGAGATTAATCTGAACTGAAAGGTCTTCTAAAATAATACTATACTATTCAACTGATTTCTTATGGTAATGAAAGGAAAACCCAAACCACAGTAAGCGGTTTATGATTAAAATTCCCATTTACCAAAATAATTGAGTTTTAATTTATTCAATTCATTAAGCAGTTTAACAAAGAGTATTATTTGGCTATTTAGCAATATAAGATTTATTCTACGGTATTATGGTTCCTAAGTCCTTAGCATATATAGCACATACACATATAAACCTCTATATAACAACCACCCAAATTGGATTAGATTAGATTAAGTGACTGAAGTTGGCGACTTGCCTTTTGCCACTGCAACCTACTCAGATTTTTTGTGGCGCCTCAAAATTTTACTTAGAACACATTATCTAGTCCTGCATTTTCAATTAGGCTCCAAAGGCGTGACACTGGCTCCATCATATACCTGGCTTGTCATACCCCAGCCTCTCAAACATGAGCCTGCTCAGCTTTTCGCAATGGCCCCATACATGTTCAGAAGTCCCTCCTTCTCCTTACCTAGCCCACATACACTGTCCGCTGTTATTCCCACGGTTGCCAGGTGCTTATTTAACTTGCAGTATCCTGCACGTAAACCTACTATTATTACTCGTACCACGTTGGGATTGTGGCTTAGAAGGTCCGTAGGGAATTTGGGCTTATATATTATTATGAATATTTTAGCCTGCCTTTATCCTGGTCTTAGGCTACACCAGCTGTGGGATTGTATTCTAGTCCAGTTCTATACTGTTGATCTAAAAAAAGCCTCTTGCACTTCCACAGAAGGGTTCCGGGCCTATCATGTCTTGCAAGTTTATCCGCTTGGTCATTTCCTCGGTGGCCTTCATGGCCTGGTACCCAGGCTATGGTTAGTTTGTTGGCCATCTCAATGGTTTCTATGGCATTTATATAGTCTCGAACCAGTCTTGAATTGACCTTATGGGAGCTGATTTTCTTTAATGCCGCATGGCTGTCCGAGTAAATGTTTTTAGTCTTAGTACTGCTTTCTTGGATATGCATGGCACATCGTTCTATGGCGTCAACTTCTCTCTGAAACACTGTGGCATGTTTTTCTAAACTTAAGACCGCTTTTGCTCTTAGCTCGTGTCTATAAATGCCGGCTCTCGAGCGTTGGCTGGTCATCGATCCTTCAGTATGCCAGACCAGATTTGCTTTGAATGGGGGATCTTCCTTCCACCCAAACTAACCCAAGCAAAATGACTTCTTCACATATTAAACATTCACATCTATGATCTGATTTATTTCATAAAATGTGTCAGTACAATACATGAACTATTGCAATATTTAATATCAACAGATTATTTTTCGTAAGATCGACATAGCAAAAACAAAAAAATTCTTATATCTGCCTGGAGAATGTCACGCCATAAAAGAAAGCGTCTTGGCGCATTTTCACAAGGCTTTATTACTTAAAACGTAAATGTCTAGGTAACACAAAAATCACAACTTGTAAGGAAGGAATAAAAATGGGTATCAACATAAAGAACATTCTGATAAGTACAGAAAATTAGCCATAGAAACTAACAATAGTCACAAGGTTAATTTTTTCTTTTCCCTTTCCACTACAGACGTCATGCACCCACATTGAGTATATATTATAATGCTGCCACTGAATCCATACGTCGTGTCAGGGTCGTTGTCTCTTCCAAACCCTGCTGAGGCTAAATAGATATCGTCTTCATGGCCTGGTCAAGGATTAACTTCGTCCAAGCTTTCGTTAACACAGATCTCGCTTTAATAGATTTAGTGTCATCGTCATCGTTTTTATCTGTAAAATTCTTGAATCTTTAATTTTTTTAGTAAATTTGCTTCTTTCTTTCCTGTTTCTCTTTTCTCTCTTTTTCCATAGCTTCCAGTTTTATTTGAAATTTGCCCGCTTTACCCCACTAACAATTGTCTTTGATTTTATTCTGCTTACAAAAGTCGAAGCTCTAGAGGTGAAATACTATAGAATACATTCGCCAGTTTCACTACATGTTTATCCAATCATTTCTTATGATCCGCCCGTAATAATTGTTGCATCCCTCTCCAATTCAGTTTCATGAGAGTTTTTCTAGAATTCTGTATCTTCTTATTGTAGATTCAAAGATGAATGTTTCAAATTCTCTCACAGCCTAGTTATGCCTTCAACGGCATATGCAGTGAGTCACTTCTGATAATTTTGCATTATTATTAGTCTCTCTGAAAGTGCAGTTCACTTTGTTCGGGTTGGCAATGTATATAAGCTCCAATAATAATATATACGATTATATTGGTGTAAGACGATATGCTTTTCATGTGCAATAAGCAGCATATTTTCCTGACATTTTGATTAATAAATATATGTTATGACACAATCTCCCTTTTAGAGGTCAATTTGATGTTTGCCTCTTTCTTTGTCTCTGTGTTTGCCTGTTCCGGTTGGATGGCAGCTACTAATGCCATTTTAATTCTGTCCGTGTACAATTTCTAATATGTCTAGAAATAAACTAGACTATATAAGATCACGCGAGAGTCATTAAATATTATTATGAGAGCAAGGCCTAACATTCATTTAACATAATTTGTAATGTAATCGTGCAATTAAGCAACACACGAGAGAAGCCGCTGGTAAAAACATGTAGTTTACTTCCAAGAAAAAATCTTACCTCAATACTTCGTCTTCGGCAGATAAAATCACATTAAAAATACTGACCTAGTGTTTTCACTATCTATCATTTTGGAAAAAAAATCAGGCATTTTGATTTACTACTGATCTATTTGATGTAACATGTCAAGCCCGGAAAAGGAAGGAAGCGCAGCGCCGCGCGCCGTCTATATGCGCGGCCTAATACAGGAAGGAAGACTCAATAAGTAAAACGCAAATTAATAACAAAAAAAAACACTGTATTAACTTACCATTGGAGATGAGCATAATTTTTTATTTAATTTTTTTATTTTTTTCAAAGTTTGCAACATAATAATTTTCTGGAAAAGCATATAAAATACTTGAGACTTGCAAATGGTCAGATGGGAGCCAGAACGTAACAAGACTACTGATAGTATGATGTGTTGTAAATTATCCTAAGCTGCAAAGTGTCCTCTCGCATTGAGGTATTTGTCTTTCTTAAACGTAGAGGTCTTGGCAAACATTGGGGTCCAACGCTATCAGGGTGGGGGAATGTGTGAACTAGTAAAAACATTTAAGCTACTAAATAATTATCACCCTGTCCTAAGTTTGAACTTGAACTTGGAAAATATTATGTAAATATTCAAGATAAATTATAAACAACGAGAGTGAACAGCACAGGCAATCATGAACCTTAAAGTTGCAATGATCAGCAGATCATATTATATAAATAGACAAGCTCACCATCAGTCCGACAGGCTTTTGTCTTTCACCTATTCCGCTATAATCATTGCTGCCGTTCACAGGGAGGTAGCTCTGGTTGTTCTACCGATTTCCTAATCCTCAAACTCAACTCAAGAGGTGCAGTTCACAGGAGCGTAGTTCTTGAGGGAAGCCCGCCTAAAATACTAAAGTCGAATTTACGATAAATCTGTCAAAATTCTAAGTCTAGTGATTTTTAAAGTTACATAGTTACAGTGCCTTAAAGCGCTGAGTGAAATTAAGATATACTCAGAACACTTAAGCAATTGTCTAATGAAATAACCAAACCTAATCACAAAATTAAAATATCGCTCTTAAAGAACTTTATTATAATGCAGAGACCAATCGGTTATAGTGTTAACTCATTAAGTCTTTGACCAACGGACATGGTCATTGTTTTATCAAAGTGCATTGTTTATTATCTCTTCTCCCCAGCTGACGTAGATCGATCTTTTATCTGAGCTACATAACCTGCCCGCCATAAAAGGAATGGCGTCACGGATGGTCGTGACATATTTATTACAAATTTGGCAGTTGGGCATAATTATTCAAATTAATATTCTATAGAGACTAACAAAATGTACAGGGTAACCCAAATAAGACTTTAAATGCCTTATATATCTTACTAGGGAGAAACTTGAAATGGCGAGAAGTTTAAATTCAAGTAGATCACCCTGTATAAAAGGCATCATCATTTGTAAAGGTATTGGGGTATATTCTTTTTTTTTATGGCAGTGGCACACACACTAAAGGGAGATCCTATGGCGCTCGACGAGCGGTGTGTGTGCGAAGATGTTGATTGACACGGTTCTTGAATATTTGTAGGTTGTAATTAGTGGGAAACAGATGTCCTGGAAGTGAGTTCCACAGTTATGCAGTGCGCCAGACAAAGGAGTTCTGGTAAAGCGATGTTCTAGGTGTTTCTAGTTGTACTACGAATTGGTGCGCTCCTGCCGACTGTCGGGACTGTCTGACAGGAGTTGCCAGGGGCGGGATTATGCGGG
>MU182393.1:323659-353318 GCA_016904865.1 Pissodes strobi | reverse complement strand
AGAGCAACTAAAAAAGCTAATTTCGCATGCCATGTCCGTCTGCATTCAAATGGTTATTTTGTAAAATAGTGCACGGTTTAAATTTTTATTGCATATTTTTAGAAATAGCTTCTTGTTTTTAAATATATTTTTATTGCTTCTGTCTTGTAATATAAAACGTTATAGTCCTATAGTATCTTCATAAAGGGCCGCGATATTTCTAAGTGTTGCAAAAGTAAAAACATATCTAAGTAGCTGTTTTAGTACCTGCTTAGGTATAGCAGCTTAACAAGAATTACAGAAAATAATTATACAGGGTTAAAAGGTTAAAACTAGACTAAATTTGGCTGTCTGCGTTATTTTTAAGATAAACGTTTAGCTTAAATAATTACTAGTAGCTCCCGTAACAAAGAAAAACAGTGAGAGACATTTTAACAAATTCTTTGCATTACGGTTCATTCCGCAAACCACTAGAAAGAAGAAAGCCAGTAACGCATGAAGATAATTCATGCGCAATTTTAGGTTCCTTCAAAATGATCAAAGGAAATCTACAACATCAGCAGCCGACTCCAGTGCAGTATCAAAATATTCAATTAATAAATTCTGAATAACCATGGAATGAAACTAATTGGGTATCACCTGTCACCGTTTGTACAATGAAGATGCAAAAAAATGTCGTAGTTTCTATGAATTCATTTTAACTAACTTGCAGGAAATCAAAGATTGTTTAAATAATATTATTTGGAGCGGATGAGGGAGGTTTATGTCCGATGGAATGTTTAACCGGCAACTTGAAATTTAACGTTTCATGTGGATTTTCAAGTTCAATTATAATTGGACCTTTTATGTGAAAAAAAATACAAGTGAACGGTACATAGAACAAATTGTCAATGGCCATTTGTATACTTACCTGGAAACGGTTCTTTTGGTTGCCCTTAATAAACTTTGGTTCCAGTAAACTGGAGCATCAGCTCATAAATATGGTAGGATGCATAAGGAATTATCAAACATGTTTGAAGACCATTGGGTAGAGACATATGGGTCCTTCCGAAAACAAGGTGTAGTGTATGGTATGGTATGGTATGGTAGGTAGAGTGGTCGCTTGGCAAGATTTGCCCTTCAACACGTCGACCACAATTGATCTTTTGTGTATACCCTTCTATATTACACGAAAATTCCACACTTTTGAGAACCTCACAATATTTCTAGGTTTGAGCTTTTGTAGATCTTCAGGTGCCGCAAGGGCATTTTCGAGATGCCTCATCTTTCGGCTAGTAAGTGCTATCACGTTTCAGTCATAGTTTGGCAGAATCTGCATTGCTCGTCAGTGGTTTTCCCCATTCTCTTGACATGGTACCTCCAGGGGCCATGTCCAGTGAGAAGGTCTACGAAGAGTTTTATCTCATTTTTTTGTAGCTTGCGAAGTTTTTTGTGTAGTTAGGCGCATTTAAAGATCCTTTACACAAATAGTGCACTATATTGTAAAAGTCGACCTCTCCTATTAGTCGATCAATCTCGTATATGCCTGCGTGATGCAATCGATTTCTGACAAGAGCCCTGGTGGAGTAGAGGTTTCTCACCTGGAAAACGCGGGTTCGAACCCCGTTGCTTTTTTTTTATTTTTTTTTAAGATTATGTTTCTGAACAGCTTTTTTGCTTGATTTTGTGTATGTCTTCTGTTAGATTGGGTTAGCACCTGGTTGGTTTCCTTTTGAGCCCCCGTAGCGAGCGAAGCGAGCGGAGGGCCATGCGGATCGACCAATGGGAAAGGCCGATTTTTATATAGTGCATTATTTGTGTAAAGGATCTTATAATGCTAGTTAGGCGAGGGAGAGATAAGTCTTTTAGCCTGTCTCTGCCCAGATGCATTGACCCAATGTGTCTCTTTCCGCCTTTTTCTCAAATTCTGAGTTCATTCTAGTGATGCCACAAAATGGTTCAGGCCCGCAAAAGGCAGTCTCTGCATCATTCCGTGCGAGCTGGTCAGCGACTTCGTTGCCTTCCAACCTCTCGTGCCCTGGTACCCGCATTAAGGTGAGTATGTTTCTGTTTACCAGTTGATGTGCAGCCATCCGACAATCAACACTAGCCGGGAGTTGATTCTGTTAGATGCTAGCGCTTTTAAGGCTGCTTGACTATCTGATAGGATATAGATCTTTGCACCTCTTAGGCTTTTTTTTGGCACATTCAAAGTTGGCTATGTTGGTAGCATTTATTTCTGCTTGAAATATTGTGGGAGTGTTTTCTAATGGTGCAGAGATTCGACACCTATTGACGTAAACTCCGGGTCCCACTCATTCTTTCATTTTTGATTCATCTGCTACCAGAGAAGTGATTGCCTCTCTAATTTTTTTAGTCTTTCCCCTGTAGTATTGCGGTTTTCAATTACCACTTCAAAGGCGCGATCAAAATGGAGGTTTGTTTCCATTGTATCGGTTGGTTTGATCATCGCCTCTATCTTGAGGTCATTCAGATTTTTAGGGTGACCAGTCAGGTTCTATGACTTCAATTTTTGTGTCTGAGTAACTCTATATGCACTGATCCAGGCCTCCTTTTCTATGCTTAGGTGCAGTGGAGCGAGATCAAGTAGGGTTTGCAGAACTGCTGTGGGGCACGTTTCCATAGCCTCTTTTATACTCCGACAGACGAGCCTTTGTACTCTTGTTAGCTTTGCCTATGTTGTTATTTCCTTTGCTTTTACCCACCACAATAAGCAGGTGTGTATTATAATAGGCTTTACAACAGTGTTATAGGACCACCAGATGATGAGGGGGTTTAGGCCCCATGTTTTACCAAAAAGAATTACTAGCGCACGGTACATAGAACAAATTGTCAATGTCAATTCCTGGAAACGGTTTATTTTTGGTTGCTTAATGAACTTTGGTTCCAGTAGGATGGAGCACCAGCTCGTTAATACGGTATGATGCTTGAAGAATTATCAAACATGTCTGAAGACCATTGGATAGAAACATTTGGGTCCTCTGAAAGACAAGTTGTACCGTATGGAAGTTCCCACTTAAGAAGAATGCATTAGAAGAGTGTAAACTCCTTACCAAAATATTTCTAGAGCAAGAGTTAGAAATTTCATTCATTGAGGATCATTAAAACGTGTCAAATACTGTTTGGAAGGAAGAGAAGAATATTTTAACCAATTTTAACTAATATGTTATATAATATACTTATTGCTTTTGCATATTTAATTTTTTAATTTATACTTTAAAGATGACGAATTTGAAACTGGAACAACGTTTTGCTATCTTGTCCCAACATTGCAGATGTCAAATAAAAAATGTACCGTTTCACTTAAGAGATAGCCTAAAATTGCAATTTTTGGAAGTTGTTTGAAGAATTAATATTTTGTAATCAAATTAGGTTAGATGTGGTGACACCTCTAAAAGCTTTAAGCTAAGCTTTTAAACGAATAAGCGTTTATCGTGATATCTTGAAAAATAACGAAGATAAGGGGGGGCCCTTCTAGGTGAGACACCCTGTATATTAATAATACGTTCAATTTATGCTATAACAAAATTGCATTAACACTGATATAATGATATCATTCCTAGAAAAAGTTTCTTACTGCATCAGCAGCTCTATTTTTTTAATAAAAATATATTAAAAAGACTGTAATGTGTTTACTACATAATATCTTAAGGACCCAAAATGAAGCACAAATTCTCAAAAATTTTAGCTTGTAGGATTTTTAATCACAGAATTTGATTATGTCCCTGCAAATGATATTTTATAATATTGCAATAATTATTTTTAGTAGAATGCCATCTTCATTTTCATTTATTCACTTCCTTATATTATTTTAAATTTAGCCAAACCAGTATAAAATCAATACGCGTTCCTGCTTCAGAAAAGCTTGCTATTTTCCAAAAGGCAAATATTCATCAATATTTTATTGATTTCCTGAGATCACATTTGAATTTCTAGAGACCTTTACACATGAATCGATATCAAAATATCAAGCATTCGGAAATGATTTCAGGCAAGAAAACATTTTGTTAGTTTAAGAATTTTCCGTTACCGTACATAATTTTCAAATGTTGTATTGATCTGGGCGTAGTTTATTTAATCAATACTTTTCATTCTAGTTGCCGTTAAACTCAGGGCTTTAACTTTCGGCTTTTGGCTGCTAGATGGCAGATGTACATTGGCCAGAAAATTGGATAACTTAAATTCATAGACAAGGAAATTGTCTAAGGGAAAATTACTTAGTGAGAAATGCAGCGACAACATTCTTGCCAGTTTATATCTAATTTTATGGATTAATGGCTGTGGAAATACAAGTAATATTCCTGCCTGGCTATGTGAAAATGTTAATAATATTAACCTCAAAATAACAGTTACTATTTATATTTTACTGAAAGTCACTTTATAATAAATCCATTACAACACTGTTGCTGTAATATATGCTGATATACAAAATCGGGCCACTTTTCCTTGCGAGCCTAATTTTTAGACCAATTGACCGTGAAGAAAATATACGACAGTTTCTTATATTCTGATATTTATTGAAAGAGGATCTATAGATTTTTACACTACTTAAAAACACATTCTCCAAAGAAACCATCGAAAATGAGATTGCTGTGGAAGCACGTCATAGCGTCAAAGCCTCACAGATGGCGCCATATAATATATATCTGGTTTATGGTACACATGAGTTAAACTATAGATACTGCTTTTGATTGCATCAAGGTTGAGTGCTTGTGTTGCGACTCCGAGAAGGTTAGGTATAGCTGATGAAAAATAAGGCGAAGAAACCTGTCCCAAGACTCTTCAACGGCACAATTGGAAATATTATCATAATGGTCGTTTGATATATAAAATAAAGATGTTTGCGCTTCTCTAGAAACCCTCATTTAACCATTATCTTAAAATTTTTGGTCCAGTTGTTTGGGATAGTTTTGCACGGCGCGGCGGTCGGTAACATATCCCTTAGTATCTTAAGGTTCAGTTAACGCACAAGTCCTTTTACGAGTATTATTCTCGAAATCTGCATCATTTTTAGCGCTTCGAAAAAATATATTTTATATTAATAAACAATAAAACTCATTCTAACAAGCTCAATAGCGTTTGAATGAAGTCGATGGTACTTATAATTTTGAAGGTTTTGAAATATAGCGATTTTAATAAAACTTTCCGATCTTCGAATCGCAAACTGCAATATGTTATAATTATTGAGTTTAGATAACTACAGAGTTTTTTCAACATGTTTTAGTCTAAAAATGGCCAAATATATTTATTATGATAAATACACCGCAATTTACCCCCTTTACACAGGTTGTCCTCCACACCATCCATCATTGGAACTCCAAAGAGGCCAACTGGTCCCTTTGCTAATCACCAATCCAACCCCCTTTTCTCAATTCCTCTAGCACCGGTGACTTTATCAAGGAAATCACTGACAATATTCTTAAGGCTGCAAAACTAATTATTCGTAAACTCCATTTTGCCCCAGAAAACCCTTGGAGAGTTCCATGGCGGTCAGTTGAACTCGAACACAAGGCTGCCCTTAACAGGTTCAGACATAATCCATATCGCCTTATCTTTATATGGTACTGAAACAATCTTTGTATATCATGCAAAATTTAATCCAAAGGGGCTTCTATAAAGAGCGTAACAGAGCGGTTTCGGCCGTAGCCATCATCAGTGTTACCTGAAAAGTAAGTAAAGGAGCCCCTGTCAGTGGAGAGTCAAAGAATGCCGTCGAGCTGAGGCAATGTTATTTTTAATAAAGAATATGATGAGGTGAAACACTGTTACGTTCAGTTATAAATTTGTTGGAATTTTTTTATATTAGAATTTTTAAAGGGGGTTAATTAAAGTTATAATTTTCAAAATGATGATTTTTTATTAATTTTTGTGCGTAAAAAGAAAGCAAATGGTGGACTTCTTTCACTTACTTGTCAGTGGAAAAAGGACATATCCATGGAGACAAACAAACAACACAAATCGACAATGGTCACAATTAAAATACACACATCGTACGTCACATTTTTGAAAAATTAAATTCCTTAACTAGACAAAATTAAAAGAGAAGCGCGCTTTTGGGTTACACAATAAATGTGTCACTACTGACAGTCTTGACCAGCAAACTGATGAAGCTTATACGCCAAAAAACGGCGGTAATTTTGAATTTTAAGAGTTTTAAAAATGACAAGTATAAGTTGGGAGATAAAATTAAATAAAGTTACTGTAATGGTCCGTAGTTAACATAAAGGACAAAAAAGAGTTGCTTCTATGCCAGATGAGACTAACCAAATGCAACAATATGTATTGAGTGACCCAATCTGCAAATGAGTACTCGAAAATTCAGTCGACTGCTTAAGTTGAGGCTTGAGAGTTGTTTTGAAAGGAAGAAAGTACTTAATCAAGTGAAAATAGAGGACTAGCTTAGAGATGAGGTTAGCCTGAGCTAACTCAACTCGACGGAGAGAAAAGAAAAGAAGGGAGCTGACATTAGCCTGAACTAACTCAACTCATAGAGGACTAACTTAAGGGATGAAATTAGCCTAAGCTAACTCAACTTGAAAAGATACAAAAGAAGGAAGTAGATGAAAATTAGCCTAAGCTAACTCAACTCGATAGGATAGAGAAGGAAGAGAAAGAAAGATGACCTTAGCCTGGGCTAACTCAACTCAAACAAAATAAAAAATAAACTTAAATTAAATTACATTACTGTAGTAAAAATTGGGAAATTTATTGAAATTGAAAAAGCTTGATCAAGTGACCTTCCTCACCTCCAAAAGTACGGGCGGAAAGTGAATTAAGTCGAGAAACCTTCTGTGTAATGGAATGTAGGACCTGTTGAGATTGACCTGAGTGTTGAGGCAATGGCTATTTGTGCATAGCTCGCTGTGGATCTCGATGTCCTCCATGAAATCTAACCTATTGAAGTTTTTAGATGAGATATTGTGCAAGATCTTTGAATCGGAATGAGGACTGAAGTTGTGGTTATGATTTCGCAAATATTCTCCGAACGCAGATTTATTTCTGTTCAAATGTTCATTAATACGAACCTTTAATGGTCTACATTTCCTACTGATGTAGGTGCACTCGCAAGAATTGCATGACAGCTTATAAATACCACTTTTTGAGAGAGTATCTATTTTATCTTTCGTGTTATTTAAAAAGGTTTGTAATTGATTTCTGTTTTTAAAGGACAACTAAGAGTTACTGACAAATTGGCGAATGGTTTTGGAGATCTTACAGTTCGTTTCTAAGTCAAAAAAAGAAATAGAGAAGTATTTTTTGGATGAATTGTCTATCAAGCTGTGAGAAAGTTCTTTCTTAAGTTTTTTGAGTTTTATTTTATTGATTAATGTGTCAACAAGACTAGGATCAAAATGGTTATTGAAAGCGATTTGTTTTATTATATTTACTTCTTTGTTGTATCCGAAAGTAGACATAGGTACATTAAGTAACCTGTTGATATAGCAATGAAAAGCTGCCACGGGTAGTGGGACAAGTAAGATATAGTGTGGTCGGCTGGAATAGGTTTCCTATAGATAGAAAACTCAAGGCTGTCCAACGTTCTACAAACAGTGATGTCCAGAAAATTAAGTCTTTTATTGTTTTCAAGTTCGATTGTAACCTTGATGTTCGGGTGGATGATATTTAGCTTGTCTAAAAGAGCGTTGGCCCCTTGAGCATCGTAGTCAAGGAAGCAAAGACAATCATTCACATAACGGAACCAATGAAGGATCTGCTAAAAAAAGTAGAAAGACAGTTGTCCATTTCCAGGCCATCAGGTTGTTTATAATATT
This sequence comes from Pissodes strobi, assembly GCA_016904865.1. NCBI lineage: Eukaryota > Metazoa > Arthropoda > Insecta > Coleoptera > Curculionidae > Pissodes > Pissodes strobi. Next base: position 345,567 of record MU182393.1, on the reverse strand, counting down.
TGTTGTTAAATTGAAAAAAGTCTTGAGACAAACAAAGGTTTAGAAGCGACAATAAATTAATTTTCTGTTGATCATTGACATTACATGAAGTAAGAAGATCACCAACAAGTTGTACTGCCTCTGTTTTTGGTACTGTAGTAAAAAGGTTAGATACATCTAAAGAAACCATAAGGTAATTATGCGGAAGTTGTAAATACTTTAGTTTATTGATTAAAGAAATGGAATTACTTACCAAATATGTAGGAGTGAACTTAGTAATATCCTTAATCAGGTTACATGTGAATTGAGCTAGGTAATAAACAGGTGTGTTAGTAAAACTTACCACAGGTCTAATAGGTGTATCTATTTTATGGATCTTAGGGAGGCCATACAACCTAGGTAATGTAGAATTGCTAGAAATTGGATTTTTTCTAGCATTATTTTCTTCAAAAAACGGTTTGAAATGTTTGATGAACCTGGTGACTTTTCTTATAAAGCTATTAAAATGGTTATTAGGTAAATGAGAAAATTTATTATCGACCAAGAATGTCTCAACTTTAGAAAGGTCTTTTTGAGAACGACTATTGAATTTCATGGAGGACATCGAGATCCACAGCGCGCTACGCACAAATAACCATTGCCTCAACACTCAGGTCAATCTCAACAGGTTCTACATTCCATTACACAGAAGGCTTCTCGACTGAATGCACTTTTCGCCCATACTTTTGGAAGTGAGGAAGTTCACTTGATCAAGCTTTTTCAATTTCAAATAAATTTTCCAATTTTTACTACAGTAACGTAATTTAATTTAATTTAATTTAATTTTTTATTTTGTTTGAGTTGAGTTAGCCCAGGCTAAGGTCATCATTTCTTTCTTTTCCTTCTCTATCCCATCGAGTTGAGTTAGCTTAGGCTAATTTTCATCTACTTCCTACCTTTCAAGTTGAGTTAACTTAGGCTAATTTCGTCCCTTAAGTTAGTCCTCTATGAGTTGAGTTAGTTCAGGCTAATATCATCTCCCTTCTTTTCTTTTCTATCCGTAGAGCTGAGTTAGCTCAGGCTAATCTCATCTCTAAGTTAGTCCTCTATTTTCATTTGATTAAGTACTTTCTTCCTTCCAAAACAACTCTCAAGCCACAACTTAAGCAGTCGACTGAATTTTCGAGTATTCATTTGCAGATTGGGTTATACATATTATGGCATTGGCTAGTCTCATCTGGCATAGTAGTAACTCTTTTTTGTACTTTAGGTTTACTACGGACCATTACAGTAACTTTATTTAATTTATATCTCCCAACATATACTTGTCATTTTTAAAACTCTTAAAATTCAAAATTACCGCCGTTTTTGGCGTATAAGCGTCATCAGTCTGCTTGTCAAGACTGTCAGTAGTGACACATTTGTTGTGTCATCCAAAAGCGCGGGTCGTCGTACCATGCTTTTCTTTTAATTTTGTCTAATTAAGGATTTTAATCTAAATTATATGAACCTTTTTCTCAAAAATGTGACATACGATGTGTGAAATTTAATTGTGACCATTGTAGATTTGTGTTGTGCGTTTGTCTCCATGGATATGTCTTTTTTCCACTGACAAGTAAGTGAAAGAAGTCCATCATTTGCTTTCTTTTTACGCACAAAAAATGAATAAAAAATCATCATTTTTAAAATTATAACTTTAATTAACCCCCTTTAAAAGTTCTAATATAAAAAAATTCCAACAAATTTATAACTGAACGTAACAGTGTTTCACCTCATCATAGTCTTCATTAAAAATAGCATTGCCTCAGCTCGACAGCATTCGTTGAGGCTCCACTGACAGGGGTTCTTTTACTTGCTTTTCAGGTAACACTGATGATGGCTACGGCCGAAAGCGCTCTGTTACGCTCTTTATAGAAGAAGTCCCTTTGTATTAAATTTTGAATGATATACAAAGAGTGTTTCATTACTATGCTTCGTAAATGCACACAGTCTTTACTCCTCATTTAATTATCTTTATATGTTTCAAAAAGTTAAGGCTACAGTCAAAATGTCAATTACGAAATCCAAAATCAAATCCTAATGAAACTTTATCAAGGATCTCGGCTGTTCCTCTTCCATCAAAGAGGTCTGGAACAACATGAACAAGGCAAAGTGTCAACCCCCCAAAACACATTACAGGGATGCTAAATCACGGTTTCTGAATTATTTATGAACCTTTCTGAAATACTCGCAAATCATTTTCAAGGTAAATCTTGATGCTACAGCTTTTAATTGCTTACCACCAAATCCAGCCAAGCAATCAACTTCTTCGCATCTGCTTTTCACCCTCCATGAACTACGCGCCTCTATCTCTGATGACAGAAACGCTACAACCATCCCCGATAGCATCCTCATTCCTATGATCTCCAACATTCCATCCACCTTATTGAGCAAGCTTTGTTTTGACAACATCTCCCTTTTCCAAGCCCCTGGTCTAGGGGTCAACTTTTAAAGTGCGGAACCATCTCCATAGCTAACCACCTGGGTAAAATAATGGAAAAAATGGTCAATAAATAACTATCATGGCTTCTATAGCCTGTTTCAGAAATGTATAGAGTAATAAAACCTCATTAGGTATGAAAAAGGACTACCCCAATAATTTATGCCACTTCCATAGTTTGGCATTGGTTTCATTGCAAAATGCTTTCTTTTTATCGAGTGCAGCGGGTAGTATTACCCGATTTTGGGTCAATTTAGGAGTTTTGCCTATTGTTATCCATTCATAAACACTGAAAATTGTACGCCAAAGATGTGCAGGTTGGTTAATTGAGGAAATAATTTAAACTTAACGAAATTTTATTTTAACGAAATAAAAATTATATATAATATGTACATAATATTCATAGATAAAATAATTATTATTATACATTATTATACAATTAACTTATAATAGATTATATACTTCATCATCTGAGGAACTGTCGTCACCTCTTGACATTATAATTAAAGAATCAATCGTCTGATTGATCATGGTGTCACTTCCTTCATAACTTGATCAAACAGTAGCTTAATATCTTTAATTTTAAAGTTCACCGACGTCTATTGACGACCACGAAATTCAGCAAAACTGGACGGAATTCCCCATTTTATTATTCTATAAACTTCTGAAACAGCAACTCATTAACCCTCACCAATACGCTTATCGCCCTCAAGGATCCACTACCAATCATCTTGCTGGATTGAGAAATGATTTACAACCAACCCTTAAGCTTAAATAGCACACCATTGCTTCTTCCCTGGGCGTAGCTGGTGCATTTGACATCACTTGGAGATAAGGCGTCCTTCTGTAACTGCATTCTTGGGGCATCTGGGGAAATCTCTTTTCCCCACTGTCAATTTCCTTTACACTCGCCATTTCCAAACCAGAGTCATCAATAATATCCTCTCCTTAATCCACCCCCAAGAAAATAGCATACCCAAGGTTCGGCCCTTCGCATCCCCCAGAATCCACACCTCCGGAGACCTGAATATGTTTCGACTCCTCACAGGCACAACCTGAGGATCAATACACCGCCCTTGTTAAAATAACGCACTTGCAAAGCTATATGAGTCTGCTAAGACCACCTACAAAAAATGCTTACCTCATCTAGAACCAAGCCAAACATTTCTAGTTTGGGTATATTTTCATATAAAGTATTTTGTTTTAGGTATTAGATGGTGGCTAAATTATTTAATATTTAGGAAAATTTAATTATGTCTTATTCTGCAGTCAAATATCGATTTGATATAATTGTTTACGTCCTTAATTCCATAAACGTATTAACTTCGCTTATTTCCTTGAAATGTTTTGCGGCGCCGCGCCACTGTAAACGCTTTGCGACACAGCTTCGTCAGACAGTTTGTCTGACTTTTTGTGCTGTTCAAATTGAGTTTTGATATATTGTATCCATTTTTATGCTCTTAGTGCTTTACTGTACGTTGTCAATAGACAATTTTCCATCTTTCAATAAATCATTCTATCACATGTTTTACTTTAATGGCTTTCATATTTGTTGAAACCTTTGCCAGTCGGATAAACTATCCCAAAATGAGACTTAGTCATCTTGCTACCCGTCCCTTTTTTGTCCTCTTCGCAATAGGTATATAAAATATTTTCTTGCTCATCCTATTAAATTTAATTTAATTTGCTTCACGTTGCGATTTTGGATATGTGATGTTTAGCATCTATAGTTTAATGTAAATTTTCCATCGCTTGTCTTCCGATATGATTACATTGTAGTTTCTGAATCACCATACCCATCGATACGTTTTTAAAGCATAAAGTTTTTTATCCTCAACCCGAGTCTGCTATCGCACTTCGATGCTTACTCATTCTGTTTTCCGTATCCTTCGAATACGTTCAAAAATCGTATTTTGTTTTGTGTTTGTGAAATAAAATGTCGAAAAGAAGGGAAAATATATTGTCCAGTTCCTCAAGTAAGTGTTAATAAATTGTCTATATAGAACTAGTCCGATGGCCTAATATTTACGAACAATAAATGGTCGTTGATTAGTTGTTTTGGGGTTCGTTTATGCTTGTTTAGGTTAATCAATTTCCTATATAGTAGGCCGAGGGCCAAATATCTACGTACAATGATACAATGTACAGTTGATAAGTTGTATTGAGGTTTGTGTAAGATTAGGTTTTGTTAAAAAATAATATATATAATACAAATGTATGTGGCTAAATTAAGAGATTGCTATCTGGGCGGTTTGTTGTCACAAAAAAAAACAAGTATAATATCGGGTTTCACGAAAACCAAAAAACTGAGTAGTGCAAAAAGTAGTAGTAGCAAAAACCCGGCCAGATTAGCTAGGGTATAGAGAGGTAAAAAGAAGTAGTCTGTACCGAGTACGTGAAATGTAAAGTTTAGACATGAGATTAAAAATAAAATACCTGGATTTCATTTAGTAGAACATAATCAATTTTTATTTTCGGTCTTTCATTTGTTTACGTAAGCTTATTAATTACAACTAGACTATTTTAAGTAATTAGAATAATTAAAAAACCTTGCATAACAGCCGAGGGCTTATTAAATTCATATTCATGCAGTTTTTCAGTAAGGCACAATACGTTGACCTAACCGAGAGAAATAGAAATACATAGGCCGAGGGCCTTGTAATTTGCGTACGAATAGCACTCGATCAATTTTTTTTTCTTGCCGAGGGCAATAGAAAGAGAATGCGTCCCGGCCGAGGGCTTCGCAATACAAAAAATTGTTATTATTATTCTTATTATAAATTATTAATTAGTTAAGCTTATGGTCGAGGACCTAAATATTTGACTTCCCCACAAGGAGTTGGTTAGATTGAGTTAGATAGTGCATAGGCCGAGGGCCTTATAATCTGCATACAAATAGCACTCAATCGAAAAATTCTTGCCGAGGGCATAGAAAAAGAATAGGTTTAGGCCGAGGGCTTCGCAATACAAAAAAAAAATTTTAATATCATTTTTATTATAAATTATTAATTGATTAAGCCTAGGGTCGAGAACCTAACTATTCGGCTTCCACCACAAAGAGTTGGCCAGATTGAGTTATATAGTGCGTAGGCCGAGGGCCTTATAATTTGCATATTATACAAATAGCACTCAATCGAAAAATTCTTGCCGAGGGCATAGAAAAAGAATAGATTTAAGCCGAGGGCTTCACAATACAAAAAATTCTTAATATTATTTTCATTATAAATTATTAATTGATTAAGCCTAGGGCCGAGGACCTAACTATTCGACTTTCTAACAAAGAGTTGGTTAGATTGAGTTAGATTGTGCATAGGCCGAGGGTATTATAATTTGCATACAAATAGCACTCAATCGAAAAATTCTTGCCGAGGGCATAGAAAAAGAATAAGTTTAGGCCGAGGGCTTCGCAATACAAAAAAAAAATTAATATTATTTTTATTATAAATTATTAATTGATTAAGCCTAGGGTCGAGGACCTAACTAGTCGACTTCTCCACTAAAAGTTGGCTATTGACTTTCTAAGAAGTGATCGTTTATTATGCCAACTCCAAACTTGTCATCGCCAAATGATAATCAGATACATTTTGTGTGTATAATATTTCCCCTGTTTATGCAGCAATAATCAATTCCAATAGGGACAAAAAACAGTATATATTTCTAGTATGGTCGTGGACCTATTTAATTAAAATTGCTATCATGGACTGACTCCTTATTGTCTGCAAAATAACTGTATATTTTACAGGGTGTTAGTTGTTTTGACTAAAATATCACCCGCAGACTATTGTCTGCAAAATAGCTGTGTACTTTACAGCCTGTTAGCTGTTTTGACTAAAATATCACCCGCAGACTATTGTCTGCAACATAGCTGCATACTTTACAGGGTGTTATGGCAAAACATATTTGGCATTAAGGCCGTGGGCCATACTTTCTGAGGGATAGTTGTGGGCTATTCAGTAAATTCTATCATCACTTAAGCGATTAAGAGGCTGTGAGTCAACAGTATATATTTTAATATGGTCGTGGACCTATTTAATTAAGACTGCAATCATGGACTCCTTATTGTTTACAAAATAGCTGCATACTTTACAGGGTGTAAATTGTTTTGACTAAATTATCTCCTGAAGACTCTTGTTTGTAAAACAGCTGTATACTTTACAGAGTGTTAGTTATTTGACTAAATATTATTGTGTGCAAATGTAATTATTTGCAAAGGTTCCTACAACACCAATTGGGCTAACAACACCAACCATTTGTCAGGCTTGGCTGATGCACTTTACTGTTTTGCAATGTGTATAATGCTGCTAAATGATTTAGGAATTATTATAAATACAGAAAAAGTCAGTTAATACCATCATAAAAGAACTTACCTAGGATTTACTTATGACTTAATTCAGAGGACCGTTTCCTCGACCGTTTCTTTACCTCTTAAGAAAATGAATTCAATAAAAGAGGCAATTAAAAAATATATTAACAAGTCAGGTACTACGATTCGAGATTTTGCAAAAATTATTGGTGTTTTGGTAGCAGCGACTCCTGCCGTTCCTCAGAGTCGTCATCGTATCAAAAGACAAGGTCACGCAAAATTTAAAGCCTTAAAAGGAAAGTCGTACATGACAGAATATTAATTTCAAAAGATACAAAGCAAATTATTAGCTAGTGGATAGACAATCTAGAATATACTGTAAATATGAAGCCTAGTACGTTTTCATTGGAATTTTGTTTTTTTTATGCGTCTGCGTCTCCTACAGGCTGGGGTGCCTATTGTAACGGCCAAAAATGTCGCGAGTTTTGGGAAGAAGCCGACAAGTCTAACCATATTAATTACCTTGAAGTTAAAGCTGCTTGTCATGGCTTACAATTATTTGCTAAATCAAATGGAAATATTAGAGTCTTACTTAGAATCGATAATAAGACGGCAATATCCTGCATTAATCGTGGGGAAAGCGTAATATATCGCAACTTAACCAATATAACCTTTCAAATTTTAGACTGGTGTGAACAAAACGTATAACACTCTTCGCATCTTATATCGCTTCAAAAGAAAAACGGAAGCCGATAAGGCATCAAGACAAACTTCCATTGAAACAGAACACGAACTAAACAAGCAGGTATATCAGAAAATAATAAGGGGTTAGATTTATTTGCAACTTATTTTAATGTAAAATGCCTGTTCCTGGTTTCCGGATTCAACCTCCACAGCAGTCGATGCATTTACAATTTCTTGGCATGATGAGTATTTTTACGCTTTTCCCTTGTTTTCTATGTTATTTAATGCTTTAGATAAAATTATACATGATGAAGCCACCGGAATATTGGTGGCTAGTACAGCCCTGGTATACCGTGTTTCCTAGTTTATTAGTTGGGAAACCGTTGACTTTTAAATCGAGTAAAAATTAGTTACCCTCTATAGAGACTCTCATCTCTTAGACAGGAAAATTTTCCTGGTGGCAAGGAAACTGTCTGAGAAGCATTTATTCAAAGAAGCATTTCCGGTCACGCCATCCCAATAATGTTTGCATCCATCTCAGAAGGAACTTGGAAACAGTACAGTTGTGATTTTAAAATTGGTTTTTACTTGTTCTTGTGTTGATAAAACACCGGCTTTTAGTATTTTTACTTTATGTATTTATAATATTGCAACGATATATAAAATATATCTAACAACAACACTGTCAACGTTATCCTACTGTCTAAACTGTTGCTAACTTAATAGTAATAACATAGGCGTATCTATAAATATTTTTATTAAAACAAATTGTTAATTAATATTTAACATACAACGCTTGTTTTAATAAGTAGGTATTATAATTTCTGTAACAGCAAAATTTCGATGTCTTTACTTATAATTTAAACATTTATCTGGACTTTTTTTTTAGTTCGCGAAGTAAACAAAGGAGCTTCTTACGTCTTGATAAGTACCTATAGATCAGCTCTTAACTTTATGTTTCACCGCCTAATAAGGATTAAAATATAATAAAAAGATTTTTGAAGGGAGGCTACAAGTTAAAGCCCCCTAAACCTAAATACGATTTTACATGGTACGTTGAACCTGTATTACTCTATGTATCAACACTTTACCCTTTACAATCTCTATCACTTGATAAACTAACAAAGAAAACGGTAACACTAAACACTTATGGCACTAAGTTCAGCACATCGGATCCAAATATTAACCAAAATTACGATCGACAATAATAGAGACTCTACAGTCAAAATTGAAGATTTCGGAAAAAATTTAAACCTTAGCTTCCTATAAAAGCCAGCCCATTTTTCGTATTTTCAAAAATCAGAATTACCTATTATGTGTCGCAAATTCTATAAAACAGTGCATTAAAGTCACCGTGCACTTTCGTTCCAATTATACATCCCTATTCTTAACTCTCAAAAAAAAAAAAACCACACCACCACGCAATAACTCAAACCTTGAGTAGGTGGATCAACTTAATTTTAATAAACAATGGTATGGAGTGAACGATAACGTCTTTACCGGATATAGTGTAAGACACGCCAGCACGTGAGCAGCCTTTAAGTTTGACGTAAACCTAAATGTCATTAAGAATATAGCAGGGTGGAGTCCTAAAATTCTGACACTTTCTTCAGATTCTATACTCGACCTCTAGGTACGCCCAGTGACATATTTGCCAATACAATTTTAAATTTGGGTATATCTTAGCCCTAATAGGTAGCCTTTTAAGTATTCCGTTGCCTAAGGTTCAATTTATTATATTTGTTTTGCTCTGATTGTATATCAATAATATATTATATTATAAAATATGTTTATTTATCTAGAATAGGTACCCTTAATTTTTAAGTGGTTAAGGAACTTATATAATAGAATTTTCATTGATTTTTTTTGTCATACTTAAAATAGAGTTGAATTGAACGACTTTGCTGCCATAATTCTGTTTTTTGTGGTATTCTCAGGATTGAAGGTAGAATAATGCAAAATTGCACCATCTAGCTTTAAACAGCTACAATGTAATCATATCGGAAGACAAGCGATGGAAAATTGAAAGATTAATCGAATACCTACTTACCTGTATGAAGATTAATCGTAATTTTCCGAGCTTGTCTTCCGTTATGACTACAACCCTCCCAACCACATGCCCCTTAGGCGGGCAATTTTGCTCTAAAACAGAATGAGTAAGCATCGAAGTGCGATAGCAGACTCGGGTTGAGGATAAAAAACTTTATGCTTTAAAAACGTATCGATGGGTATGGTGATTCAGAAACTACAATGTAATCATATCGGAAGACAAGCTCGGAAAATTACGATTAATCTTCATACAGGTAAGTAGGTATTCGATTAATCTTTCAATTTTCTGTTAAATATATTTCGATTGGCTTTAGCAGGATACAATATAATATTAGATAGGATCTGAAGCTGAATTTAATGAATTAAACGTTTTAGCGCTGTTATTATCAATAATATTATTTTCAAGAATATATTATTATAATGTAAGAAGAAAAATAGTAAAAGTAATTCAAGATGTTCAATATGTTGCTGACAATATTATCGACAACCGACAACTTAAGGCTTAGATACCTTAGTGAATGATGATATCAGTGAAGCTTTGTGCATGCTAAAAGAGTCTGTTGGTCCTCATAAGATGTCATTATTTATATAACGCTCCCTGCTACAGCAGCAGTAGCAGCAGCAACCGCAGAAATTTCGCTAAATAAGTAGTTATATGACTTTTACCATGTGTTGAGGCTTCCTCAAGCCACCTGTAGATACCCATTTTTATTTTCCCTTGTGCCGAACCGAGCCCCTACTGCATGTACAGCAGGTACAACAATATTAAAATAACGCACACGCACATATTAATAATACAAGTAACATAAATAGCTTACTTTCAATGTTCTTGGTTAGCAAATTTGCCATTATCATTTCAATTTTTCATATTTATTTCCGTCTAATGTAATAATTATTCAGTTAGGTACGTACAGTATAAAATAGAAAAATTGCTGAAATATCGTCCAATTGACGAACTAAATCGATTAAGTTACACGACAAAATAAGAGAAAAAATAACTTTTGGCAATAAAATGGATGAGAAAGATCCGCCGTCGTCGTCGTCATCGTCTTGGTTTCAAATTTTGGATGGACTCTCAAAAAGAGTGCAATATCCGAAATTTCAGTTTTTTGTTCAGTATGTCAAAGTCAAAGTCAAAAAGTGCTTTGTTGTTTGAAGAACCAACTCTTATAAACAAAGCTGTACCTAAACTACATACATAATTAAAATATTACTATTATGGTTAAGAAAAAGAAACTAACCTACATATAAAAAAAAAAACAACACAATATGTCAAGTAAAAAAAGCGGGCGGATATGTAAATTTAAAATATACATTAAAGTTAAAAAAAAATAAATGTAATATAAAAATACAACAAAAACAAACATACTTATAACTTTAAAATATTTAAATTCAAGTAGTCAAAGCATACAAAAAATACAAAATAAAAATAAAAGGTTAAAAAAACCAAAAAAAAAAGCCATTATATAAACATACAGTTTCTCAAAATACATCATTAAAATATTCATCCAGGTCATAATATGTCTTTTCCAACAGAAATCTTTTTACTTTTCGTTTAAAAATCACATCACTATCACAATTTCTAGCATTATCAGGCAAAAGATTATACATTTTTATGCTGTCATATATTAGCGAACTCTTTGCGAGTGCAGAACGCGGGGTTGGCAGTTGCAATACATTACGACTGCGGGTGTTGTACTTGGATACGTTAAGAGTGTTATTACACTTTTACCGAATTAAGATGTTTCAAGAATAAAAATACAAGTTAGCGTCAACAACCCTTCCCGCACAAAATATGGTTCTGGGTTTTAATCCACAAAGATACCTTCTTGCTCGCTTCTGGAGGATAAAAACAGAGTTAATAAGCTGTTTGGCACTATTACCCCAAAAAGTGATACCATATCTCAAGTTTGCCTCAATTAATAAGAAATAAACTGTCCTTGAAATTGCATGATTTAAATTTTTTGTAACTATTCTTAATGCATAACATGCGGATGCCAATTTCTTAGTAAGTCCGTTGATATGTTCTGAAAACTTAAGTTTAGTGTCAATACATATTCCCAAAAACTTAGCGACCTCTTTAGTTTCAATCGTATTACCCTCCAATTGCAAGTTATTGATATTGCATTTAAAATTTAAGATGTTAGTTTTGTTAGTATTTAAAATTAGGCAATTAGCATCACACCACTTTTTTACTTTCGGCAGGTCGGCAGATATTTGGGTTGTCAGTACCTGTATATCTTGGCTCAGCCATAAAACTGTAGTGTCGTCTGCAAATAAAGTAATATGGCCTGTAATATCAATAGTGGCCATGTCATTTATATACAAAATAAATAAAAGAGGCCTCAGGGGACGCCAAAAGGGTTAGTAAGCATCCCTGACTCCGTTTCCTGATACTTTACGAGTTGCTGCCTGTCGGTTATGAATGCCTCCAGCCATTTCAACACGATTCCTCTGAAACCATAGCGCTCTAGTTTGTTTAGCAGTATTCCCCGATTTACGCAGTCAAGCGCCTTTGAAAAATCGCAGAACACTGCCGCAGCCACGTCTCCACCATTCAATCCCAAGTAGAACCTCTCAAGAAAACTGTATATTGCATCTCCAGTGACTTTAGAATTTTGAAATCCCCTTTGCACAGAATTCAATATATTATGTCTTGTCATAAAAGATAGCATTCTACGTTTAACTAGTTTTTCAATTATTTTAGACATTGTTGTAAGTAGTGAAATTGGTCTGTAACAAGAGGAATCCTCAGGACCACCCCCCTTAAAAACCGGTTTAACTAAACCCATCTTTAAACACGAAGGAAATCTTCCTGTACAAAAAGAGTCATTAATGGCCTGACATAGCGCATTTAGTGCACAATTTGGCAAGCACTCAAAGATCCTGAGAGACATGTCATCCAATCCAGCTGAGTTTTTATTTTTTATATCTGTAAATACCTTTTTTAATTCAAAGATATCAGTGCCAAAGAGACTAAAACTTTCTAAGACCGATACATCACTAAGATAAGAGAGAGGGTTCACCTGAGAGTTTAAGTTAGCCGTGAGGTTCTTTACAACTGAACAATAAAATTTATTCAGCATATTTGAATCCAATTTAGGTTCCTCAGACTGAGAATGTCTTGATCTGTCCGTTATTTCATCAACTATTTTCCATCCTTCTTTAACTTTGTTTCTAGCATCCATCAGTCTCGTCTCATAGTACTGCTGTTTTGCCTCTTTAATAGCCTTTCTATAAACTCTCTTATATAAATCAAAATAGGTAACTATGTACTCACAATCAAAGTAGAATTTTCTCAAGCTATGCAGGCACCTTAAATTACCAAAAGAAATTTTAATTCCCTTTGTTATCCAAGGCTTTTTATTCCTTTTTCTTAATTTTTAAGTGGAACATTTCTATTAAATAGATCTACTAATGTACTGTTAAAACTATTCAGAGGGTCAACATTGTGTAATATTCTTGGCCAATAGATATTAGCCGCAGCTATTTTAAAATTATTAAAGTTTTTTGTACAATTATTCTTCCATATTTTGTTACTTTTTTTCTGGTAAGATTCAGATTAAAACTAGCCAATATGGCCTCGTGATCCGAGAGGCCAGATGGTACTACAGATACGGCCGTCTCCCTATCACCAAAATTAGTGCAAAAATAGTCAATTCGAGTACTGGAGCTACAAGTAATTCTAGTTGGTTCTCTGACCAACATGTTAATATTAAAAAATATCAGCAAATTATTAAGATTCCGGGCTAGAATAGAATCTTGACTTTCAAAATTAATATTAAGATCACCCGCCAGCACTATGTTGGCATTCAAAGGCAGAAGGTAATACATCCCTTATGTGGTCTATAAACACACAAAATAAATATATTGTTGCTTTTATTATAAATCAAAGATAATTCAAATGTACCCGTATCCATTAAAAACGCATATTTTGATATGTCTGCAACACTAAAATTATTTAAAAAATCTTCCCTCAGCAATATGATAGTGCCTCCATATCCTGTCTCCTCCCGACAAAAACAAGAACAGAGCACATAATCTGGAATATGATATGGCTCATTTATATTTAGCCAATGTTCTGTTAATAATAATATGTCAGACTTACCTTCCGCTTCAAGGAATATTGAAAGTTCGTCAATCTTATTTCTAATAGACTGGATATTCAAGAGCAAAAGGCATACTTTATTATTACATGTTCCATTTTTGTTATTTGCAGCTTGGCTATATTGTCTAAAAAATTACCTGAATGAGCACTGATATCAGTTTGACCTGACAATACAGTAATTTCTCTTTCTGAATGTGCCGCTGAAACTTGGATGGCTTTAGTATGACCTAATGTGCTTATTCTAACTAAATTGCTATTTTCTGGTCCTATACAATAGCCATTAGAATATTTTCTAAGATGACTAGTTATTATATTTGACAATTTAACTAAACCCATTTTATTTAAGTAAATACTATTTTTTAAAAATTCATTGTGCCTAAAACAACATTATTTCAAAAATAACTAAACGAATTTGCTGTGTTATAAAGCTTATCGTTTACGAGATATAAAACACTGTTACTCTCCATATAATTTTGATTATTTGGAACAGAGCGTATTAAAAGGTTAGTACGAAAACATTTATTTGCTAGCACTGTAATGTCTCGTTTAGAAATATCGGTGTTGTTAATTTCAGCCAGAACAATGACAAAATCTCCTTGAGTCAGTTCTTCTATAAAGCAATGTCTTTAAATCTGGCGTAGGGCTTGCAGAATATGTGTAACTTAAATTCCCCATTAAACGCATTTAGAAGAGGATTATATAGATATCTTCCGTAGTCGTCAGTTAACACTACAACTTTTGGGCTTTGAGAACTGCCATTGGAAATATTTACTGGTTTGCTGTCGGCCCTCCTTGCAACAATAGGTTTGTTCTAGCAGCGATTTCAAACGGTACAAAGCCATCCGGAGTTTGTGCATAGCGATATAAGTGTCGGTTATATTGCTATGCGCAAACTCCGGATAGCTTTGTACCGTTTGAAATCGCTGCTAGAACAAACATATTATTATGTTATTTGCCCGGAGGCGGTTGAGTTTTTTCCTTTCCATTTGGTTGTTGATATCAGTAACTGTTGTTAAGGTTTCTGTTTGTGTAAAGCAATCCTGTCGTTGCAGATTTAAACTGTTAACAGTTCTTGTCTTTTTTCAGTATCTGACCCTTCAGTTCCTCTGGTTCATTACGATAATTTTTATTTTCACCTTCAAGGGTGGATATACTTATTAGCATGCTTTTAGTCAATAAAGCTGTTTCAACTTTGTCTTTTTCCAGTTGTTGAATATATGATTCATGGTTATTAATTTCAGCATTCAATTTCTCGATCTTTAGTTTAAATTCATTTAACTTTTTTATAAGTTCTTCAATAGTGACTTTTCGCACGTTTATTTCGTTGGTTAGCTCTTGTTCAGAGGCAAACACAGAGTCTTCAAAGTCCTGGGTTCTCCTTCTAAGACGGTCTATAGTTGTTTCCTTACTCCTTATTGTATTTGACAAGTCATCGAGTTTTGACTTTAACGACTATGTTTTTTCTTCTTCATTCACATATTTGATTTGACAGTTTTTAGAACACAACATCTTATGAAGACACATCTTCACAACTTTCAAATTCCAAACAGGATAAACATCGTAACAAACGATGCAAATATAATTGACAAAGTCTTTCTTTGGACAGCATTTAAATTTAGACATCCTTAATATTTACAAACAAAAAAAACATATATGTATATTGCACCCCAAAATCCACAGGTAAGTATATTCGCATTAAAATATCATTAAGCACACCATAAAACAAATAAGATCTTTTTCGCTTCTTGGATTATAATAACACTTTTGTATTATGATTTTATACGATAATATTAATTAGCTTTAAGGATTTGGAGATAAAACGAGGACACACGCCTCACGTCCAGGGGTCTGTCAGGACGAAATTTACAAAAGACACACAAACCACTAACAAAAGAACAGGACAATTACAAAGGTTAAAACAAAAGATTAGGACAAAAACGGAAATTTGCAGTAAGTAAAATACTGGAACGCAGTCGAATGCAAACTATGCTGTCAAGCTAATTCGGCGCCAAAACAAACATACAGGTTAAGTAGTAATTTAGGATGTTATAATGAAAACTCACTGCTTTTTAAGCAATCCACTAAATTTTCAGTGACACAGAACGATTAAAAATAAAATACGATACTTTACTACATTTAAAAATATCTATTATGGTTAAAAATTAACGTTAACGCCACAGCAACAATCACAACGTCACACCAATGGTAAATTAGCATATTTTTGTGTGAAAATTCGATATAAACAGTAAATTTTAGCAGTTTTAAAGAATATGAAATTAGAAGAAATATCGTTTAATTTACGTATGTAGCTACGTCAAAATAAAAGAATAAGGGAAATTTTTTAAATAAGATTGACGAGAATCTGAAAAGCAACGACGGACGACAATATTTATACAAGGTATAGTTTTTCTTTCCCTTCAACAACCAGGACCTGATATATCGAGTTTAGTATCAAATTAATAGAAAAATTACAAATAATCGAAATGCAAAATTATTTAAGCTTTGAACAAACGACAACGAAATCAAAATATTAATATGTAAACGCGCTTAAATCAACAATTTGCAGTTAATACTACACTGTTATTGAGCTGTTAAGAGCTCTAGTTATTAATAATTATCTAAATTTGATAGTCGTCGTCATTTGACCTTTCACACTCCATAATCATATTTTATTAATACATGCAATTTAATTAGTTAATATTACTTTGAGAGCGGTGGAAAGCCGTCGTTCAATGCTATCGGAAATAGATCGCAATGATGTTTTAAAATTTGACTGAAACGTGGTATTTGTTGCGTTCAAGTTAAAAAAATAATAAACAGTTATTAATACTGCTCTTGATGAGAATAGTGACTACTAATAAGCATATACCTGAAGGGATTTCGACTAGAAAAAAGTGCAACTTTCAGAAATTTTGTCTAAAATTGAATCAATTTTGACTTACAAGTGAAAGAAATAAAAATATTTAAGCGAACTTAATTTTCAACGACTGACCGTTGTATTTCTAAAAACTTAATTGATCAATTAATTAATAGGCGGCCAGCGACTTCTTCAGGTGCCATCGAGTTCGATAAGGGTGCCAAAACGTTTTTTTTGTCCTGGAACCCCGCCCTGACAACTACTACCGTGTATACAAATTATTCGAAAGCCTTCCACAGATTGGGCCGCGACTAGTGGTTCAAAAGATGTATATTGGATTTAAATGTAACCTTGTGAAACAGTCCGATTTTGCCAATGTCAAATATGTTTAAATTTCATTTATACGCCGCGTTTAGGAAAAGATGCTGTATTTTGCACTCATCGGTTTATTAATTCTAAATTTATTGATTCGATTTGCTGATAATACGCTTGAAATTGCCGCCGCATTTCTTTATGTAAATTAACTCTATTCTAAGTATGGGTTAACGATATATTTGTATTAGCATTTATAACCCGTCGTGACTATATTTATTTTAGTTGATAAGCGAATCACATTGTTATTAGGATAGCTTGGCTTGATTTATATTACATTACCGTAGAATGGCCGGCGAACCGATTTATATTTTTAAGAATTCTGTTAATGAAACCAGCCTTTACGCTGCATTAGACTCGTCGATTCATATCTTATGGTCGGTTTGAATATTTCATAACTTTTTGAAACCTCTTGGTTGCTGAACTCCAATCGCTGGCAGATCATTTCTAAGATCGTTAGATCGTTTTGGGACCTCTGCTTTTATCTTTCCACCCGGCTGCTGCACTTTTTGTAACATTCGATTGTTAGTCCCAAGTAATAGGAATGCACTATTTTTTATAAATACCAGCTGTTGATTTAAATTTTTAAAAGTTTATCATCTTGTTACGGAATATTCTCTGGTATTTTTTGAATCACTTGATTTCAATGCATTAATTGTGGCTTCCGCCGTCATGTTACCCTTTTGGCTAGTGATTTTAGGATGAGTGAAATTGACTGTGATTTTAACTTAGATTTAGATAACTGTTTTGAGTATTGTTGTATTTATGTAAGTTCATTAAATTTATATGTTTTTTATATTTATAGATCTCCTTCAAGCTGTTTTGATACTTTCTTGGAATTGCTGAAGGGTTTATTAATGGCAAAGGCCACGTCTAAGCAAATAGTTTTTACAGGCGATTTTAATGTGCACTTTAACACACTTGACACCAATTGTTTAAGATTATGTGACTTGTTTAGTAGCTTTGGTTTATGTCAAACAGTTTATGAACCGACAAGGGGTCAATACTGCCTTGATAACATGTTCCTTAATTCTGATGTTGAGGTAAATCATGTGAAAGTTGTTGATGTTGGGGTATCGGACCATAAGGGACAAATACTACAGTTTTTTTCTGATACAATAAAGGGATTTACGCAGAGTAATAAGATCTTTAGACCAATTACACAAAGGGGATTAAATGCGTTTTATAACAAAATGGAGGAGGAGTCCTGGGACTTTATTGATTTGGAAATTCAAAGTGTTGAAAAAAATTTGAAAATTTTATGAAAATTCTGGAGAGTGCCATTTTTGTTGCTTTCCAGAAAAAAATATATAGTAAGATCAGACCAAGGTATATAACATGGTTTAACCAGGAACTAAGGGAAATGAGGGAGCACTTAACTTTCTTAAAAGATATGAGTAATAGTAATTACATAAGTACACAAGTGTACAAAAATTATTAGGTCCCTATAAAAAAACAAAATGAAACAGGCAAAAATAAGTGCTAATGATAACCTAATTCTCAACTCCAATAACTCTGTGAAAATAATGTGGAATATAATAAATACGCAAAGAGGTAAGATAAAAAAAAACTCTGTTGAAACCAATTTATCTCCGGATGACTTTAATAATTTTTTCTCTAACATTGCTGAGAACATAGTTAGGGACATCCCACTATTTAATGCTGACCATAAAAACTATTTAGCAACAGTTAGTCCACCTTCTGAGGCATTTTGTTTTTCCGAAATGACATTTAATGAAGTACGCGTAATCATAGACAGCTTAAAAAATAAAGGAAGTCGTGATCTATTTGGTTTTAATTCAAAATTAATAAAAACAATTAAAAACGTTACTCTTATACCCCTAACAAAACTTATAAATATTTGCTTCAGAGAGGAAAAATTTCCAAAGATTTTAAAGAAGGCTATCATAGTTCCAGTGTTCAAGAATGGTGACCCTAACCTGCCTGTAAATTATAGGCCAATTTCATTGCTTCCGATTGTTTCAAAGATATTTGAAAAATGTATAGCACTGCAACTGGTGGCTTTCTTTGAAGGGAATGGTCTTTTTTCTTCCGGTCAGTTTGGATTTCGGCAGGGAAAGGATACAACTATGGCTGTTCTGGTTCTGACATCACGCATTATAGAAGCATTTCATAATAAACAATATACACTGCGTCCATTTATTATGGAATAGCTAAAAAAGTACTTAAATTTTAAACGCTTGTATTTTCATCAAATTTTGATCAATCTGTTCCATTTTTTGATTATTAGGTAGATTTGCTCTTTAACAACTTAGTACAATGTGGTTTTCCTTACTTTAAATCTGTTTTATACAGGGTGATGTCCAAAGCATCAAGCCATGTAAAATCATCTCATTTTAAAATTCGTGTTTAATAAATTCAAAGCAACAAACATTTGATTTTATTAACGTGTTGGTTACAGGTTTCCGTTAGGTAGTTACTGTAATAATTACAGCGCAGTGCCGTTCGTGTTACTTAAAAAAAATAAGATTTAAAAAATCGTGATATTGCCAATTAATTATGAACTTAAAACACTTCGTTGCTATAGTGATTTTCCTTACTATCTTAGTTAGGTACATATACATACTGTACCAGTTACAGGGCACTGCCGTTCGTGTTAATAAAAAAAAATACAAACATCGTGATGTGGCCAATTATGGACGTACCTACTTAAGAGTTAGTTCAACTGGGGATTAAAAAAAATTATACTTAATAATTACACATTTATACAGGGTGATACCGAAAATATCAAAATTTGTACGTGAAAAAAATTTTAAAATTAAAGTTTAAAAAATTTAAAACATACAAATTTAATTCTATTAGCGTGTTGTTTGCAGGTTTCGGTTAGGCACTTACTGTACTAAGTAGCTACAGCGCAAAACTAAGACTTCAAAGATCTAAAAGAACAAACATGCTGTATGTACAAGGGTATCAAAACATAATAGTATTAAAAAACATACAAAATAACAATTTAAAGAACTAAAAGAACAACTTAATTGCACGAAAAAAAATTAATACGGTGTATTAACACTTACGACTGCTCGACACCGATTTGGCATACTCAATATTAAATTTCTTATAAAACCCTGGTCCATGTTATCCCATATTCTCCGCAGAGAGAATCTTAGCTCGGCCAAAGTTTCTGGTGGATTAGCTTCTGCACGAACTTCTCTATCCATTCGGTCCCACAAATGCTCGATTGGGTTGAGGTCTGGACTTCGAGCACACGAGTTCATTGTAGTAATCCCAGTGTCGGCTTACTCCCTCACTATCCTCGCCGTATGCGGACGCGCGTTATCATGCATGAAAATGAAATTGTTCCCAACAAAGGCAGCAATTGGCCACATTACGATGTTTGTATTTTTTTTTATTAACACGAACGGCACTGCGCTGTAACTGGTACAGTATGTTGTGTACCTAACTAAGATAGCAAGGAAAGTCACTATAGCAACGAAATGTTTTAAGTTCATAATTAATTGGCAATATCACGATTTTTTTAATCTTTTTTTTTTAAGTAACCCGAACGGCACTGCGCTGTAATTAGTACAGTACCTACCTAACGGAAACCTGTAACCAACACGCTAATAAAATCAAATGTTTGTTGCTTTGAATTTATTAAACACCAATTTTAAAATGAGATGATTTTACATGCCTTGATGCTTTCGACATCACCCTGTATAAAACAGAGTTAAAGTAAGGAAAAACCACTCTGTGCTAAGTAGTTCAAGAGTAAATCTACCCAATAATCAAAAAATGGTACAGATTGATCAAAATTTGATGAAAATACAAGCGTTTAAAATTGAAGTACTTTTTTAGCTATTCCATAATAAATGGACGTAGTGTATGTCAGTAAGTTTTTGCGACCTAAGTAAAGCATTCGATTACGTAGACCACAACATCTTATTAGAAAAACTTAAATCTTATAACTTTGATGCCAGTAGTATTGAACTAATAGGTTCCTGTCTTGCAGACAGATGTCAGAGTGTGAGATGTGATGGTGTGGCGTCGGCGGAAAGAGTAGTAAAAATAGGTGTCCCACAGGGTTCAGTTCTTGGACCAGTATTGTTTTTAATCTACATCAATGACCTACCGGCAACTGATCCTAGGGCGGGATACACTTTTTGCGGACGACACAACTCTCTCTTCTGCTGGCGACTCGTTGGAAGATGCTCTTGTGGGGTCCAGGGAATCTCTGGAATTGTCGAGTGAATGGTTCCAGTCAAATAGGCTTCTTCTCAACGAGGATAAAACCAAGCAGATGGTATTCACTATAAGAAACTTGGGTGATAGTTCGGGTAATGGTGTTTCGGAGGCAAAATTTCTGGGTGTCACTCTTGACGCAAAACTACAATGGGGTAGTCATATTGGTCAGGTGGCTAAAAAGCTAACAAAGGCTGTATTTCTAGTAAGAGGACTCTCGAGTTGTGTTTCTCCAGCTATATTGAGAACGGCATATTTTGCATTATTTCAGTCCCATGTATCATATGCTATTTTGGCTTGGGGGCACTCTGCGGAAGTTTATAGAATGTTTGCCATCCAAACGAGAGTAGTAAGAGTAATATCCAATCTCGGCTACAGATTGTAGAGGGGCGTTTATTGATCTTCAAATTTGAACATTACCATCCCTCTATATTTTTCAGAATCTACTTTTTATAAAAAAAGCAGATAATTTTAAATCACACACAGACCTACATAACTATAATACACGCAACAAAAATAATTTAGTAACCTTATGGTGGCGCTTAGGAAGGTGTCAGGATGGCCCGGGCTATTGGGCAATTAAATTTTTTAATGTTTTGCCGGAGAGCATTGGGAACTTGTCTTATAAGCAATTCTACAGCAAAATGAAGGAGATCTTGACTCTTAATGCTTTTTATTCATATACAGAATTTTTAACTTTTAAATTTTATTAATGTATTTTGACTTGTGTCTTCTTTGTAGTAGATTTACCTTTATATATTTTTGACGAGTGTAAACGTTATGGTGTATTAACATGAATAAAGGAATTTTGAATTTTGAATTTCGAATTTTGAATTTTGAATTTTGAATTCTGAATTTTGAATTTTGAATTTTGAATTTTGAATTTTGAATTTTGAAT
>MU182393.1:306257-323649 GCA_016904865.1 Pissodes strobi | reverse complement strand
TCGTTTATTATCTTAGAATTATTCCTTGTATCGAAATCACTTGGCATGTTTCAGCCCATTACTACTTCTTGATCCGACGTAGTTTTTTAATCTCGTAGAAGGAGAAAGGCAAATTGACGGAAACCAATGGAGACTTCTTCTAAGATTATCTTTCAAGGCGAGAAGAAGGTTTGCTAGTGCAGTCATATAGAGACTCCACATTTAGTATTGTGATTTAATACGGCCCTTTTCTTTGGGGATATATTGTGATATCTCTTGGTGTGTTGACACGACCGATTTTTCGGGATCTAAATACTCTACTAGGTAAGCATTTTCCCTGGAATTATACTTTTTCCTATTGTCTGTGAAGCACGCGGACGCCGCCATAACGCTAATGGTTTTTTCCCTTATTTCAAGAGGCTGTCCACGTTCGTCATATAAGACCGAGACCGTCGAATCTCCCATAGCCCTCACACACTAACGATGTAATTATTGCTACAGTTTTTTTGCCTAAATTAATGATTTAACTGCTTTATCTGTGTTGACCTTTTTTGTGCATAGTCCGCCATTTGCTTTGCGTCCCACATGTTATCTTATCTACTCCATTTTATCAAATCCGAATTTTTATTTTAATGTAACTTAAATTTTGATCATATGGGGAAGTTTATATTTTCTTTTAGGGGTGATTCATACCTATCTTATTTTATATTCAAGTTGTCTGAACCTTAGTATATCTTTTATTTGCTGATAGTTATTGTAAGTATGGTTTTTTACTGGGGGAATTTGTTTTATAAAGAAAATATATTTATTCAAGGGGGGGGTATGTTTTTTTTTAAGTAAGGGGGCCTTGCCTAATGCGCACTGGGTTATTTCAGGGTACCACTTTTTACCAGGCTCCCACCTTTACTACCAGGCTACCACTTTTGCTAGGCTACAGGTTTTACTAGCGGGCCACAACTTCAATTAGTGGGCCACAGTTCAATTAGTGGGCCACAGTTCAATTATCAGCCAATCTTGACACCGAGCTATCGAGTCCTCGGCTAGTTTTTTTTCAGTCAAAGGGTATATACCACAAAAAAATCAAATCACCTGTTCAGATGTAGAAGAACTTTCACCACTACCACTGTTATTATAGTTGTTGTCCTTTATACTATCGTCAGAGTTCCATGGATTTGAAATTTCGTCTTCAGAACTATTGTAAAAATACTCATCTTGCCGAGACGGTTCCGCACATACTCGCGTCTACCTACCGCAAATTTTCGACCTTCGGACCTGCGCATTTGACAGCGGCCCGGTGTTCTCGTTCTAATATTTAATTTCACGCGTGGGCCATCGAATTGCAGTACCTGAGGTATCTATAGGTACCCGGCGCCTCCACCAGAGTTCGACGACCGGATTTGGGTATCGTACAGAAGCTTTATCTTTCATGAATTCGTTTTTTATTAGTTTAATATAATTGCTCTCAATCTTCCTTCTTTTAATATAAATCAAACATTGGCCGCCTAGCTCTGAGAAAGCTCATTAATTTTATTTTCATTGATTTACTGGTTTATCGGACCGGTTAATTGCTCTGAATTTCCACTCTTTTTAATATAAGTCAAGCATTGACAGACTTTAAAACAGTTACCATAATTGTATTCTTTTCATTCCTCTATCGAGTAATATAACCGCTCTGAATTTTCTTTCTTTATAATATAAATCAAGCATTGACGGCCAAGCTTTCAATAAATTTATTCTAATTTTATTCCTTTTATTAATTTATCGAGTCATTTGATTTAATTATTGTGGCCCTTCATTGCTACTTATTATTAGTGCTACATTTAAAATGGGTGCAGCTATTAGCGCAAGCATACTTAGATGTAATTAGCTTAGTTAACATCAAAGTAATCATTTCGGTTTGTAGTGTTTAGTGCATTTAGTTGTAATGCATACAGTACCGAATATAAATAAACAACAGAATTGGTCTTCGTACAATCTCCATATTGTGCTCTGTTTATTTTATCAATTACTTTAATAGAGATTATTTTGTCTTTAAACTTGCAAATTTTATTTTGGGATTGTTGCTGTGTTTTCAAAAAAAAGAACTTAGTAGCAAATATATTGTCCCGTAAATTTTAGATTGTGTTTTCTTGTTTTCTTGTTTAGTTGAGATTAAGGGCCTTTTTGATTTAATAAGCATGCCCAGCCACACTGCACAACACTCGCGGAGTTTTTTCAGTTTAGTTGGACAGAACTGGTGGCGCCCTAACGACCCCACTACCGGGGCCGGGCATTTGCAATACGACTCTCCGGGGCTAGGTTTCCTTTTAATTAAAAATCTTTACTTTTAACTTTAAGAAGGAAAAACCGTGTTGCACTTGTAATAGCATTTATATCTAATTATAAAAGGGTTCAGTATGGCAAATGCAATGGGTTGAAATGGGGCGAATATTTTGTATGCAGTAAACCCCACAATGTAGCCGATTTTGCCCCGGTTATATTTTCCGTACTAAAAAATGATACAAGATGATTTGAATAACTTTAAATTTCAAATAATGAAGAATCAGTATAAAACTATCATATGCGAAAGTGACTTCGCTAATATTTTAAATGATTTACTGCTTCCTGATTGTGACTCATTTAGTGATTTTAGTATTATACTTAATAAAAAAATTACCTTTTTCTGGTCACATAGATGAGGTTACATAATCAGCCATCAAGACATTTGGTTTTATTATCAAGAACACTTTTGTGGTATAATCTGTTAATAATTATGATTTAATAGTATTTTGTTAATTTTAATTTAATTTACCAAAAAAAAAAATATTTTTAGGATACTTTCTTTAGTTTCGTTTTTCAAGAATAAAATAAATGACGCAAGCAAATCAGAATTAACTAAAGCTTTACAATGTTAAGTCATACCATCAGGTGGCGTCTTGCTGTTATTTCCAAAATGTTAGCTGTCATGTTTCATTTAAAAAATGATAAGCATCTATGTAAAGTTCTTTTTACGAAATTGCTGCATTAAAACTACCTGAGTCAATCCCATTGTGTAGACAAGAGGACGGCAATGAACAAGCAGAGTATAAGGTGCAGTAAAGGATTGGATTTATATATTTATGTATTAAGTACAGGTTTATGGTTCTAAGGAAAGTAAGCAATGATTCTCATGTGATATGTTTATAATAATTTAATCAAATGAAAAAGGTTCTATTTATTTACACTTATAATTGTATGCTATATTTCGCTCTCGCTATCCTGATCTAAATTAATTATAATCCGTTTAATTATATGATCTAGACTAATCTAGTGTAATACAGGAATTTTCTGCAGTAATTTACGTGATGAATCGAATTTATTAAACTATCTAGAGGAATATCGAAAACTTTTTATCTTATCAAGACCTTGTTGCCTTCGTCGAAACATTTGGTGGACCCGGTATCTTAACACTTCTTTCTTGACTTATGGAATTCTAGACAATTCTTTTCGCAGTACTCAAAAGTATCTTCAATAAACACATGTTTACAATTACTCTCTCACAAGTATATCGCTGTACTAGCGTCCCCATAGCAATCGGACATGGGAGTTCTCACCAATGAATAAAGAATAGGAAGGAAGGAGCAAAATACATATTGACATTAGACCGGATTGGTTCTTGCATATGGCGACCCAGATTACCAGTGGCGTCTCCTAAAACGATTGCACACCAAAAAAATAAATATTTATACTATGTATTTATATAGTTTTGTTGTTTATTACTTACTGGTACAGTGATCTCAAAAAAAGTTATAATTTATAAATATTGCCAACATGTATTTAAAAATACGTGCGTTTTTTGCGGATCTTTTAAATGTTTTAACTTTGCTAGATATTTTAGGTATATTCGAAATATAAAAATTAAATTCCTTAGAATAAATTTCAGATGTGTAAACTTCATTTTATTAGCTAAATACCTATGTAAAGAAATCTTGGGAAAATACCAAGAAAAAGTGGTGTGTGAACAATTTTGTTTTAGCTATAATATGTTCTATGTTTTCCCATTAATTTTTTGGAAAATTATACCTGTTTTCTAGGTTAATAGGTAAGGTGAAGTTTTAAATAAAAAACATCACCAGTTGACAATTATTCTAAATTACATGAATGATTATTACGTGATGCTTACGAGGTATGTAAAAAGCAGCACTTATCCGGAAAAGAAACGGAACTTTCTGTTTTTTTATTTTGATAATTTTTGTATCTAAATGTTAATGTAAACATATAAGTTTAGGCACCTGAAATTTACATACAGAAGTTTAATTTTCATATTTGAAATAAAAAAGTAACAAACATAATGTTAAAAATGTTATCCGTTAAATCCTACAGCTTGCCTTTAAAATAACACTAAAATATCTAATAAATTAGTGGGCCTTAAGATATTTTGTAAAATTGTCTGTAAATTGATGTCATTTACGATTTTTTTTTTGGGATTTTTCTTTCCAGTAATGCTTTTTTAGTACTTAAACGACTGAGTAAATAAAATGAAAACGAATTTTTGCAAATTTGGAGTTGGATTCGTTTTAAATAAGGCATGACAGTATAGTATATTAGGTATATTATATGACTCATTGTGACGTTATGTTTGGATGCTTCCTACGTTTTGATGATATTTCTTGTGTTGAAGGCTATTTTTTGCGATTTACTTTCATTTGAAACATTGTTTATTTCTTTAGTAATATTATTGGAGATATTGCGTTAATTCATATAGTGTTTAATTATATATCTACTGGTAAAGGTGTGTATTTTGGATTAAAGAAGCAAAGTAAACATGGTTAGTTGTGCAGCTTGTGGTCCTTCTAAAACTCCAACAAATTCAGAACTTGGGATAACATTTCATCGGTAAGTAGGTACCTACTTTACCCCTTATTTTTCTGGTTTTTACCATTTAATAAAGCAAAATAATTATAAATTCTCTAATTGTTAACAAACAGGTGACAGATCTAATTATGGGCGTACCCGTAAAAAATATGTCATTAAACATCAATTTTTGCAAGAACATTGGACAGTGCTAAAAGTAAAACTTTTCTTTTATACTTGACATGTTAAAGTTTATACTGCCAATAAATTGCTAAAATTAGTTATTTGAATATATTTGGGCATTTGAAATGCAAAAATTAGCAAAATATGGTTAGATAATAGTGGGGTAGTTTCTAAGTGTGCTTCTTATTAAAAAAAAATATGTACTACCTAATTTTATTGAAGAAGTACCCTTCAAAACTAACGCACTATTCTCTAACCATATTTTGCTTATTGTTGCATTTCAAATGCCCAAATATATTCAAATAACTAATTTTAGCAGTTTATTGGCAGTGTAAACTTTAACAGATCAAGTATAAAAGACAAGTACTATTTTTAGCACTGTCCAATATTCTAGCAAAAATTGATTTTTAATGCTATATTTTTTAGGGGCACGCTCATGATTAGATCTGTCACCTATTTGTTGACAATTAGACAATTTATAATTTTGCTTAATTAAATGGTAAAAAACAGAAAAATAAGAGGTAAAATACCTACTTACCGATGAAATGTTATCCCAAGTTCTGAATTTGTTATAGTTTTCGAAAGAACACAAGCTGCACAAGTAACCATGTTTACTTTGCTTCTATAGTCCAAAATACACACTTTTACCACTAAATATCTATGTAAACACTATATGAACAAACGCATTACGCAACTACAATAATATTACTAAACAAATAAACAATGTTTCAAATCGAAGTAAATGGCAAAAAATAGCTTTTAACACAAGAAATACTATCAAAACGTAGGAAGCACCAAAACATAACGTCAGAATGTGACATATTATGGTTCACAGGAGTTCGTCGCATGTATTAAGTGTCAAACGGCGCATAAGCTCCTTCCTTTCTCTTCTTTATTCTTTGGTTCTCACAATCGAGTCTTGTCTCGAGCCCCAAGTAAGTAAACACACACGTTTACAATCACCACCTCTCAACATTCTCTAACGCTGTACTGTCGCTGTATTAGCGTCCCCATTGGTTTTCTCCTTGGGGGCTCATTATTCCCTATGCTTTATCAGAGTATAATATCGTTTTGCTATGCTATGGCCTTATTCTAATATATAAGAATTACCCGGCACCTTGTCTTCCAATATTCTCAAGATCTCACAAAGGCTATTTCCTCTACACGGATCTCAGCTCACCTATGCGACCTGCATAGCGTGTTTTAGTAATCATTTATGCGTGTACCAAAAAACCTCATTTCACAAAGGCATTCATGTCATGCTATTATGCAATAACTGCATACCATCTCAAACCACTACATTCAAGTCATACTTATTTTCAAGAAATTGAATTACATTGTATACAGAAGCTACAACAGAGACTTAGTAAGTGTTTTAAAGTAACTTTCCCTGTGCTGGAAGATAAACTGCTGAACAATTGAACGTTATTCGTCAGCTGGTGAACATAGTGTACATAGTAGCTTATAGGTGGACATTAAGGTAATATTTATTCTGTTATTATTGCTTGTATATTACTGTATTTCATGTCAAAGTTATCTCAGCTAACCGAGCTCATACGTAGCAGTTCTACAGGAACTTTAATGAGCATTTAAGTGTATATAGCAGCAAGATAGTGTCTATAATCATATACTTGTTTATGTTTACAACTGTTTATGCAATGTTTTAGTTTTAAGAGTATTATTCTTGTAATATTCTACAAGGTCGATACTTTGCATCGACTTAAATTGTTCTTATCGTAGCACTGACTACGTACAATAATTTAATGTTTATATTTTGTTTATTTATGAGCTTCCAGTTATTTTTAGGTAAAATAACTTATTAAAATATTCATATAATGCTAAAGGTTTTTGTTTTATTTACAAAATCACTTTGGAACTAGCCCTATGGTAAATTTCGGTGCCTACGAGCACTCTCTGTTTGTTTAGAAAATCGACCAAGATCGAATCTGAAACAGACATAATGCTTTTTTTTTTCACTGGAATACTAAAAAAGCACCATCAATGTTTTACGGAGGCGACATAATACTATTTTTAACATATGATCTGGTAAATTGATAAACGAATATTTCCCGTGAGAAATAAAAACTAAGAAATTTTACCACAAGATGTTGGATAAAATGATTGCTAGGTAAACATTTTGAATCTATTTACATCTAAAACCTATTACAATCCGGCCCTCTCAACTAATATTGTGAAATCGAGGGTATTTATGACTACAGTGGAAAGACTTTCATTGCAGCCAACCATTTATCTTAAAAACCACTACACTTACTTAATTTATGAACATTTCGTATCAGTATAATATATAAAATGATTTAGAGGTTGAAAGGTAGAAAATCTTACGCGCTCCTCACGTATGATCGATGACAGTCATCTTGGAACCGTTAAATTGCCTGACCCACTTCCTCGAAATGAATTATGGAAATATGATATATGTTTACATGGCGTATTTAATATCTTCAAATTTTTTTCAATTTTTTAATGTTACTCAGAAATTAGCTGGTGGAAGTAATGTTTCTCGTTTTCCTAAATCTTTTAGTGAAATTATGTTTCTCATTTCTTTTTGATTCTAGTTAGAATTTATCAAAATTCCCTATATATGACCTGGTAATACACTTGGTCTATTGTTAATAAGATATGGAATTTGTGTTAATTATAATTTTCCTCTACTAAATTCATTATTTTCTTTTATAAAAGGCCACTATTTACCGCATAATTAAATTGAACGCCACGACCAACAATATTTTTTTATTATAAACATGTATTTCCGACGTTTCACGAACCGGCCCGCCTTTCATACCCTTTCGGCGAACCTTTTTCCATGGCTGGCTCGGATTTTCGCACGTTGTTTTCGTGCAGCCGCGATTGCAGCAACTCATCCGACTATCGTTAAGCCTGCAATTGTTTTGCCGGTAGCTGTGTCGCTGGTGACGTTCGAGTGTTCGACATTTGTTTCGGAGACGTGTTGCATTTGTTTTGCCTGTACATGGGTGGAATAATTATGCGATATTGTAAGCATTCTGCAATATAAGCATTATTCTCTTAAGGAAATATTGAAATTAATTAATTAATAAGTTAAATGTGTTAATTCAGGTAATATTTGGATCTTGTTTTAAGTAAAAGAATCCGAAATTAGCACTAAAAGATTTCTTGGCTTTAAAATGTTTAACAAAGCTCTAACAATATTTAAAATTATCTGAAGAAATATGCCATTCACAATTTAGTTGAATATGATACACATTTCTCTATCGATATATGTTTAATGGTTTAAATGAAATGAATTGTATATTCTTCTTCAAAAGCGAACTGTATAAATAAAGTATGTATGTATGTGTTTGTGCGTATGAATGTGTGTACATGTATATATTAAACATGTGTACAAATTAACCTTTATTTGCAAACATTATATTTTTCTACAGATATATTATAAATAATTATTCAGCTTTAATTCCCTTGATCATACTACATTTAGTACTAAAAATTAAATTTAAAAAAAATAGTGGTTATTTCAAGAAAGCACAAATTCAGCTATAATTTATGTTAAACAAAGAAAAGATTCAGTGGGTCGAATAATTATGCGATAGTTTAAGCATATTTTTCTTGGGGAAATATTGCAATTAATTAATTAATAAGCTATGTGTTACTTCGGCTAATATTTGGCGCTGCCTTTAAGTAAAAGGAAGTGAAAAAACTCTAAAAGATTTCTTGACTTTAAAATATTTAACAAAGCACCAACAATTTTTAAAAATTATCTGAAAAAATATGTAATTCACAACTTATTTAAATATGATACACATTTCTTTATCGATATATGTTAAAAGGTTTAAACGAAATAAACAAACTGAATGTGTAACTGAATGTATGTATGTATGTGTATGTATGTATAAAATATGTATACAAATTAAGATTTATTGCAGGCAATATCTTTTTCTATAGATATGTTATCAATATTTATTGAAACATATTATATTTGGTACCAAAAATTTATTGTATGGACTAGGTATTTCAAGAAGCCACAAATTCTATGTTTAACACAAATAATAGCTATATTATTTGTGTTAAACATAGAAAAATTTCAGTTATGTTACATCAACTAAAAATTATTGTTTGAAACAGTATAATGTATATCCGAAATTAAATAATATTGGGTGTGTTCTTTCTATGGAGAATATTAATTAGTAATATTTTCACAGGTAAATTAGGTTAATTTCGAGAGCAATTCAATTTTAATCTAATAGAGTTTCGCCATAGTAATCTATAAATAGGAAAAGTATTGATAAATAATTGGCCTTGGTCATTGCTGTTAGTCAAACCCTTAGCAAGAAATTAAATACATACTTTGACAAATTGAATAAGAGCCTATTTTGTCGAAATAGTTTTCAAATAAAATTTTTCAGTTTGAATATTTTGTTCAGTGGTCGGCAAGCTGATATCGATAATATCGTTGGCAAGAAACCAGCTTTTCTATTCTATATAATCAATTAAGAAATTGTTTTGTGCCATTTAAGGGCATCAAAATCGTGCGAACGTGAACATGTTTAAAAACACTATTTTTTACATAAACTTTGCTAAGTAATAATAATTGCTAAGTAAAGGTGCCATAATTGAGATTGTGACATTTAAAATACGACAGTGCAGGAACTAATATCTAGTCGACACCTCCAAGGCATACCGCTGGGACAGTTGTTGCCACAATATAGGACCTAGCTCTCGCTACTGACCAATATTTTTGGGCTAGGGCAAGTGTCGTTTAGCTTATACTGAAGGCTTCCACACATGTTCAATCGGGCTGAGGCCTGGATAATATTGTGGTAAAGGTAAACGATTTAACTCTAGAGTTATTCCATTACTACCCGGGATCTATGAGGACTAGTACTATCATCAATTAAATCTCTGTCTCTTGTCACACAAGGTGTAATAATTTCATCCTTTTATATTTATTTTAGCACTCAGCTTAATTTCAAAAAAGTGTAGTTCAGTGGGAACCAACAGGGCAACATCAGCCCAAACCATGATACACCATCTAAAAATTTATGAATTCTCTGTATATGTGCTAGCAAACTCCGTAGTTCGATACATTCTTTTCCGACAAAAATCGTTGTGCAACCAAGATCTTGACCTATCCGCAAATGAAACATCGACACAAATAAAAGTTTCTTTAATCCTTTCATTGGCCCAAGCAATTATATTGATTTCATTCCAGATTCATTGAGGCACTGTGAACAGAAATTATTCTCTCTGTTGCGTCTTGTAGTCCTTGTCAAAGTCGTCGAATTTTTCTAAATGGGTCTCGTCTTTCCTCTATTTTAATGTGTTTTCTTTATAGTTGGTAGCTCTTACAGACCCGCTATGGGGTCTTCTGCTAGCATTTTGAGGCTTTCGATGACGATAATTTTTGGTTTTTCAAAAAATATTTGCAATCTCAGTTTATCTCAATTCACGCTGGTGCAATGTAGCAATAAAATTACGTTGCTCTCCAGATAAATGGCGTATTTCCATAATTTTAAATTAAATAATAATGACAATTTCAAATGCATTAACGATATTTAACATTTTAGACTTGTTTCCGCGGGCACAGCTATTGTTGCACAAATTAATTCACAATTGTTGCGTGGTTTAATTTTAAATATAATAGGTTTCTTTCTGACTTTGCAGGATCAATCTATGATCCCGCAGAAACTAGTAAGCTTTCCAAAAACTACCCTAGAATAAGTCAGAAATAATTTTTCCAAATTTGTAGTCATAAAGATTTGAAAACACACTCTTTAGTAATGAAACATGGACTTTTTTAAAAATAAACTTGGGTCGTATCAAAGAGCACAAAATTACCTGTTCAACCCTTGAACCCTTGAACCCTTAAAAAGTTACAAAAAAAAAGTTTGAGTAGTTTAAAAATCTAAAAGATGCATATCGGAACTACGAAATGGCCAAGCTTAGGATCCTGAGCGCCTGATCCAGCCACTAGGATTTACGTTGTCCAGATATGGACAAGCATCAAAGTTAAAACGAGCTGGTGCACCGTAAACCACATATTACTATCTCCTACTTGTGGATCATTTAACAAAGTGGGACATTTCTCACTTATAAATTGAGCAGGTAAGAAATACATCTCTATATAATGGTCACCACTGGTCAGGTAGAGGTAGATCTGGCAGCACTGCGACCGTAAAAATAATTTTAAATAGACCACTGCCTGCTTTGACCATAACCAAAATTTTTCGAAATTCAGAAACGTTTAAAAGTTCATCAAGTGTGAAAATCATTGTATATTAGACATAAATGTTTGAATTTCATTAGTAATTCAATTATTACATTACACAATTATCAAATCACTATCATCTAGCATTACATTTTAAAAATTCATTATCTTCTGATATTAGAATCTAATAAACTCTTTTCGATGTGCCAACTTCCAGGTCGCTATAGCTTTGAAGAGATATTTAAATGCTGGACAGAGCTTTACTTGTACTTGTTGCAATGCCCCAGTGGCTCCAGGAATTTCTGGTCGGTAGCAAAGGCAATAAGTAATAATTTTAAAAAACGTCTCTCCCACCTTTGACAGAAGAACGTGGCACTACGGCGAATACAGCCAAGGAAAAGGCAAACATGCTCGCCAAAATTTTTATCGCACTCTACCTTAGACGTACCCCAAGGCAAGGTTCTGCCCACCATATCGAACATCGAGACCACCATGACAGAAGTCAAGTTTCATCACCGTGATATTCGTAAAATCTTTAAAGAAATAGATACGCAAAAGGCATCAGGACCGGACGAAATACCTGCCATCGTCTTAAAGAACTGCGCAAACGAACTAACACCTGTTTTTTCCAGCCTCTTTTGCTTGTCTTACCGAAAAGGGATTTTATCCATCTTCTTGGAAAGTCGCTCGAGTGCAACCTGTTCCAAAAGAAAGCAAGAAAAACACGACCTCAGACTATCGCCCAATTCCCTTGCTTTCCATAATCTCCAAAGTCATGGAACGTGTAGTCAATCAGCAACTACTCAAGTACCTAGAGAACAACAGAATAATCAGCGATAATCAATACGGCTTTCGCAAAAAGAGATCAACAGGAGATATATTGGCCTATGTCACTCATATATGGAGTGGGGCAATTGGGAACTACGGAGTCTCGAGCGATTGCGTTGGATATTTCGAAGGCATTCGACAGAGTTTGGCATGATTGTTCAATAAACTGCCGTTCTTCGGAATGCCCGCCTCTCTCAGCACGTTGCAGTTGATGGACACATCTCAGGCACATTCACCATTAACGCGGGCGTGCTTCAGGGCGCAATACTTTCACCAACTCCGTTTCTCATCTATATTAATGACCTGCTGACCGAAACGAGTATTCCTGTTTACAGTTTTGCAGATGACAGTACCCTTGTCTCCCAATTCAGATAAGAAAAACTTTTACCAGCGACTGAGACTTATAACCGCAGACAGGAGCAGATTACAGCAATTAATCAGGACCTGGAGAAAGTTCAAACTTGGGGCGACAGTTGGTCCAGTTTAATGAAGCAAAGGCCCAAGCAGCCACGTTTACCAAGAGGGCCAATACGGCGGGCCCTATGGCTGGATCCACCATTCCTTCATCCTCGCCAATCGGACCTCCGGGTGTCTCGATCAACAGCAATATGTCCTAGCATGACCACGTTGCAAACATCGCAAAATCATCCTGCCAGAAGCTTGATGCTCTATTTCGCAACAAAAAACTGTATACACCGCAGCAGTTGCTCTTGCTCTACAATGCTCAAATAAGACGCACTTTGCTTGGAATATTGCTCACACATCTGGGGTGCGGCATTAAAGCACATACTACAGCTACTGGATTTCATTCATAAAAGAGTCCTGTCGGCGACCCGGAATTTGGATAGTCTGGAACACCGCAGAGGCCGACTTGTCCCTGTTTTACAGATACTTTCACGGCAGATGTTCCCAGGATTTGGCCCGCCTCATTCCGCCCCTGGCAACGTCTGTCAGACAGTCACGACAGACTGCAAGAGCGCACCAGTTCGTCGTACAACTGGAAACACTTAGAACATTACTTTACAAGGACTCCTTTGTCTGGCGCACTGCATCACTGTGGAACTCACTCCCAGGACATCTGTTTCACCCTAATTACAACCTACAACTATTCAAGAACCGTGTCAATCAACATCTTCGCACACACACCGCTCGTCGAGCGCCATAGGATCTCCCTTTAGTGTGTGTGTGCCACTGCCATAAAAAACCGATTGCATTCTGTGGATTATTTTAAAAAACACTTTTAAGAGGTGGTTCCCACACGATTTAGCTGTGGGTCTGTTGAGCAAGTTGATTAGTTCAACCCTAAACCATTTGTGCCATTAGACTGAAATATTTCCGGAGACATAGGAAATATGGAATAAATTTTATCTCTGTACTAGCTGGACCAGGTGATTCCCACTTTTCTTTGCTTCTTCTGCGGCTCGCATTCCTTCTTCAATTATATTTCGTTCCATTAGTCAATTTTTATTAGGAGACTCCTAAAGTTTTCATGAAATAGTTCTTCAACGTATCTCTTCCAAATATATATCTATCTCTTTATTGTTAAACATAATAACTTCATTTTTTATTTTAGCGCACTTTTCCTCCTTTATTTCACTTTCTTTAGCTTTTCTTACCTTCTTCTCACTTAATTTCTTATTATCTATCTAGATCATTTTTCACATACTGTGATTCTTCCATTAGTTGGAACATTTCAACGAAATCGAAGTCAATTTATTTAATTTAGTTCATTAAATTTTTGGTATTTTTTAAACAGTTTTACGATTATGGGCTTTAGTTTATCTAACCTAACAATTTCATTGTCACGAAAATGTTTAAAATAACAGTACGTCTATTTGGTAAATGTGACCTAATTTCTATAAATTATATCCATTTATATTTTAAACCTCATCTTCTTAAAACGGAAAAAACAGAAAAACATGTCTCATTTTTATCATAATTTCTGCGACACTTAGGCACACAGCACTTTTTTATCAAATAAAATATTTTCATAAAAAATATTTAACATGGAGCCTCTCCAACTTGACTGCTTCAGATGATAACAGATCCCGAATTAAATAGTTCTACTCTCAGTTTATGTGCGATTTATTAAATTATTAATCTAGCTATAAAAATATTATAATAAATAATATCATCTAATAACACTGTTTTGTCAGTTCATGTTATTATGTATGTGTTTAATTTGTTAGTTCTAAATTTAATCTCCAAAGTAACCGTTCTTGTAATCAGAATGTTTCATTTTATATGCATGAAAAGCTATCGAAATATGCTTTTTAACTTTGGATTTCTTTTTAATTCATACTGCCGACACCTTTGTGAATGGAGTAGTGAAATGACGAATTATTGAAT
Source organism: Pissodes strobi (assembly GCA_016904865.1). NCBI lineage: Eukaryota > Metazoa > Arthropoda > Insecta > Coleoptera > Curculionidae > Pissodes > Pissodes strobi. The sequence continues at coordinate 309,299 of MU182393.1, read as the reverse complement.
GAATTTTTTTTTAAATATAACTGATTTCATTTCAATTTAAACGTGGTATTTGTCCGATAAGTGATGCCTTGTAAAATCAATTTAAACCCACGCAGGATTTTTCACTTCAATAATAAGAGAAACTCACGAGGGCAAAAAATCTTTATACGTACAAACTTTACTGATTGGCCATGATTGGATTCTTATAGTTCCTTGTTATCTCGCTTTCGCAAACCACTTCTCAGTTTTTTCTTCAGAGATTTCTCTTGTGAGTTTAAATTAGAAAACCTGTTAGGGGCTAGAGGCAATATATTTCGTTTTATCTTATTTAAAGAGCAGCAATTAAAGTGAACAAACAATATTCAATTAATTTAATTCTAGTTATCCCAAGATAAAGTAAGAAGCTTTGAAATATACCTACGTAGTCAAGAGTAGACCAAGAGTTTAATAACTTAAAAAGTGTATGAGATACATTATAAATTCGCTAAGGAACTACAGGATGTCCTAAACTTTTGTGGCTGAAGGATATGAGCAATAATATTTCCTCTTATATAGAGCAATTGCTTTATTAAAACTCTTTTAATTGTGCAGAAAATGCGACATACATACATACATGCAGTGTATGTTTAAATTAAATAATTTCGAGGCACCGTCTGTTGAAAGCTGATATTTTGCAGGATTTCAAAGGACGAAACATCCACTTGATATCAAATGTCGGTCTTGACAGAAAGAATAATTTTCGAGATTTTGATTACTTCTTGTCAGACGAGAAGTGGAAGTAATAACATGATTATGAAGTAACGTTGTTTGCACACCACGCCCTTTAAAATTCAACTTATACTTTCAAGTATCTTTATAACTTTGGAATTTAGGCCCCTAATGTTGTTTATAGAAAGCATTTAAGTTCTTAAAACAGAGGGATCATTACAAGGATTTTCATGAAAAACTTTTTGTTTATATTATAAATTTTGTTGTTGTTTTTCGAATTTATCTTGAAACAGAAACCTGACGTGACTACCTGATGACTTGGGGTAGTAAGCTAGTTCTGTCAGAAGAATGTTTTCTATTACATTTATTTTTGTCGATTCTTGTTTGTTCTCTGTTATTTTTCTTAATACTGTGTCACCTTTATTCTTGTTTTTCTTGGCCTTTCGATTTTTTTATTGTTCATATTTTTTACATCTTTGTCCTCAATTTTCCTTAATGCTCTTTCATGCTTTTCATTTCTATTTCTTTCTTTGCTCTTATTTTTTCTCCTTTTATTTCCTTCCAACCAGAAGAAGTGATGAGAGGACAAATGAATCCTTTCTGTTCCTTTTTCCCCTTTACTTTTTGGGGTTCATGTCCAATAAAGATATTCCTTTAGAACTTCAATGTTTGATTCGATGTTTTCTGTTGCTTTTGGTTCAACAAACAAAATTTCTTCTGGGTCTAAATTAATAGTTAATCATGTATTAATCATACTATACTTATTTCTGTATTGTGTAATTCAGCCTTAATTCTCTCTTCTATTTTTTGACTTAAACCTAACAGTTCTGTATTTGAAACCTGCTCATCTATTTGAAACATATCAATTTCTTTGATGGAAATAAGTTGGGTATTTAGAGCTGATAGTTTTTGAAACATAGTATATTATATCACAGTCTTTTGAGGACTAGTCTCTTGAATTTCATATTGTTCTTCAATAGCTTCTGGCATCGCTTCTGACTCAATTACTTGCATTTCAGCCACTCGTAACTCAGATATTTCCTCTTCAGAATTTTTACCTTCATTATCTTCATCAGCCTTGCTTTCATTCTTATCAAGGGTCTTTAATAGTTTAAGGAATTCATAAATATTTCGTAGAATCTTTAGGCTCTCGGAGTCATTGTCATTTTCTTTCGGTCTTTAATGTTATTAGCATATGTTTGCCAATAATTTCGCAAAATTGCTAAAATGTGAGAAATGCGTTTTGACTCAGTACAACTAGTCTTTTCAGATTAGCACCCAGACATTTACTAAAGTTGATGGAATCTGGGATCCAAGAATCCAAGGGAACAATCCACATGCTCTGAATCTATTCATGAGTGTTTCAGGCTCTATCATATCCACGACCTCTTTTAAAATACCTGCAAACTTCTCCTTGGTGATGTATTTTTTGTGATTTATAAGGTTCTATTGCTGCACTCCTGTTTGCCTTGATGGGTTTAAACGCGGCCACATCTGCCGGCTGGAGTATTTGGAAAGAGGGCAATTAAAACTATATTTATTAGTTTTGTGCAAAGGTCACTTAGAGTATAAGTCAAGTGTGTTTTATGTCCGTCCACGAATAGTATGACTAAATATTTCACTTTTGTGTAATGATTGTACTCGTAGAATAACTGAAATCACCCAGCCATTGTCGCTTTTACCAGCGCTCCAACTGGAATGGAGGCTAAACTGTTCTCTGGAAGCCTTTTATAGGGATACACGATCATTATTGGTAGTACTACTCCGGCTGCTGAAAATGTAAGCATCACCGTTAGTGAAACCTTCTCGAGACCTTGATGTACCTCAGGAATTATTTTGGGCTCTCGAATGGCTGATACTTTTTTTTCTGTTTTGGGCACAACTGAAGATTAGTTTCGTCACCGGTAAACAGCCTTGATGGGGCGGATAAAATTTCGGTAAAGGGTTTTTTCGTCTAGGTAGAATTTATAATAATTAAACCATTTCTTTTATTGATAGTATGAAGGCTTGCTTGAAACGAAATGCTTTTTGGCGGAACGCTGAAGTGCGAGAGCGAGTTTTAATTAAATATTTACAACTGTTATACTAACAGATAGAGAAAGAAAATTACATTAGTTGGATGCTATCAAGCTGTATGTCCTTTCAACTTGTTATCTGAAATTCAGTCCCTGGCTGCTTTAATATTTATAAAATTTGACTATGCAGGTCTATTAATTGAGAACCAGACTCACTTCTGATAAAAGTTTTTTTAATGCAAGAAGAAGCCAAAATTTTGCAGTTTTTGAAAATGTTAGTGCTAACATAGCTGTCTAATCTCTACTGCTATAGCTTGTAGCATTTTCAAATTTTGGCATA
>MU182393.1:163954-297657 GCA_016904865.1 Pissodes strobi | reverse complement strand
AAAACGGGAAATACCTTCACCTCCGTTATTTTCAACTCTGCAACATTCTAACTTTTAGCTACCACACAACAACAACCAACAAGAAGAGAGACAAACATATATAAGAATATCTCCCCACTGATATACCATCATTTTTGCAAGATGAAGAAATATTTCAGGAGGATGATAATAATGATGATGATGTTTTTCTACCCAGTTGTAGTCGCAGATTGAGTTCCACAATGACATCTCACGCGTACTTCTAGTCCAAACGAGTCCACTATAATCGAATCAACTAACGAAGAAGATATACAAGACATCCTTGAATTAACTAGAACTCTCGCTTATAAGGAATATCTTGAATCATTTCATCCGTCATTTGTTGATTTGGCAATTAAGGGTAGACGAGATCTGGATAACACTCACGGTGTGACTCATGACCCTGTAGCCAAAAAATGAAAAATTGGAGATAGTTTAATTGATTTTGAAAAGGAAAATTTTAAAGTTAAAAATTTAACCTACAAAGGATCTCCCGGATTGTATGAGCTCATTTATTTCCAGTATCCAAAGGGTTATACATCAAACGATCTTGAAAATTATATGGAAATTTTAAAAAGAACAAACGCTTATAGAATAAACTACAATGCTAATCAACAGATACAGGGAACCACCGATATCTAACAATAATTAAACCATATTTAATTGAAAGGAAAATACTTAAACAATCGAGCAAATCTACTACATCCATCATCCCAAGCAAATCGAGTCTAAGCAGATTAGCCACTTCAAACACGTCAGAGAACAACAAAAACGAGATCTACAAATGGAGGAACGTTGTTAAATGTATGAAATAAAAAAGTTGATTATGTCTATTATGATGAAGTAAACGAACTAGTGGAAAGATTAAAATTACTAGTTTCTTCGCAAATGGCAGGTCATACGGGTCATCAAAATAAAATTATATTAATATTAGAAGAACTTCGAGAAGCAATAATAATTGTATAAAAGGTAATTAATTGCAAAGAAACAATTATTATGTTATACTTTATAGGACACGAAGTTAAAGTGTCGATTGATGAATTCGGATCACACATACATTTCAAAGAACAAAATATATCATTAGAATAAGGAAATGTTTCTTCTTCATCTTCTGAGATCTTAAATATTGTGGTTATTAATAAAGTAAAATTGTACTATATCATTGTTTTACCTTCTATCGGAAAATGGGATTCCGTTAAAAATCAGTGTGAATTACTTCAAGATGGTAGAACTACGTATGTTTTCCCATTCAAAGAGGGGTATATAGAGAAAGTTAAATAAACGGAAAAGCAATAAGATATGGAACAAAAACAAAAATTATATCAGGTGATGTAATCAGTTTTCACAGCGCTAAAATATCGATAAAATATTTGCCTATGTTTTATGGAGAACTTGTAATAAAGTAACCACTTTTAATAGAACAATAAACATTCCTTAAGAAACTTTACTTTAAAGAATATGTTGTTAATTCCATAAGCCAAGCAGAAAATATTACAAACGTCGCAAGGTTATAGTAAAAGGTTTATGTGATTTATGGCAAGCTGATTTAGTCGAAAATATTGGAAATCCAAAAGAGGATATCGTTACATGTAGTAATTAATGTATTCTCAAAATAAGTTTGGATAGAACGAATTAAATCAAAATCAGGAAAAGAAGTTACTCGGGCTATGAGGAAAATTTTGGAAAGCGTTCCCCAAAAAAACTTCAAACTGATATGGGGAAAGAATTCTTCGACAAAGATTTTCAAAAGTTAAATTATTATAACATTTATTCTAATTTAAAAGCCAGTGTGGTGGAAAGAGTGAACATAACTATAAAAATTTAATGCGGAAAACATTTAGCTTGTGTGTAGAGTACAAATGAATTAATATTTTAGATGAAATAGTTCAGAAATATAATAACACAAAACATTCAACAATCAATAAAAAGCCAAATGAAGTTATCAGATACAATAAAAAAGAAATTTTGTGTGGGTGATTATGTGCGGATTAGCAAGCAGCGAGAAGCATTTTCCAAGAGTTACACACCGAATTGGTTAAATGAAATATTTCGCATATAAAAAGTTAGTTACAAATTCTACAACATATTTGCTACAAAATTAAAAAAAAAACAAGAAATTGCAGGAGGGTTTTATGAAGAAGAGGTGCAGAAAGTTAAATATCCAGATGGCTATTTGGTAGAAAAAGTATTAAGAAAAAAGGGAAATAAAGTATACGTTAAATGATTTGGATTGGGTAAATCAGACAATTCGTGGATTCTTAAAAGAGATGTATTATAATTTAATGGTTGTACCTTAAAAGTATTTTAATTAAAACTTTTATATTTTTTTATTAAATGAAACAATTATTAGTACGGAAATATTTTATTATAAATCAATTTAAATTTAAACATTAAATCTTTGATTAAAATTCTTGTTCCTATGTTCTTTATTCAGAAATATGTACAAAATATTTTGACACTGCACAATTCTTCTATCAAATCGAAGTCTGCATAAAATTTCTGATATTCAGATTTTTGCACTTGCCTGTAGGCAAATGGCCACACAATCATCCAGTACAGTTTATTTTCATGTTTACAAATATTGACTGATTTCTTCATAATATTTCTTCGTTGAAAGATTATTTTTTAATTTTTCTTCCAATTGTTCCGGATACAACAAAAGTATTTCTAGCAACACAGATACATTTTCTCTATTGATATTCTGATTTTGATTTAGCACTTAATATATGTCGGATAGAATGCTTCTTGATTGTATGCAAATGCTAGTTTGAAACAATTTGAAATATTTCTCAAATTCTTGTTTCTTAATTATTTGATTTCTATAATACACAATCTTAATGAGTGACCATAAGGTGTCAACAGAACTGCATGAAAGATACACATAATTTCCATCCAATTTTTTAATTTTTAAGATGAAGCAATCATTGAACTTATGAAAGCTTAAAGTAATGTTGCCACACATCAACGATTGTGTATCTGAACTAGAAGAATAAAAATAATTAGCTTTCACTCCCAGGTATTTCAACAATTTCTACCTCCAATAAAAATTCTTGGTAAAAATCACTTAAACTTTTTCCAACAGCTATGAACTTAGATGAAGAGATTTAACTAAACTTTAATGAACTTTAAAATTTAGAAGTTTTTTAGTAATTTTTACACTTAAATCGTCTTTCTCAAACACATTATTAGTATTGGTTTTATACTCATTTACTCTAGTGAAATTAGTATACATGTTGATTATTAAGTGTGATCTGGTAAACTGAAATGTTTCGAGATAGTTCTTGATGATATAATATGATCCCACCAGTTGATACAATATCATCCTCACTTTTTATCAGAAATTTCAAGGGTTAATTATATCCTTATTATTCTGTTTTAAATTTATAATACGTAAATCCTGAAACTAATTTAGTGTTGCCCACTTTGTGATGAATTTCTAGCTCAGTCCTATTTATAACTTATTATTTGGCCCATTCACCAATTTGTAAGGATAGAGCAAAAGTTAATTTATTTAGTTTATTTGAAGGCGTGGATTAAAATATTTCCTTTGGTGATCTAAAATTTATAAGGCGCCACTTACCATAAATCAAAAAAGGTAAATTAAAAACAACTATATATTAACTATATGGTTAAATTACAACTTATGGTACCATGTGCACTGCAGTTATGAACATATTTGATTACTGAAGATTTAGTTTACAAAAATGAAAGATGAAAATTGACTTAAAATTAGATTACAAATGCAATCAAATACAATTGATTACTGGGAATTTAGTTTACAAAAATAGTAAAAATGAAAATGAACTTAAATGCAAAAATGCAATCAAATACGATTGATTACTGAAAATTCAATTTACCAAAATGATAAAAATAAAATTAACTTTATTATTAAAAATTAACAAATTTAATTGCTCTTTACAGGCAAATTATTTTCTTTAACCACTCCGTACCTAATTGTCCTACTATCCTATGTCCATGCAACCGTATTGGGACCTTTACTAGAAACCTGCTTCTGCCTATTCCCAAGGTAAGCTGACTTGAGCTCTGTAGGCCTTCAAAAGGGTAGCCTTAGCGTATGGTTCGCCCTCTACAGGTCTGGCACAGCGACGTGGACAATAGAGGTTTACGTCATCCAGCGGTATTTACATGTAAAGGAAAATAATATACGCCTTAGATCAGTATACTGCTAATAAAAATTATACAGAAGAGTATCCGATGGACCTCAGTTTCATATACAAGGTTGAAACTTGAAAATTCACTGGTTAAATAATCAGAACTTAAATTACAATTTAAGTTCAGCAAAAATTATAGATAACTATGATTAAATGACACTATGAATAATTACTATTACTCACGGTATTTATTTTCTTTAATTAGAGATATGAAATTCAAAGGAAATGATGATTGAAATTAGAAATTTAAAAGAAAATTATGGAAAAAATTATGAAACTTGTCCAACAGTCGCTCTCGGCAACTTCAAATAGAAAATCACTAGACTTTAATAAAAAAAAAGGAAGAACGAGTTATAACCTCTCTTAAACAAGTCTAATGACTCCAAATAGGTAATTTCTTTACTGAATTTATTAAGATGGCCCTTGGCACATAAACAATAATTGGACGTAAATTACGTCTCAATTAATCAAAGATAAAGATAAGATAATTACTATCTCGCTTTGAGATAGGAACTATGTTTATAGATAAAGAAAAAATAAACCAGGTAATTTCACACGTGCTTAACCTCTTTAATACGCAAATCAATACAGATACATCATGGATCAAACGTTGACACGATAAGCAATAATAATTATAGTTTAAAGCTACAAATAAACTGAAAAAGTAATGAAATAAGTCTGGAAAGCGAAAAATTTACTATAACTAACAATATTGCTAGGAAAAACCCAGAGAAATTCTACTACAAATTCAATTTACTACCTTTTACAGGAAAAGATAAAATCTGCTCTGCGAATCTTCCCAACAATATCGTCAAATCTAAATGAAAATATCTAGAATAATGTGTGTGACCGTTTAAAACGACGAAATAATTCCGTTCTCGATAATTTTGGATTAAACCATTATCAAATTACAGCAATTTGACCAATAAGAAACGCAACTATTCACCAAAAAAATCGGTATTTAACCTTAAGGTCACCAAAAAAATCGCAATTACTTGAAAATGCAATACAAAAAACCAAATATAACTAAGTGAATTGGAAACAATTTTAAATTATATATTTAAAGTATGAAAGGATTATTGAAAAATTTGCAGGATTTTGAGATCAAAAATTATTATTACTCACCGTGCCGACGTCTTCACACAAGATGAGACGAAATTTTTCAAAACTGTATATTCCACCCATTTAAATTCAACGGTTTTTTTCATTGGCCAGTTCAAAACACGTGACAACCGTTGTAAGAAACACGGCGTCAAACTAAGGAAGCATTCAAGCATTGCCTATCAATATACTAAACATTGAAAACCATTGATAGGTAGAATTAATGCAGCGGAATAGACTAATACTTGATGACGTATATTTAACATATATTCCGTTACAATCCTACACTGGTATGAGGGAAAATAAACAAACTCTTAGTACTACATTAAAAATATTAGACGTTTAACACTTTGAATTTTCTTGCTCGTTGAATAAGGTGCTGTTTAAACATGTAAGATTTGTTGATTTTATAGGGTTTTCTCTATGTATCACTTAGAAACATTCATCATTTTTTACGCTCGATGATCCAATTGGTGTCATAAATGGTATTGTTTTTATAATAATATATAATTTTGAAGAAATTACTATTAATCTTCATCTGCTGCATTTTAAAGGAATAGGCTTGGCTGCTATTATTATTTTTTTAAGTTCTCATAAATGATGACATGATTGCGGTAATTCATAATCCGATGTATTTTTGAAACAAACTAAACTATGTGTCACTTTAGGTATATGAAATATGCACATATAAAGTATTTCTTGTAATGTAATATAACAAAATATATGGGGTTAAAGACATGATTAAAATACCTTAAAGTGTTAATTGTATATTCTAATAAACAAGAAAGGACAATTCTATTACAGTATCATGGACCGAATGATGACATTTACAATAATTCAAATTATAAAAAGCAAAAAAGGAGCTAATATAATTAAAATGATAGCAATTACAATATTTTGGATACAATGATTGCATTAGCAACAGTCATAATTATAAGCGAAGAAAAGAAAATGTTTGTATTAAATTTTGTCATAATTACATCTTATTCTTGAAATTTCTTTATCTTACAAAGCCACAAACATTCAGCTAAGTTACACTTGTGATGACTATGATGTTCTTCAATATGACAATCATCAAACGTCCACTCAATTTCAGCACCACAGTAAAAACATTTGCAAAAATCAGCAATTAACAAATAATAAAAACCTGCACGTGCTAAAACTTCGGGCATTAATTTTTCCTTCCACTTATTAAATGTTGAGACTTTTTTCATAACTTCTATATGAAATATTATCGATTTCTTTATCACAATTTTCTAAACACATCCTTTGATAGTTAACTTAACTTTAAGTATTATTAAGGTAAGTAATAAAAAAATTATGAAACAATACGACATGCGCAACATGGCTACACTGTAACATTTTTTGAAATTAAAAATTTGCGTAATATTCGACGCAAACAAATTTTAAAAATATATATATTGTCACGTATAGAAAATTGCGTAGATCTTGAGGTTGTAACGTTGTAAATGTTTCTAATTATAGTAGTGCGATTTTTTCCTTTTGCTGACCGATTTGTGTTATCTCGCTAGCTTACTTCTCGCGACCTTTCTTCCGGTTTTCCAACCAGCTCAATAGCTACATCCGTTTGGAGCGCCACTTGACAGATATGGTCATTCGTTTGTGAGTTTGTTAAGTAGAATGCATATTTTCTAAAAGTATCGCCCATATCGTCTATTAACGTTATGTGATGAACTAGTATGGTGACTCTTTTTTTTAATGTATGTTGGACACGAGTGTTTCTATTGAAAATTGATAAAGCTATTTATCATTTAACTAGGGACCTTCTATGAAATAGAATTCTTTTCGTGGGATAGAATTCCTTCCGTGAGATAGCATTTCTTCCTTTTGATGCTGACCTAGCTAACTCCGCCGTCAGTTAGCCGTACAGAAGCCTTTTTGTCAGGGTGACACAACCACATGGTGAAGACTTACTTCACAGGAGACGCCAGAGTCTACAACTCTACCAGATACAAGTAAAATCGATTTTACTTTATTTAAGAGCCATAATTCTCGATATAGTCGTAATATATATAATTTTAATCAATGAATTTGTAATCAAACGACTGTAGGTCGTTTGCCTTAATTACAGTATATAGCTTATCGCTATATATCATTTTAATTAATGAAGTTATAGTTAAACCACTGCAGGTCGTTTGCCTTAACTACCATGAATAGATTATCGGAATATCTCATTTTAGTTAAAGAATTTAATATTAAACGTCTGTAGGTCATTTACCTTCTTTATCGTATAAAGCTTATCGTTATGTATCATTTTCATTAATGCATTTATAATTAAACCACTGTAGATCGTTTTTGTTAATTACCGCATATAGCTTATTGTTATATATCATTTTAGTAAATGAAGTGATAGTTAAACGACCGTAGGTCGTTTGATGCCTATCGTTTATATTCTCGTTAATTTTCGTCTCATGTATTGATCTGACTATCTTGCTTATCGAACTTTGCTTTAAAAAGGCTGTAAGCTCTAATTTTGCGCATTATATATATTTCTACATCTTTTTATAGTTGCTATTAATCTTTATTATATCTGATATTATCTGAGGTACAGAAGTCATTTGGCTAGTGCCAGAATAGCTGATTGAGTTATTTTTTACTGTACTTGGCTGTAATTTCATGGCAGTAATTTATTTCACATAACTAAAATCTAAAAATTTAATTTCTCGCCTTTATATCGGAATCGTGATTCGTTTACCTATTGATATGTAACGGCTGTATATGTACAGGGTGTTCACCCATAATGTCCCCCCCCTTTAACTTTGTTAGTTTTTAAGTTACAAAAAAAAATAAAAAACAGAATTGTAGGGTTTTTAATGTAGTTTTTGCACACGTAAAGGAAAAAACAAAAAATTGTACAGTATACAGGGTAGATCAAAAAGAAACATTTTTTTAAATCTAGCCCCCATTTTTTATTCGATTTTTCGATTCTTCGTAAAATTCTAAGGATTTTTAATATAACACCCTATATGCCTATTCCTGATACTTTAAGAGTTATTGACAGTTGAATTCGCTATATTGTTTGTTCTTTTATTTTTTTATGGCAACAGCCACCTAAGAATATAACTTTTTGTTTAGCTTTTGAAGTCATTGAGGTGAAAATATTGAGTTTCCTCAATTCGACCTCATTGCTTTGAGTCGTGATTTTGTATCTTCTGTTTTAAAAATTATTAAAGAATTATTATTATAATTAAAAAATAGCGACTTCAACTGTCAATAACTCCTAAAGTATTAGGAATAGGGATATAGTGTGTTATATTAAAAATTCATAGAATTTTACGTAGAATCGAAAAATCGAATAAAAAATGGGGGCTAGATCTAAAAAAATGTTTCTTTTTGATCTACCCTGTATACGGTACACTTTTTTGTTTTTTTCTTTACGTGTGCAAAAACTGCATTAAAAACTCTACAATTCTGTTTTTTATTTTTTTTTGTAGCTTAAAAATTAACAAAGTTAAAGGGGGGGGACATTATGGGTGAACACCCTGTACATATTTACCTCACAGGTTATTTTATTGATATGGTATTATTGAATGATGAATAAAATAGACTCATGCTATTACATATTGTTGAACTCATCTATACAGGCACTCTCTAAATCTGTAATAATAAATAGGACGTATACCATTTCAAGAAGTTGTCGTTTCTTAAATAAGAGCAGAGGTCATAAGAGCACAACCCATGTATGCACAGTATTGCACAGTATGTAAATCGTATGAAATATTGAAAACCAAAATATACTCCGCTAGCGAGAATTTTCATCTTGAGTTAGGCATTAAAATACTTGACATTTAATATGTTGCATGACAAACATGATTTTCATCATTCAAATTTTAATGTTCCAATGTTATTTCAATTATTATCCCGCCTAACTCTTCCAAGTTTCTCTTATAAACTTATAACAAAGCTATATTTCAGAATAATGACGGTTTAATTAAATCATAATGGTGGATAAATGATGATCGGATTATCAATTATCAATGATAATGCAAGAAAACAAAGAAAATTAGTAATGTAGGAACCTAAATCTTTTCCAAGACTTGGAGATATATCGGTTTGCTAAAAGAGAGGAATACGTTTTGTGAAAATTTATAAGAATAATAATAAAAATAAAATATCAGAATTTAATATATTATTTTATATCATATTATTATCATGTATCAATTATATTTTACTATCGGTTTTCAAGCCGATAAAATACAGATTCCCATCCGGAAACTTAATATATAAATGGATTGGATTTTATATTTTGTCCTTCTTTATCTATATAACATGCATGTCCATGCTGACATTGCAAAGTTTATCGCCGTTCTAAATTTATCGCTGATATTGACCCAGTTCTGGAAGCTTGGAGACGTGACTTTTAAATTTCTATTTTTACAATTAAGATTTTACCAACATTGATTGTGTAAGGAAAATGGGCAAACATTTTTAATAAAATGTGTGTTTAATGCGAGTATTAATAGACAATTATCATTTTTCAAACGCAAATTTAGGCAAAAGCAGATACATGATATTAAAAATATCATTCGTTTTTCATTGTTTCACTAAATTTTCGCATCGAAGACTTACCAGATATTTCTGACATTCTAGGAAAATGTAATTTATTTTTATATAATCAAATTATTTTCACGTACTTTTTAACGTGAAGATTAAAATTGTGTGGGCATGACAGAAATTGAAGCTATGCATCTGGCATGTTAAACAAGGGATCGAGATAGGACATTAGCATTTCAGTTAAAAACTTACCAAAAAAAAAACATGCATAACTAATTTATTATGACAAGAAGCAATAAACCTAGTGATATTATTTGAAAACAAAATGAATTAAACATTTCTTAAAAAGAAACCTCTAAATAAGATTTGATAAAATAACAGACATAACAGCAAGAGCAACGCAAAATAAAAAGAGCAAGAAGAACTTTGACAAAGGAGCTGAGAGTTTCTCAGTTGCCAAGAAGTTCATATATAGAAACTAAAATAATTGATGTGAACTAATCGAAAATCATGTCAATCGCGTAAATATTAAGCGAAAGTAGCTTCCTTGTTTAGGAAGATAGAAAGCAAGAGGAACTCAATTTTAATAAGGAATCAATATTTATGCGGTGTTTCCGACTATCCAGAGGTGCGGCACCCCAGATGTGTGAGTAATATTCTAAGCACGGTCTTATTTGCGCTTTGTATAGCAGGAGGAGCTGCTGCGATGAATACAGTTTTTTTGTTGGGAAATAGCGCACCAAGCTTCTGCTGGGTTGATTTTACAATGTTAGCAACGTGGTCATGCCAGTACATATTAATGTTGACCGAAACACAAAGTAGTCGGATTAACGAACATGGTGGAATAGTCGATTCAGTCATAAAGATGTCAGGGCGCGCCTTATTGGTTTACTTGATAAACATGGCTGCTTGCGTTTTTGCTGCAATGAACTGGGTCAAATTCCTCTCGCCCTAAGTTCAAGCTTTCTCTAGATCTTGATTAATTGTTGTAATTTTCTCCTGTCTGCTAGGGTGGCAAGTCTCACTCGCTGGTAAAGGGGTTCTGATCTAAATTGGGAGACAAGTGTACTGTCATCTGCGAAACTGTAGAGAAGATTATTGGTTTCGATCAGCAGGTCATTAATATAGATGAGGAACAGAGTTGGTGAATTCATTGCGCCTTGCAGCATGCCGGCGTCAATGGTGAATGTGTCTGACATGTGCCCATCAACTGCAATGCGCAGAGATCGGTTCTTAAGGAAACTGGCAAGTCAGCTGCAGAGAGAGGCTGGCAGTCCGAAGGACGGCAGTTTCTTGAGCAATCCGTCATGCCCAACTCTGTCGAATGCCTTCGAAATATCCAACACTCGCTCGAGATTCTCCGTAGATCTTAATTGCCCTACGCAGTATATGAGCGAGGCTAATATATCTCCTGTGGATCTCCATTTGCAGAAGCTTATCGGTTATCTCTAATTAATCTGTTGGTCTCAAAGTACTCGAGTAGTTGCTGATTGGCTACATGTTCCATGCCTTTGGAGATTATTGAAAGCAAGGAAATTGGCGACAGTTTGAGAGCGTGGTTTTCTTGACTTTTTTTGAAACAGGTTGCAATCGAGGGACTTTCCAAGAAGAAGGGTATATACCTTTTCGGCAAGACACAGAAAAGGTCTGGAAAAAGGGGTGTTAGTGCATTGGTGCAGTTCTTTAACACGATGGCAGGTATTCTATCCGGTCCTGATGCGTTTTGCGTATCTAGTTCTTTGTGGGTTTTACGGATATCGCGGTAATGAAACTTAACTTCTGCCATGATAATGTTGATGTTGGATACGGTGGAGAGCATGTTTGGTTTTTTTTCCTTAGCTGTAGTCTCCGTGACGCCGCGTTCGTCTGTCAAAGGTGGGAGAGAAGTTTTTGTAAAGTTATTATTTACTGCCTTCGCTACCGACCAGAAATTCCTGGAGCCCTAGTGGGCATTGCAAACGTTTATTCCTGGTCCTTTGATTGTGTTTGCCCTTAGTTTCGTTAATCACACGATCGCATTCCTTTCTCGCTTCGACAAAATAATTACGATTTTCAGCGGTCTGGGTCTGCTCCCAGTACTTGTAGGCTTGCTGTTTGTTACCTACAGTGCTTTTGCATCGGAAATTTTATATAATAGTCATCACGTTCTTAGTTTTCATTTAAGAAAAATGCTTTGTCAATCTCTGGTTCTGTCCAACTTCAACTATTGTGATTTTATTTATGGTCCTTGCTTGGATACTGTTGATAAAAATCGTATTCAGTAAGTTCAAAACACTTGCTCGCGGCTAATATTTGGATTACGAAAGTATGACCACATTTCACATACATTTAAAGAACTTAAATGGTTGAGGATGGACAGCCGCAGAGACTTACATTTGGGTAGTTTCTTGTTTAAGGTGTTATTAAACCCCTCCCTTACCTCCACTTTACGGAGCAAATTTATACCTCGTTTAAATGTTCACACGACAGTGATCCGGTTTACGGGGAAGATGACTCTTCCCCATCATCGGACTGCTATGTTTCAACGCTTGTTTACGTACAACGCCATTAAACTCTACAACAACTTACCAACTGAATTATTAACTTAAGATCAGAAGTCATGTAAATCAGAATTTAAGAAATATTTATTGCATTTGACGTTCAACCCGTAATGTAGGCCTCCAAATATCTTATTATTAACTATTGCATATGTATTGGATTAAGGATAATGTTTTTTTTATGTTTGAATCTAGGTACTTATGAAATTTCTATCAATTTATTTTAGTTAATTTTGTATATTGTAGCTTAAGTGTATGACCGTTTAGTAGGGTTCAGTGGAGTAGCTCTCATAGCTAGACTGCGCCCTGCTTCTCCGGTACTTAATTTTATTGTAATATGTTTGTAAATTACATCTGTAAATTTTGAATAAAGACATTTATTATTATTATTATAATTACTTGCGTAATCGTTTCGCAGCAGACTAAAGCAGTGCTAAAGTAGATGTCGAGCCAAGGAAAATCTAGGTAGAACTCTCTTAGATCGTCATAGTTTGCCAGTTGGAATGCCAGATTTTACGAGGCAATGGCGGATCTTTCTGTAGTGGCAGTTCACAAACCGTTGTAATAAGTTTGTGGTCGGAGGTACCTAGTGGCGGACCAACTGTAATTGTGTACTGCTCAGGATTTGAGGTTAGAAAAAGATCCATTGTGTACTGTGTAATTGTGTACTGGTCAGGATTTGACGTTAGAACAAGATCCAGAAGGGCGGCAAATTGACCCACCTCTGAGATCCGAGTTGGTCCGTCTACAAGTTGAGTAAGCCCTCAGCTGATGGCAAATGCTTCAGCATATGCATATCCAATATTACAAGGAGTACAATATTTGGCTTTGGGTTTTCTTAACTTTCCCTTTCTCATCCAAATCGTTAGTGTCGTTAGAATTCTATGTCTTTTTGGATGCATTGATAATGAACGGCCATTTTGGCATTTCCATAATTACCATTTTTAATTCAAGCTAAACGATGTCACAAGATAAATTCTCGCTAGCAGCAAAACATTATTTAAAGATTCTTAATTAAGAAATTAAAACTGTAAAAATGTTTACATCGTGGTTATAATTGGTTAAGTGGAGGGACTGATATTCTCAATATGTATCTCATCATTATCTAGCTCTTCAAGAGATAGATATATTACAGATGCATAATATAAAGCTTTACTAGATAAATCTGTTTATGACTGACCTTGCAATAATGGATTATTATGTAATCCATCATTTAACTCATATAATCAAATGTTGTATAAATCAACCCTATTTTCCCAAAGCATGGAAGGTTGCGAATGTAATACCATTGCCTAAGGTGAGCAATGCGACTGACTTCAGTCAGTTTCGCTCAATATCCATTTTGCCTTTTCTCTCAAAGATATTGGAAAAAATTATTTTTGGGTGACAACGATATTCTCCCAGATAAACAATCTGGATTTAGAGCGGGAAACTGCAGGCTGTAATACGGCTCTTTGTGACATCGTGGATGATATTGTTAGAGCGAAGGATCAGAGTCGTGCTACCGTTCTGATTTTACTTGACTACATCAAAGCGTTTGACATGATCAATTACCAGTTGCTTCTCGCGATTTTGCATTACATCGGTTTTGAGGACTCTGCTTGTGTCCTCTTATCTGAACTTGTGTCCTCTTATTTGAGCCAAAGAGCACAGATGGTAGTGATCGAAGATAAATTTTCAGATTTGCAGGCGGTGACGGACGGTGTTCCTCAGGATTCAATATTGGGACCTGTTAAGTCTCTGCAGTATTGTCAATATCATTTACTATAGACCATGCTCAGATTGCAAATAATGAAATCAACTGCGATCTTAATAATTTACTCACTTTGTCTAATAATCATCTGCTGAAAATAAATCCGTCTAAGAGCGCTGCAATGTTGTTTTGCCCCGAGAAGAGTCGCGGGTTACTTACTGAAAACCTAAGAATCAAATTGGGGGACGAATATATTGCCTTTAAAAATTCAACTAGAAATCTGGGAATCATTTTGGACAGCAATTTAAAATTCAAAGAGCATGTCAGTCTATGTTTAACCCCAAGACAAAGGCTCTACTATGTGAAACTCTCACATTGTCAAACTTTACTTTCGCAGATGTTGTCTATGGTTCATTCTTGGATTCTGTGGACATAAACAGAGTCTAAAGGATGCAAAAGTCTTGTTTACGTCTGATCTATGGCGTTCGATGGAGACATCCTGTGTCTCACAAACTAAGAGCGTTGGGATGGCTTAACATGGTTGAGAGACGCCTTTTGCTTCCTCTGCTTATTTTATAAGATAATTAAGTTTAAATGCGCACCTTACCTTTATAATAAAATCAGATTTCGAACGAATATTCATAACTTGAACATTCGCCGATAATATATAATAACTATACCTACTCATAATAAGCAAATCTTCAAAAAGTCTTATTCATATTTAATTGCATTAATTATAAATAAATATAAAATTAAGGATTTCTCCATGTCTGTGTCGTCTTTTAAAAAACATATGAAACAAAGGATTTTCTCTGAATTATAGTATATTTCTATTTACTATTAATAAAAATTCTGCTACCTATATTTGCAAATTAATCTATTAACCGGTAATTGTAATAATTGTAGGTTGGTCGTCGTGTGTGTTCGCAGTCTTTCCATTGTGTACGCCCTGTATAAAAAATAATAAAGTACCTATGGTCTTATTGTGCAAATTTGTACGTTGTGTCCTGTGCTATTACTATACAGTTTAAACAAATATTTAGATATTTGTGATTTTCTGGATTCATCATACCGTCAGGTTAGTTAAGATCAATGGCATAATATGTTTTAAAAACACAGTGCCAGAATGTTTGTAAATTATATTTTGGTGCGAAGTTATTCAGGCTTAAACAGACCCTTTTTTTCCCTAAAAAAAGGTAGTTGAAATTGCTTTTTATTCCTAGTTCAATGATTTATTTGTGCAAGAACTATGTACCAATATTTATAATAATTGCAATTTTATTTTTGAATAATAAATGTATTATTATTATTATTATTATTATTATTATTATTATTATTATTATTATGTACGAGTTGCATACACATTTACAAATTTTATTTTGGAAAGTTCCAATATCAACGAAAATGCTAATATCTTATTTAAAAGAGGATTCTTGGCAAACAATCAACAAAAAAAAATGCTTTTACAGTTCCGACGAAAACATTTCTTACCTGCTGCAAAAGATGCAGCAGGTTCCTCTAAATGTAGATATTTATTTGAAGAGACTTATGCTCCTTAAAGAAATTGGTGTACAAGTAAGAAAATCAAGAAAAGCTTTGAATAGAATATATTGTTTCGAATTTGTTTTTTATCCGTGACGCCACGCCTTGCTTAGCGTGCATGAGAATAGCTCTAATTCGGAATCGCTCTACGTCAGGTGAAAAGAGATGATAAAGGAGACACGTTAATAAATACAATAACAAGTTTATTTGCAAACAAACTTAACAACGGTTATACCGTACGCGAGCAATAATAAATGCTTGGTTTGTTTACAGATGATTTATATGAGTTTACATTATGCCCAATTAATAATAAATGCAAGTCTTCTCGAAGGAAGCTTAGTTTAAAATGTTTCTATATTCTTGGTCACTGTTTTATTAATAAAGTTTATGCGAGCTGTGTTGTCTTTTATGTATATACTTGTTTTAATATTTATATGGTAAGTCTTTTAGTATCTCTCAATGACGGAGTAGCTTAATTTAAGTTTGACACAGCTTACTAAGACACTTGCACTACTTTTAAAAATCCCCTCACTACCTAAAATTTTTGATATTTTCTCGTAGATTCGACTCTCACTACTTTCTAGAAATCCCCCGGGTACCGTGTACCTATGTACAAGTACATCCAGTTTAGGTGGGGACCTGATCACTCTGTACCTATGTACAGGTGCTCTCAGGCATTTAGGTTGCGGAATAGAACACCTAGCAGAGTACGCACCTGTGTGCTTGCACTCAACTAATCGAACGGAGTTAAAAGATACATCTGATGAATTTGGTGTTTGCCTGCGTATTTATATTTTACAAAATGCTGATGGCTGCAAAGTTAAGGACTAATATTGCTCTCGTCGAACGCTCTCGTTGTTTATAATTAACTGTGAATATTTATATAACATTTTCAAATTCAATTTCAAACTTAGGACAGGGTGATATTTACTTAGTTAGGTTTATGCATTTTAGTTGTTCATAATATTGGTGCAGTTTAATTGCAAACTCTACTTCCATGCAAGTTCATCATTTTGGAGCAAATATTCTATACTCAAATCAACTATTCTTATTACTTAAGTTTTTGTCAATTCATATTTTAATTAAAAATAACTTAATTGTGTCATATATGTTTTTAGAAACGAAACTAAAAAATCTTTGATATTGCAACACGTTTTTCTGATTGAAGTATAAGTAATTTTTTTCCAATTAAAAAGAAACCTAGCCCCGGAGAGTCGTATTGCAAATGCCCGGCCCCAGTAGTGGGGTCGTTAGAGCACCACCAGTTCTGTCCAACTAAACTGAAAAAGCTTCGCTGGTGTTGTGCAGGGTGGCTAGGCAGGCTTATTAAATCAAAAGGTACTTAATTTCAACCTAACAACAAAACGAGAATATAGGCTGGCTTATTAAATCAAAAGTACTCAAGCTTAACTTAACAAGAAAACACAATCTAAAATTTAAGGAACAATATATTTGCTACTAAGTTCTTGTTTTTGAAAACACATCAACAATCTATCTGGAGTAAAATGGCAAGTTAAATGGAGATGTTGCTAGTTCTGAACTTGGGGCGACCGAAATTTGGTCCAGTTCAATGCAGCAAAGACCCAAGCCGCAACGTTTATTAAGAGGGCCAATACAGCGGGCCCTGACATCATTATGGCAGGATCGACCATTCCTTCATCCTCGTCAATCGGGCTGCTGGGTGTCTCGGTCAACAGCAATATGTCATGGCATGACCATGTTGCTAACATCGCAAAATCAGCCTCCCAGAAGCTTGGTGCGCTATTTCGCAACAAAAAACTCTATACACCGCAGCAGTTGCTATTGCTGTACAAAGCGCAAATAAGATCGTGCTTAGAATATTGCTCACATATCTGGGGTGCCGCACCAAAGCATACCCTAAAGCTGCTGGATTCCATTCAGAAGAGGGCTGTGCGTCTCGTCGGCGATCCGGAGTTGACCCGGAATCTGGATAGTTTGGAACATCGCAGACATGTGGCCGAGATGTCTCTGTTTTACAGATACTTTCACGGCAGATGTTCCCAGGATTTGGCCCGCATAATCCCGCCCCTCGCAACTCCTGTCAGGCAGTCCCGACAGACGGCAGGAGCGCACCAGTTCGTCGTACAACTAGAAACACCTAGAACATCGCTTTACCAGAACTCCTTTGTCTGGCGCACTGCATCACTGTGGAACTCACTTCCAGGACATCTGTTTCCCACTAATTACAACCTACAAATATTCAAGAACCGTGTCAATCAACATCTTCGCACACACACCGCTCGTCGAGCGCCATAGGATCTACCTTTGGTGTGTGTGCCACTGCCATAAAAAAAAAAAAAAGTTAAAGACAAAGAATGTCAAATGACTATTAAATTTAACTACTAATAGGTACAATATGGTGATTGTACGGAGACCAATTCTGTTGTTAATACTCGATTCTGTATGCCTTACAACTAAATGCACTAAATACTACTAACCGATGTGATCACTTTGAGATTAACTAAGCTAATTACAACTAGGTATGCGTGCGCTAATAGCCGCACCGATTTTAAATGCAGCAAAAATAATAGGTAGCAATGAACGGCCACAATAATTAAATCAAATGACTCGATAAATTAATAAAAGGAATAAAATTAGAATAAAACTATTGAAAGCTTGGCTATCAATGCTTGACTTATATTATAAAGAAAGAAAATTCAGAGCGGTTATGTTACTCGATAAATGAATGAAAGGAAAAAAATTATTGAAACTGTTTTAAAGCCGGTCAATGCTTGACTTATCTTAAAAAGAGAGAAAATTCAGAGCAATTAGATTAACCGGTCCGACAAACCAGTGAATAAATGAAAATAAAATTAATGAACTATCTCAGAGCTTGGCGGTCAATGTTTGATTTATATTAAAAGAAGGAAAATTAAGAGCAATTAAATTAAACTGAAAAAAAAAACAAATGAATTCATGAAAAATGTACGATACCCAAATCCGGTCGTCGACTCTGGTGGAGGCGCTGGGCACCTAGAGATACTGCCACTCGATGGCCATGAGGGGAAGATCTAGCCGAGGTCTCGATAGCTCGGTGTCAAGATGGGCTAATAATTGGACTGTGGTCCCCTAATGAAAGTTGTGGCCCGCTAGTAAACTTGTGGCCTGCTTGCAAAGATGGTAGCCTGCTGGTAAGACCTGCTTCTCGCCTGCTAGTAAAAGTTGTGACCATTTAGTAAAACCCTGAAATAACCCAGTGCACATTAGACGAAGCACCCTTACTTTAATAAAAAACCATAACCCCCCCTTGCATAAATACATTTTCATTATAAAACAAATTCCCCCATTTATGCAATGACCATCAGCAAATAAAAGAGGTACTAAGGTACAGACAACTTGAATATAACAAAGATAGAGATGAATCACCCCTAAAAGAAAATATAAACTTCCCCATACGATCAAAATTAAAGTTACATTAAAATAAAAATTCGAATTAGATAAAATGAAGTAGATAAGATAACATATGGGATGCAAAGCAAATGGCGGACCATACACAAAAGAAAGGTAACACAGATAAAGCAATTAAATCAATAATTTAGGTAAAAAAAACTGTAGCTATAATTACCTCGTTAGTGTGTGTGAGGGCTAACGGAAATTCGACGGTCTCGGTCTTATATGACGAACGTGGAAAGCCTCTAGAAATAATGAAAAAAAGAACGTTAACGTCATGGCGTCCACGCGCTTCACAAGCAATAGAAAAAAATAATTCCAGAAAAAATGCTTACCAGTACAGTATTTAGATCCCGAAAATCGGTCGTGTCAAAACACCAAGAGATACCACAGTATATCCGCAATAAATGGGCGGAATTCAAACACAAACTAAATGTGGAGTCTCTGAGACTGCACCCAAACAGAGAGCTTCTGGCCTCGGCGACCGGTCTAACTAGAAGAACTCTCGATCGTTTTCGTCAATTTGCCTTTCTCCTTCTACGAGAGTAAAAAAACCTTCGTCCGATCAAGAAGTCGTGATGGACTGAAACAAGCCCCGTGAGTTCGATACAGGGAATAATTCTAAGATAATAAACGCCTTTGTTTTCGTTTGTTAGGAGGATAAACGACGGCGGAAGCCACAAATAGTGAGCTAAAATTAAATTTTTCAAGAAATGCTAGGAAATACTCCTATGAAAATGATAAACCTTTAAAAATCTAAATCGAAATCGACAATCACGGGAGGATAGTCCATTCCTATTATTCGGAACGAACCTTACAAAAACTACAGCCTGCCGGCTAAAAAGATAAATATATCTAAAAGCAGAGGTCCCAAAACGATCTTCAGAAATGGAGACCGGCGATTGGAGTTCAGCAACCAAGGGGTTCCCAAAAGGTTATGAAATATTCAAACCAAAATTAAAATATGGATCGACGAGTCAAATGCAGCATATTTGTGGGTTTCATTAACAGAATTCTTAAACATATAAAACGGTTTGCTGGCTGTTCCACGATAATGTAATATAAATCAAGCCAAGCTATTCTAATACTAATGTGCTTCGCTTATCAACTAAAATAAATAGAGTCACAACGTGTTATAAATGCTAATACAAATATATCGTTAACCCATACTTAGAATAGAGTTAATTTACATTAAGAAATGCGGCCACTTCAATCGTATTGACAGCAAATCGAATCAATAAATTTAGAATTAATAAACCGATGAGTGCAAAATACAGCATCTTTTTTCCTAAATGAGGCATATAAATGAAATTTTAAAAACATTTGACACTGGCAAAATCGGACTGTTACAATATATATTCGATATTATTTCTTGTTCTTGTAGTAGGTATTACTGCCGGTAAGTATGATTTACTTTTCCGCAATTCTAAAATCAATTTTGCACTGGCAATTTTCCTTTATGTTCTTGAGGCCATTTCGGCTCTGCTCGTAAAACCGTAAAGAACGTAGCCAAAAGCATTTATTTCACGATAGTCGAAATACATTGCAGAATTTAGGTTCTGTAATTGTTAAATTGCGCTTTAATTCAACTAGCGATAGATTGGATGGTAAGTGTACCACCGAAATATTCAATTTTGGAGTGGCTATCGTCTTAGAAAAATTCAATTTTCGTTTTATCGGATCCAATTTATTATGTAACGTTCAAAATTGCATACCGTAATATTCAACGATTTATTATACTACAGACAAGTATTATCTGCAAGGTGTCTCTATATTTCTGTAAAAAATGCAAGCACAAATTCTTGAACCTAAAATAATATGATGATCTACTCTAATTTACTTATAAAGATTTAAGAACCTGAGAATTAAATTAAATAAACCTCAGCTTTTAGATGGCATGATTCAATCTAGGACTATATTGATCTAGCTTTCCTGGAAACAGCAATCTAAAGTGTTTAATTTTTGAACCTGTCCTAATGCCGGCGCAAATTTTCATTTCCTAAATATGAATACCTATATTTTCAATATTCAAGAAATCAACAAAAGGGGACGTGGAAAGTGTCAAAAAAAACCTTCTTTCCGAGTAATTGATACTTCTTTGAATTACATTAGAATTTTCAAATTTCAATTCGTATCTGAAGATCCCATCTTCGGTCTTTTCAAATTACGTCGAAGCTTAAATTTACCGCCAACTACCTACTAGATAATACTAAAATTGAACGGATTTATAATTTACGACTTGCAAGTAATTAATCCGTTTGCCGAAACGTTACTAACCGTTTGTAGCCATTCTCTCAATAAAGCGAACTCAGCGAAATTAGAACTTTGATAATAAGCTTATAAGCCGGGTTTCGTTCAAGGGTTTGTAAAGTAGAGAGGGTACATCTGTACACCTAGAAATGCCAAATAGGAGATAATATTGAATGTATAATTAGAGAGAGTTAATTAATGTTAACTAGGAGCGCGGAGAGTTTCTAGACGTTTGAAGTTGTAAGCTATGCATCTGATACATACTCAAGCATAATCGCTGATAAATGACTTCAGTATTTCTAACGGTCAGACATCGACGGTACAGCGTTTACTAATTAAGGCTAATCATCACTCAACTTGAAAATTTTATTCGATTTGAAATATTTTTTGTTTACTATTCTGTCAAGAATAAGGAAGATATTTTTCGTTGTAGAATTTCTTAAATATTAATTTGGTTTCAAAATGAAGGCACATATAGGAATGATATATTGGTCACATTACACGAGATAATACTATTTCTCTGATTAATTATGGTAAAGTCCAGTGATTTATATCCTCCTCTCGTTGTAGTAGTTTCGGTCATCTCTTTTGATAATATCCTTTTATTTCATGATCCTCCGGAAAGAGTGAAGGGGTCACACATGTGCTTGCCTTAAATAAAGGAAACTATTTATTATTAAATGAGTTTTAGGAACTTGAACTTCAATTTTGTTTCGAAGACATGCCTGTCGATAATATTAAACTAGCTTGAGATTTTTATCTTAATGGTCCTATGATTCCGTAGTTTTTCGAAATTCATACCTAGCCTAGGTGTAGTGAATTCTATATCCAATGTATTCCATATCTTTTTTTTCGATCAACTAGACTGAGTTGATCTATTTTTTAGTCGGTAGAGCATTGCACTCTTTTGTTTGAACAACCGTTCAAACAAACTCATGATTTATCAATCTGGAACACATGACTAAAGTTAAGTGTGTCAATTAGAAGGCTTATCTTTTAATTGCAACAGTATGGTAACAGATCTCTGGGTTTATATCATCTTAAAATGCCCTATTGTTCATTTCTATAATGTAACATTTATTAATTAGATTTCTTTCTGTTTGGTATTTCAGGAATGGTGTCAATTGTCACCTTGTCATTTTTGGGACCGCTTGTGTTAGATTTATATTGAAGGTTTCAGGTACGGTTTAGGTCATGCCTATCAGTGTCGTAGGGCAGGGCAGTTTACTGAGAAAATAAGAAAACATACAAATGAGTGGTTTGGATCTGCGGTTGTCCGGAAAACTTGGACTAAGTTCGGCGAAATCTTGGCTCGTGATTAGTTAGTACAGGAGCTAATTGGGAAACTCGTTTTTAGTGAAATAATGACAAAATAATTAAGTATTCTTTTTGTGGCCAGGGCATTTATTTCAGTTAAGTATGATTTTTCAGGTTAAGGTCGTAGGCGATTGTTGCAAATATTAACGGGAAAATATTGCTTGTGTTGGAAATGTGGCATTGGCTCGTAAGGGATTGGCTAATTTAAATTTTGGGAGCTCCCTCTGGAGTTTGCGCGTAGCTTTACTGCGTGCAACTGCATAAATAGAAATCTAGCAAGGTTCACTCTTCAAAAGTCAGCCATAGTGGCCGCGGTAGAACAGTTTTAGGAAATACCCTTGTGGGAGTCTTTTACTACCAGACCCGTTTTGAGGCTTAGGCCTTGCCTTGTTATTAGCTCTCCTGTATTATTGATTTCATGCCTGGATGAGTTACTTTACTTGTATCTTAAACTGACGAAGTGAGTTCCGTAATTGTGATTTTTCTTCGTCAAATCAGTTGCCCTTTGAGATTTTTATGCGTCGCCATGTTGTGTCTCCACACGGTTGCTTGCGAATATTTTCTCAAATTTTCACTGCAGAGGTTTTGTTTTGTTCACCTTTTGAAGCAGCCTAGCAAATTTTAGCGCTAGCAGATTTACCCCTTACAGGTAAAATATGAATTTTTCTTCGTTATTTTTTCTCCTGCCTGTAAATATTCCTAGCCTTGAATATGTTGATTTATTATAGTTTTATTTCACGTGATAGGCGTGGAAGTGTCCTTCTTTTACCCCGAGTCTATTGTGCTCGAGTGTTTCGAGGAGTTGTGTACAGAGCTGCCTATGAGTTCCATTTGACTAGTTTAACAGAAGAACTGAACAGATAAGCAAATTCTACTTTCTATTTTAAAAGGCATTTATTTATTTTCTTTACACATTTAATTCATTATTAAGTAAAATAAACTTCGACGTTTCAGGACTTGTTTTTATATCTGTCGTTCTCTATTTAATAAATTAACACCAGTTAAACTGCATGTTAACTTACCTTAACCCAAACTTAAGGCACTTCTTTTTTTTTCTTAAAAACAATTCATTATGTTGACAAAGTTTCGCCTATACTATATTAGATATAACGGATGTCTTTTCAACGTATTGTTATCGTAATATTACTAGTTTATACAGGGTGTACCAAAATAAGTGTAAAATATTTTATCAGCGCATTCTACATATAAAATAGCCTCTAATGTCTTTAATAAACATATGTCGAAAAATACACCCTAACAGAGTTACAGCCCTTAACAGGTTTCCTCCTGAGGATAGTTTTTAATCCTTATTTCCGAAACGGTTACAGGTATGCCTTTGAAACTTTGGTATTAGGGTAATTTTAGCATGAGGATTGTGTTTCTCAAATTAGAAAATTCAAATTTTAGTCAGAGCCGTGACATTTGGGGTGGTAAAGGCAACTAAACTGTCATAACATTTTTGTGGGTTCCCTTTTATTTTTTTTCTTTTAAAATTTGAAAATCTGGGTTTTCTACGTAAAAAAACGTACTCTAAGATGCACCGTTTATGAGAAAATTGGCTTTGAAAATAGTTTGTTGTGTTACTTGCATGATGATAAAATCCGATTGCATGTAATATAGCCAACTAGAAAAAATACTACATAAATTTGGCTTTTATCATCATGCAATAACGCGACAAATTATTTTCAAAGCCAATTTTCTCACAAACGGTGCATATCAAGAGTACTTTTTTTACAAAGAAAAACCTACATTTTCAGTTTTTAAAAGAAAAAAAAAATAAAAGTGAACCCACAAAAATAATATGACAGTTTAGTTGCCTTTACCACCCCAAATGTCACGGCTCTGACTAAAATTTGAATTTCCTAATTTGAGAAACATAATCTGCATGCTAAAATTACCCTAATACCAAAATTTCAAAGGCATAGCTGTAACCGTTTCGGAAATATGGATTAAAAACCATCTTCAGAAATAAACCTGTTAAGGGCTGTAACTCTGTTAGGATGCATTTTTCTACATATGTTTATTAAAGAAACGAGAGGCTATTTTATATGTAGAATGCGCTGTTAAAACCTTTTACACTAATTCTGGGACACCCTGTATAGCATCCTAGTGAACTGTGAATGGAACATGATCATGTTTTGGGGATTTAGTAACTAATTGTTTAATGTTAATTTTTATTTGGTTTTTTTATATTATAATAAGTAATTATTAGTAATTATCGGTTGTTTATCTTACTTATTGGTAATTTATTTTGCGTACCGCAATATGCAAGTGTTTTACTTTTAATTTAACTTGAACTGGATATATTTTTTTTAAATGTCAACTTTTAATAACAAGTATTCTTTTGCTGCAGGTGAGCGGTAGATTGGCTTAATTAAATATTTGAATTTACACTTCTCAATAATAATTATTATCCATCACTTCTTTAAATATAGTCGCTACTGCCAAGTAATTTTAATTAACATGCAACGGAACTGATTAGATGAAGTAATTTCGGTTTAATTTTTGATTGACTTGAAATTTGTAACAAATATTAAAAGAAATTATCCCGCCATCTTATAGTAATAAACCGAGCTTTCTGATCACATATCTATCTATTTCTTTGACTTTAATATTTGTGTTCAAATTTAATTGATTTCAACTAATTGAGTTCAATAATTAAATCATTTTGAACTTTTATTGTTTATTGATTGATTTAACTTCGTATTTTTTTATTGCAAAACCTATACCAAAACGAGTTTCAAATTGCAACTTAGGGAATTTCTTACTTGTGCCGCCTACAAGTTGGTGGCACCCCTAATTAAATTTAACCCCCTCTACTCTCCAGTATTTGAGCTAGGGCCTAATTTGCATGCTTAGAAGACAGCTCGCTTTGGGCTGGGCATTTTTAATTGTAAATTTTCTTAACTTTATTCACTCCCAGTTAAAATAAATAAAATTAGAAGCTAACAACTCTAACTTCTTCTTTGTACAAACATTGTATCAAAAATATATAATATTCCCAGAAATTCGTAACGTAATCAGGCAGAATAGTTTGCAGCATTCTGCGAAACTTCTATTAAACCTTAAGTAGTTCCTTGGAAATGAAATAGGAAAATTATTGATACGTGAACAAATATATTTTCTCTTTATTGTGTATTTTAAAGGTATCAATTTATATTTCCTGTTACTGGAAGGAAATTTGATAAAAAATGAAAAATACTTAGAACCACGGTAAGAGATGCGATATATTTCAGATTTTTATGATCTTAATTGTACAATTGAAATGTATTTCATATCACACCGATGTCGGAAACGAGTTTCCTAATAGTTGAACGAATTTTAAAAACATAGGTTTGGGGTTATTTACGATATTAACGATAAGACCGAGTGATATTAAATGTATTGAAAGCCAGACTGAACTAATGCATCATTTTCCAAAGAAAAGGGCTTATTTGTTATTTAAAGGAATAGAAGGAGGGCGAAAAAAAATTAGTCAATCGTTGTGCTTTAGCTGATATGTTATAGTGAAAACTCGTACAGTTCAGGGAGACAAGATGGAAATGTATTAATTCATTAAAAAGTGATGCAATAATGCCGTCGATTGCATCAGGGATCCTCACAGGGGACTGTCGCTTGAGCAGGCATTTGGATCTTTTGTGGATCATGGTGGTGCTTTAAGGTAGAGGAATCTTCCACTCGTGTTCTTACTAACTGTTGAGCATTGGCTAGAGTAAGAGAGGTGGACCTCGGAAGCTGCGTGCTGAACCCGGAAGACATAAGAAAGATCTAGCCGAGGAAGCTCTGTACCTATGCTATGGAGGCCTGACTACTGGGATGTATGGTATGTGAGAAGGTGTACAATAGGCCCAGACTGTTGGCCTACGTGCAAGAGAAACTTTTTATAAACCGATACAATTAGAGAACAAAAATCTTAGTAGCTAAAATGTAAGGAAATACTATTGTACATCAGTTATTTGCTATATAACTAGGAATACGTTCACATGCAAGATGAAATAGCGAAATATATACAAATTAGGAAATTTCCACAAGAAACTCCATGACATGTCGATTTTCTTTTTAATTTTTTGCTTATTTTAAAATATGCAAGATGTCTTCAAAACTTTCAACAATTCAAATTCAATTTTTTTAATATATGTTCTGTATCTTAATTCGTTTTTATAATATTCACGTTTGGAAAGTATAATTTTTGTTGTTTGAAATGGTCTCATTTTTGTTCTTTGACATGTTATAGTTTAGCCGACAACATAGTAACTTCTCCTTTGATCCGAAATATTCGAAAAATTGAAAATTGCAAACTTTTTATCAAACCGGAACTTGGTCACTGAATCGATCACTAAAAGCTAAAAAAACGAAATATATACCGTTTAAAAATAAAATACACTTGTTAAACGTTAATATTTCGAAACAAGTTTAATTTATTTATATTATGGTATGACGAAATTTGAAAAATCGACTTCTTTACGTTATTTGCGTAAATTTCTCGTTTTTTGTATAACATAGAGTCTCCAGACTTATTTGCCATTGTCTTCGAATATGTGAAAAAAATTAGCTAATACGCAATAGGAGAGACGTGCCTATTTCTATTTATTTAAGAGATACATAGAGTTCCACTACTAATTTTGTACCCACCGTGAGAGAAATAAACATTCAAAACTAGGCTACTTGCAGGTTTATTCATTAGTTGCAAACCCAAATATTTTTTAAATATGATAGAAATAAACTGTTGATTAAACTGATAATCGTAAATGAAGACCTGCCAATACACGAATCTTTGTGAATTCGAATCATGAATCTTCAGAAGAAAAATATTCAACAACTAAAAAACAACCACAGTAATTAAACTACTCTATTTTATGCTTTTTTATATAGCGTTTTCGATTATTGTTCACCACAATACAAAACAAAGTCCGCTATTATTTGTTGCTCAGACGGCAGACCATCATAATCGAACAAGTTATATTATAATCGCATTTGACGCGAATTGTGCCGATTCGTATTTCATTTCGATTCAACCAGCATTCGAGGGACGATTAATTCTTTGTTAGCGCATTCGAATATTTCTGGTATTCGAATTCTTCGTTGAGAAGCGGATGCATTCGAATGCAAGCTTGAATCGAATACTTCGATTATTTGTATTCGAATAGTCCCTTCACTAGTATATGTACTACTCCTTGCAAGTATTTATGGCAAAAGTAAACTCTAGTTCGAATTAAATAATGTCAAATCTTTGGTAGGAAAGGAAAATGGCAAAATTATTCACTAATATCTAATATCAGCCCATGCCCCGACAGAAGAAAGAGATGAGATTGACAAAGACTCCTTCTACGATCAGCTAGAGGATACGATTAACACTATTTCAAAACAAGATATGCTCATCCTACTAGAGAACTTCAATGCCAATTTGGGTAGAGAACCTGCACTTAGGCCGCATATCGGAAACCACAGCCTTCACGATATTTCAAATGACAATGGCCAACGATTGGCAGAACTAGCAGTGACCAATAATCTAATGGTTGTATCAACGATGTTCAAACACAAAAACATACACAAAAAGCCATGGGTCTCGAATGACCACAGAACACGAACCCAAATAGACCATGTGCTAGTCAACACTAGGTATGCAAAAAATATCATGGATGTGAGAAGGCGAAGGGGTGCAGATGCGGACTCCGACCATTTCCTAGTACAGACAAAAATGCGCCTGAGAATTAAGAGCATAAACACGAAAGAACAGCAAGCCACCAGTACAGCAAGATGGGAATTTAGCACACTTGGAAACGCTGAAATACGAACCAAGTACCAAACCGAAATGGAAAACCAACTACGACAAAACACTCCTGGAATAGAAGACATAGAAACAACCTGGGGCACCCTCAAATCCACTATTTGGCAGTCACGAAGAAAACACTGGGAAAGAAAAGCAGGACAAAGAAGAAATAATGGTATAATGCAGAATGCGAACAAATCCAAAAGTCAAAAAATAATGCCAGTTTGAGCATGTTACAAGACAATGACAACGCGAATATAGAGAAATTTAAAACATGCAGAGAGGAGGCAAGGAAACTTATAAAGAACAAGAAAAGAGCGGCCCAGAATAAAGTAGGAGGATGCCAAAAGCAACAATAGTAGGAGATTTTTTCAAGAAATATCACAGATGAAGAAAGGGTATAAACCCATAACAAGCAGTATCCTAAAAAGTGATGGGGACGATCTAATAACAGACATATCGGAAATACTCAATACCAGCAGAATGCCTAAAATATGGAGTAATACAACGCCACAATGAACTGTATAAACTAGTACTAGCCATATGGAATTGGGAAGCCTTGCAAGACGAATGGAACGAATGTACTATCATCACCATCCATAGGAAGAGAGACCGTATGAAATGTATCAGCTAAAGGGGAATATCTCTACTGAACACAGCATATAAGGTACTCGCCAATGTGCTATTGAGCCGTATATCATCGTATGCGGAGGAGCACATTGGAGACTATCAATGTGGATTCAGACCAAAGAGGTCAACAGTGGACTAGATATTCACAATCCGGCAACTATTGGAGAAACACTGGGAATTCAATAAAGACGTGCACCAGCTGTTTATGGACCTCACACAAGCTTACGTCACCATTATACGCGAAGTATCTGGATAGCCCTGGCAATTATAGGTATACCACAGAAAATCATCACTCTCACGAAAATATGCATAAACAATACCAGGTATCGCGTAAAAGTAGGAAACCATATAACAGAGGAATTTTCGGTCATGAGCGGATTGAGACAGAGAGATGGACTGTCGCCCTTACTCTTTAACATAGTCCTAGATATGGCTATCAATAAGACGAACATCACCACTGAAGTAGTACTAACCAGGGGGCCACAGATTATCCTGGAATTCGCTGACGACATTGACGCGGTCGGAAGAATTACTGTCGGAGTCAAGGAAAGCTTCCTGAAAATCGAGAAGGAATGTAAGAAAATGGGCCTCAATATCAACGAGGAAAAAACCAAATGCATATCACCCGCCAACCAACCAGAAATAGAATTGGTCAGAATATAACGATGGAAACCTATAACTTCGAATGCGCCACACAGTTTAAATACCTTGGAGCCACGATATGCTCAGACAATGACAGCAACGAAGATATTAAAGCACGAATACACAGTGGCAATAGGTGTTTCTTTGCTATGCGAACCGTCATGAAATCCAAAACGGTGTCA
Source organism: Pissodes strobi (assembly GCA_016904865.1). Taxonomy (NCBI): domain Eukaryota; kingdom Metazoa; phylum Arthropoda; class Insecta; order Coleoptera; family Curculionidae; genus Pissodes; species Pissodes strobi. The sequence continues at coordinate 267,877 of MU182393.1, read as the reverse complement.
AGAGTGTCAAAGCTGTAGGTGTACCAGGCTGTAATCAATCCGATTATCTGCTATGGCTGTGAGACTTGTACCCTTACGAAACACAATGAGCTTCTACTAAAGCGGTTTGAAAGGAAGATCCTTAGAAGAATATTTGGCCCCGTCAAGGATCCAAATACGGAGCAATGTCGCATAAGGACGAATGCAGAAGTCCAGTACCTATACCAAAAGTCGGATATAGTCAAATCAATAAAATCACAGCGTTTGAAATGGGCTGGACATGTCCAAAGAGCACCTGACGACCGACTGATTAAGACAGTATGGGAAGGAAATCCAGTAAGAAAGAGACCGCTGGGGCGGCCGAGACTCAGATGGAGTACTTTTTCATTATACATCCATTGTATCACAAATATATAATAATTCCTGAAATTTTAAATGTAGTCAGGCAGAATAGTTTGTAACATTCTGCGAGACTTCTATTAAGCTCTTACGTAGTTCATTGGAAATGAAATAGGGAAACTATTGGTACGTGGACACATTAATACATTTTCTCTTTATTGTGTATTTTAAAAGCATGAATTCACAGTTCCTGTTACTGCGAGAAAACCTGAAAAAAACTTCTACATTCACAGCAGTAGTGTCCTAGCTCGAGGCATAATTAGTTTCGCTTAAAACATTAAAAATATTTAGAACCACGGTAGGAGATGAGCTGCATTTGAATATATATTCAAGATCTGACCTTATTATATATCACAGCGATGCCGGAAACGAGTTTTCTAATAATTTAACGAATTAAAAAAAAATAATAGGTTTAGGGGTTATTTACGTAGAGGGTGTTCACCCATAATGTCCCTCCCCCCCTTTAACTTTGTTAATTTTTAAACTACAAAAAAAAACAAAATTTTATGGTTTTTAATGTAGTTTTTGCCCACGTAAAGGAAAAAACAAAACATTGTATAGTATACAGGGTAGATCAAAAAGAAAAGAGCATATTTGCTATTAATAGAAGGAGCGCGACCAAAATAGAATCAATCAATCGTCGTGTTCTAAATGTTATGTTATTGTGAAAACTCACACAGGTCCGCAAAACGGGACCGAAATGCATTAAGTAATTAAAAGTGGTACAATAATCAGGGCTCCTCACACGTGCCTGTCGCTTGAACAGGTATTTGGATCTTTTGCGAATATTAGAAGATCCGGAATGCAGGTGGTGCCTGAAGGGAGAGGAATTTTCCACTCATGTTCTTGATGACTGTTGAGCGTTGGCTAAGGTAATAGAGGTGGACTCTGGACGCTGCGTGTTGAATCCGGAGGACATAAGAAGTATCTAGCCTATGCTAGAGGACGGACTACCGAGATGTATTGGTATGTGAGTCGACGCAGAATAGGCCCAGACTGGTGCCTTATGTGCAAGATATCTCCGGAAAATTAATTCTTTCATTCATGACACTTTCAAAATATATATTTTTTTAAATTATGATTTTCAAAAAATAACGAACATTTTCTAAGAATCTTTTTATACACCAATACAACAAGAGATTAAATATCCAGTTGGCTAAAATATAATCTTGTACATTAATCAGTTAGTTGTTGTATGCCTAGGAATGTGTTCACATGCAGTGTGAAAAATATCGAAAATATACAAATCATGTAATTTCCGCAAGTAATTCCATGCCATGTCGATTTTCTTTTTAATTTTCCCATATTTTAAAATGAGGTTAAATATGCAAGATGCCTTCAAAACTTGAAGCATGCGGAACAATTCAAATTAATTTTTAATGGTGCATATCTCAATTCGTTTTCTTAAACTTTCTCTATTTGCTTTTTATGGTTAGGCAACAACAACTAACTTTCTCTTGGATCTGAAATATTAAAAAACTGAAAATTGTAAATTTCTCATCAAACCAATTGTTGGTGTCACTAAATCGATCATTATAAACTAAGAAACCGTTTAAAAATTACACTTGTTAAACGTCAATATTTCGAAAAAAGCTCGATTTCGTTATATCGTATGACAAAATTTAAAATTTTTTACGTCTTGGCGTTATTTTTTTTAACTTTAAGGTTTTTTTGTATAATTTAGTGCCTGCAGACTTATTTGCCATTGTCTACAAATACGTGAAAACGTGAAATTAGCTAACAAGCACTTTATTTTATTTTATTTTATATATTAAAAAGAACCTACCCAACAGGCATAAAGCCCAATTATTAGGCAGGGCCTGAAACAAATTACAAAAGATGTGAACACGTTACAATTACTAGGATTAGTATCAGATCACTAAGTAAACCTAAACCTAGTCCTAAACCTAATTAATGCTTAACCTAAAACAAATTAGATGTATTGAAATGTAGTTAGTAAAGTAAGCAAAAACAGGTACTGGAAAACAACGGCCAGGTCACAATACAAAAAAATGTTCAGGAGAAGAAAAAACCGGTATTATTTAATGGGGTAATAGCTTCCTTATTGAGGAGATTGGCTGGGAAAAATAATCCAAATCGGGATGAGCATTATATTTAGAACACATTGAAAAAATGGGGGAGAATTTTAAAACATTTGTTCTTTAAAATGTGGTACTATAGCGAGAGTTTATTCGAGGTACATAAAAATTCAATTTATTAACAATGTCAGAGCAGCACAATATATTATTTAATACTTTAAACAGAGTAATCATATAATGGTAATCATGGCGATCACTAAGAGACACGTAACCAAATTTATTTAGTAGGGTTGTATGAGAAAAGCCTTGAGGAGGATATATTCCCTCACTTTTATACCATGCATATTTTAAGAACCTGCGCTGAACTTTTTCCAAATTATTTAAATGAACGTTATACCCCGGGAACCAAATTACTGACGCATACTCTAATTTAGACCGAACATAAGAGTTATATAATATTTTTAATACTTCGACGTTATTGAAGTCCCTGATACAGCGTACGATTAATCCGTAGCTTTTCGATGCATCAGACAGTACTTTATTAACATGAGGGACAAAAGAAAATTTTGAGTCGAACGTTACGCCTAAGCCACGAAAAGTATCAGAACGAAAGATAGGTATACTATCCAGAACATAGTTATATTTAACCACAGTGGCCTTGGTGGTGAATGATACAACATTACATTTACCCATATTAAGCTGTAGGTTATTACTGAGACACCAATCATTGATCTGCTCAAGATTACGCTGAAGAGTAAGACAGTCGTCCAAACACTGGACCCTTTCAAAGATTTTTATGTCATCTGCATATAACAGAAATCCTACATTAAGGTCGCTACCAATATCATTAATAAATATAATATTAAATATTATGGGCCCAAGTATTGAGCCCTGTGGAACACCTGAGGTAGCAGTGTATTTCTCAGATGTACTTCCATAGAGAGAGACGTACTGAAAGCGGTCAGACAAGTATGAAATAAAGAAATTTACAAGTGGGTCGGAAAACCCACAACTCTGAAGTTTATGAATTAAAACGTTATGATCTAGGCGATCAAATGCCTTAGAGAAATTTAAATAAATAACATCAACCTGAGAACTATCATCTATAGATTCGGCAATATATTGAGATACCTCAATTAAGTTGGTAACAGTGGACCTTCCTTTAAAAAATCCATGTTGTTGGGGAACTATTTGGTTCTTAACGACGGGAAATATTTTATCATACAGAAGAAGTTCTAAAACTTTACAGAAATTACAGATAAGAGAAACAGGTCTGTAGTTCGCTATGTTCGACCTGTCGCCCTTCTTGTGTACGGGAACAACTTTAGATGTCCTCCATAGACCAGGGATCGCTTGGTTTTTTAGACACAAATTGAACAGCAGAGATAGCGGCTTGACCAGAACAAAACGACAATCGTACACCAGAAATGCAGGAATCAAGTCCGGACCTGTGGTAAATTTAGGCTTAATTTTTTTAAGAGCTATAATTACATCATCCTCTGAAAAATTATTTATACATATATCGTTGTTACTATATTGGTGTGAGCCAATACTATTTGCAAGACTATTATTAGAAATGCTATCTGAAAAAGACTGTTTAAAAAACATGGCAAGAGAAGTCAATATATCTTGTGGGCTGTGATAATCACTATCAATAAAATTCATAAAGTTGGGTATACCGACAGTTTCTCGTTTGCTTTTAATAAATGACCAAAACTTTTTTGGATCTTTTTTAATGTCAAATTCAATTTTTAGAATGTAATTCTTATAGGAGTCCCTAATATCAGTTTTTATCTTTGTCCTAAGGGATTTTAAATCCTGCAACTCCAATTGGCTACCATTTTTTCTATACATTTTGCGGCATGTAGCTTTCTTTTTTAGATTTGATATAATATATGAGTTAAACCATGGAGGATACTTTTTACCAGTTAACTTTTTATAGCGAGGAATACATAAATAAAAAATATCATATATTTTGTCATAAAACACTCTACAAGCAGTCTCGATATTCGATTCTTTAGAAAGAAATGACCAGTCCTAGTTTAAAAATAACTCGTACAGTAACAGAAAGTTAGCTTTCCTAAAATTTAAATTATTTACAAAATTAACAGGAAAATCATGCTTCTTATTTGTAGAATGAGAGAATTGAATGGAGATACAAAGTGCAGGATGATGTTTATCTTAATAATTTTTTTGCGCGATGCTACCGAATCGCTGCACTAGGAAGAGACGTGCCTATTCCTATTTATTTAAGAGATACTTAGAGTTCCACTACTATTTTTGTATCTACCATGAGAGAAATAAACATTCAAAACTAGGCTATACTTGCTAGTTTATTCATTAGTTTCATAAGATCAAATATTTTTTTAAATATGACAGAAATAAATTGTTGATTAGACTGGTAATCTTAAAAGGAGACCTATCAATAAACGAATTTTAGTGAATTCGAATCATGATGAGATTGTCATCTTTTAGCGTATCGAAGTCTTATCGAAGGTATATGTACTGCTTATTGCAAGTATTTATGGTAAAAGTAAACTCTAGCTCGAATTAAATAATGTCAAATCTTTGGTAGCTCTTAAAAGTTGATGCGTGTAATATTGTCGAAGTAGCTTAAGATACATAGTAAACTTTAGGTAACATAGTCCTTTTAAGAGAACAGTCTATAAATAATTGGATTGTAAAAGTGCGGTCTAGTCTTAGTTTTATTCATCCTATGATTTTGTTTAGGTCTCATCTGCTTCATATGATTATCTGACTTACTATTATTTTTTAACGGGTGTGTGCCGTGGTAGAATAATATGTGACTTGGAAATATATCGCTCCGATATCAAAACTTATCCTTTAAAATTGCTTTTATGTTATTTTTGTTGTTTTCAATTATTATTTATTTATAACAGGCATATTTACGTTATTTCGGTATATTTTATGATGTTCATGGCATTCTTCATTATAGTAGTGTTTTTGTATATTCGAATCGAAAAGTACTATTTTACGTGGTAAAAATGGTGCCTTAAGTTAGCAATTTACCCACAGTCGTAGAAAAAATTTCAGGACAACACTGGAATGTATGGCAACACTAGCAGTAAGTATCGGGATCCAGATGTTCTTATTCCCGCCTCTATGTAATTTTGTGTGATCTTTCAAAACTGTTAGTAGCCCTTTAATAGGTTGCTTATCACAATAATTACACAGTCGTTAATAAGGCTAGAAAACATGAGAAGGCGCTTCCAAGATAATTTTTTACAAAACCTGACGATGACACCGGAAATGTGACAGAGGAATAAACCTATATCCTTCGAAAAATAATAATGAAATATAATAGTGTATGCACTTTTAAGCTAGGCGAGCTATTTAGAAATACTAAACCAAATCTTATTTGTAACGAATATAGATGTAATTAATTCAAATATTGTTTCGTTCTAAAAAACACCACGCACTTTAGCATTTCGCTGAATTCATTTCCAATATTCTGAGCAGACTGAGTTCTGTCAAGAAAACAAACAGTAACGATCTATTAAACACGTGCGTTCATATGCTCCCAGCCGTTCTAAAAGGCTTTTTGTTTTGTTGACTGTCTGTAAATATTTATTTATTCCGTATATACGTCGTGCAAAACTACCGCAGGAGACATATTTACCATATCATTCCTATTTATATATGTGTAAAAATATGCTACTAATAAAAATTTTTTCAATACTTCTTTACCTGCTAAACTATTGAAACAGGGTTTTTTTCCACCATACCGCCACAGAATATGTCGATCTTATCATGAATCGAATTCACAAACACTCGTGTATTGGGAGGTCTTGTTTTATGATTACCAGTCGAATCAACAATTTATTTCTGTCATATTTCAAAAAATATTTGATCTTACGGAACTAATGAATAAAACTGCAAGTAGCCTAGTTTTGAATGTTTTGTCTGTCATGGTAGATACAAAAACAGTAGTGGAATTCTATGTATCTCTTAAATAAATAGAAATATGCACGTCTCTTCCTATTGCTTATTTACTAATTTCTTCTAAACAGCATTCATAGACATGGCAAATAAGTCTGGAGGTGATACTAAATTATACAAAAAAAAATGAAAAATTTACACAAATAACGCCAAGTCGTCGTATTTTTCAAATTTTGTCATACCATAATATAACTAAATTAACCTTTGTTCGAATTATTGACGAAACATGTGTATTTTTTCTTAAATGGTACGTATTTCGTTTTCTAAACTTTTAATGGTTGATTCCGGTTTGATGAGAAGTGTGCAATTTTCAGTTTTTGAATATTTCGGATCTAAGTGGAAATTGTCGTTGGCTTAACTCTGAACCATGTTAAACAACAAAAATGAGACTTTCGGAACATCAATATTACAAAAATGAGTCGAGGTATAGAACAAGTATTATGTAAATGGAATTTGAATTTTTCCACAGGTCCCGAGTCTTGAAGGCATCTTGCATATTTGAACACATTTTAAAAGATGAGAAAATTTAAAAGAAAATCGACATGGCACGTTGCGGAAATTTCTTGATTTGTATATATTTTTTCACAATGCATGTAAATATATTCCTAGATATACAGCAAGTAACTAATGTACAAGATTATATTCTAGCCAATGATATTGTTGTTTTCTAATAAAATTATATTGGCATATAAAAAGCTTCTTAGGAAAATTATGATGTGAGATTTTTGATATTTTAAAAGTGCCATGAATAAATGAATGAGTTTTTGAAATGCAGGCGGAAGAGTCCTTGCACGTAGCCTACCAGTCTGGGCCGACCCACAAACCAATACATCCCGGTAGCGTATTTCCTAGATCTAATATTGTGCAACGCAAGTAACGCCTTCATCGACTTTTATTGGTCAATTCAAAATCTAATCGGTCACAACGTACTGTTTTAAAGTCTTATGTGATGCAAAGCAGTCACAAATATCTTATGAACCTTCAACATTAGAATCCTAAATGCACACGGGTACAACGTAACTTAACAAAACCTAATTCATTGCAGCACATTGTTAAGAAATAGTAATTAAGTCATTAGAAGTGTGATACGTGATAATTACAAGTAATTGTAGTTCTTCTAATTGTTGTGAAGTGAGTATTTAATAAAAGTATATTAATTAGTATACAGAGTGTTTAAATTAACTGAACACACGGTAAAATCGTAACAGTTCAATCATTGCCTGAAAAGAAAATTTATTTGGGAGCGTAAAGTATAGGTAAGTATAATAAAATTATTGTGAAGTATAGGTATGTAAGCAAGTTTGACACACAAAAAAATGTTTTTTAAGTTAGTTGGAAAAGAGAGAAAGAGGGATGTTTAAGTTTTAGTTGAAAAAAAGTTTTTTGAGTTAGTTGAAAAGAAGAGAGAGTGGAGGTTTGTGTACAATCACTAGAGAAAGTAGTATACAATCATTGATTTTGTTACTTTCCCTGTACCATACACACGGTAGAAATTTATGGTACGAGTGTTTTTCATTAGATTACATATCACATTTAAAGTTTCCAGTATGAAAAACAATAAAGTGAGGTTAGAAATGTGAAATTGACTTCACCAAAAAAGCTAAAGAAAACTAATCCGAAACTTACGTAAACCTTTTTATTGGGTCACGCACAGTTCAAAGTATGATGGGATTTTTAAGCAAGATTATTATTTAGGGTCAACCCCATTAATGAATTTTAGCACTAGGTGTATTGGACATGATGTTTAGGGCCAAGGAATGCCGTCTCTTTGCTGGTCTGCCACTTAGATCCTATGCGAGCATTTATTCTAGCACGGGCAGTTGGTTGCACTTTTATAATCCTTCCTTGTCTCAATATAGGTGTCTTGATTGCAAAAAATGTGTCCAATTGACTGCCAGTATTGTTTTTTTTTAATGAATTGGTAAATTTTCTGATTAGGTCAATATTACATGTTTCACTTTCCGCTAAACTGGAAATTCTATTGAACTAGCATTTCAAATCTGCCACCGCTGTTTTATGTTCCTCGTTAACCGCTTCTACAAAAACAGTAAGGTAGCAAATTATTTTATAAATATCTAAAACAACTTACGTGAATTATTGGTATTGTTTGTCGAATCAATTAAAACCTCTTGGGAATTACGAAAATCGTCAGTCAAAGCTGTCATATCAAGTGGAGGCTCGTTATCTTTATGAAGCATGCTTTTGAAAAAAGAGTTCTATCTTTTACCTATTGCAAGGTATACAATAATATGTCTATCAACCTCCGTTATGGGCACGTTAACATTCTTAAGCCAGAGAAATTTTGTATGGCAGATAAGTGTTTACAAAAAGCGCCTCCAGCTCCGCTGGCACAGTCAGACAATGAACCTTCTACTATAACTGTATAAAAACAAATGTGGATCTGTGGACGAGGAAACCAAATACGTACCATCAACCCCCTCTTTATCCACAAGTTTGATCCAAGTTTTTTCAGTTTTAAATAGTGCAAATCGTTTTTACTGTGTCTGTTGCTAGCATATGATATCAAGCGCCTTTTGTGATAGTTGTCAAGAATGGAAGCAATAAAATCTAATAATGCTACTGCATTAAAAGCCTTGCATCTTTCCAATATGATGTATTTCACAACCCTTATTGAGGATTCTACAAAATTATTTGTATTATGTTCCCTAGTAGATAATAACTTTCTGTACCAGTGGCACCACTCAGTTCTTCTTATCCATAGGCATTTAATATAATTTACAAAATTGCTATACTCGCATGATGAAATTAATTCATGATAATATTCTTCGCATTCTTCTTCATTCAGTACAAATATAATATATCGAAAATCGGTCATTAACTTCATTCTTTTATCCTTGTTTATCTGATTCTTGGAATTCCAAAGCCACCTCCACACTGCCTGACACATATGAAATGTGCATAAAAGTAAGGTAGCTTGAGAATAGACATTTTGTAAAGCATTGCGTTCAGCTGAGGAATCATCTGTCATAAATATTTTGGGATCTCCATTTCCTCCAAAACTACGGGGAGTATGTCGTTTTAATATTTGAAATATTAATCTATAGTTATCCTCAGTTTGCGACGTGTGCACCAAACAAGCAAGGGGAGTGCCACCAACTTTACTTACACCAATTATGAAGGTAATCACTGTGGACATTTGATCGCATGAGCCGCTTGAATCAACAAAACAAATCTCCTTTGAAAACTCTTCCTCATGTGCGCGTTTCATGATCGGAGTTAAAATCAACATAACAAAGGGATCTTCATTAATGTAGACGCTAACACCACGCTTCTCATATGTAGATTTCTTTTCTTGCAAAATGGCAACTATTGATTTTAAATTTCTGTCGCCGTATTTATTTTGTCTGATAGATAATAATTACTCAAAGAAAAAAAAAAGTAGGTTAGTAAGTATGTATAACTCAAGAAAATTACCTCCACTCATCGAATATTCTATAAATTTCACGTTCTTTAGGATTCACATGGGAATCTGCCAACAGTTTAGTTACTTTTGAATCATCGCTTTCTTGATTTATTAGTTTTAGCTCGTGAAAATTTTTTGCAGCACTAGGTGTCATACCATCGTTAAAGTAACATATAAAATGTTCTTTGGTTTCATCGGTCATTCTTAAAAAGCTATATGCTTCTGCCACGTGTACGAGATGGCTATGTTTATTTGTTATCTATAAAAGTAAAAATCAGTGAAGTCCTTTACCCTCCAAAACTACCTCTAATTTTGGCTGGAGAAATACCAAATTATACTATTTAATAGAGCACCCATTAAGTAATTTTTCTATATTTTGACATATTTTTTTCTTTAATAGGGACAAAGTTATAAATTTTTAAAAATTCAACCCTTAAAAACTACCCTAAATTTAGATCGAGGTGATACCAAATTTTACTATTTGTTAGAGAGCCCAGTAAGTTATTTTTCAATATTTTTACAGATTTTTATGTTATAGGGACCAAGTTATTTTTCAAAACATTTAACCCATCAAAAGTACCCCTAATTTAGGCTGGAAAAGTACCAAATATTTTTTTATAGAGGACCAACTAAGTTATTTTTTAATATTTATTACAGATTTTTCATCTGTTATAGGGATTAAGTTATGATTTTTTTAAATATTGTACCCTCCAAAACTACCCCTAATTTAGGATAGGGAAATACAAAATTTCACTATTTAATAGAGGGCCCATTAAGTAATTTTCTGTATTTTCACATCTGTATCTGTTATTGGGACAACGTTATAATTTTTTAAATATTCAACCCTTAAAAACTACCCTAAATTTAAGTTGGGGAGATACCAAATTGTACTATATATTAAAGAGCCTAGTAAGTTGTTTTTCAAAATTTGTACAGATTTTTATCTGTTAGTTTTTAAGACATTTAACCCTCCAAAAATACCCCTAATTTAAATTAGAAAAATACCAAATATTTTTATTTAATAAAGGACCTACTAATTTATTCTTTAATATTTATTACAGATTTTTTATCTATTACAAGGATTAAGTTATGATTTTTTAAAATATTGAAACCTCCAAAACCACCCTACTTAGGTTGGGAACTACCAAATTTTACTATTTATTAGAGATCCCAGCAAGTTATTTTCCAATCTTTTACAGATTTTTATCTGTTATAGGGACAAAGTTATTTTTCAAAACAATTGTCCCTTCAAAAGTTACCCTAATTTAGGTTGGAGAAATAACAAATATTTTTATTTAATAGAGAACCTACTAAGTTATTCTTTAATATTTATTACAGATTTTTTTTCTATTATAAGGATTAAGTTATGATTTTTTTTTAAATATTGAACCCTCCAAAACTACCCCTAATTTAGTTTGGGGAAATACCAAATTTTATTATTTAATAGAAGGCCCATTAAGTAATTTTCTGGATTTTAACATATTTTTATCTGTTATTTGGACAACTTTATAACTCTTTAAGTATTCAACCCTTAAAAACTATCCTAAGAGAAGATACCAAATTGTACTATTTACTAAAGAGTTCAATAAGTTATTTTTCAATATTTGAACAGATTTTTATGTTTTTTTTTCAAAACATTTAACCCTCCAAAAATACTCCTAACTTAAACACCAAATATTTTTATTTAATAGAGGACCTACTAAGTTATTCTTTAATATTTATTACAGATTTTTTATCTGTTATAGGGATTAAGTTATGATTTTTTTAAATATTGAAACCTCCAAAAACTACCCCTAATTTAGGTTCGGGAAATACCGAATTTTACTATTTATTAGAGAACCAGCAAGTTATTTTTCAATCTTTTACAGATTTTTATCTGTTATAGGGACAAAGTTATTTTTCAAAACATTTAACCCTTCAAAAAGCCCCTAATTTAGGTTAGAGAAATAATATTTTTATTTAATAGAGGACCCCTACTAAGTTATTCTTTAATATTTATTACAGATTTTTATCTGATAGGGATTAACTTATATTTTTTTTAAATATTGAACTCTCCAAAACTACCCCTAATTTCGGTTGGAGAAATACCACATTTTACTATTTGATAGAGGGTCAATTAAATAATTTTTTGTATTTTGACATATTTTTATCTGTTATATAGGGACAACGTTATAATTTTTTAAATATTCAACCCTTAAAAACTACTTTAAATTTAAGTCGGGGAGATACGAAATTTTCCTATTTATTAGGGAGCCTAGTAAGTTATTTTTCAATATTTTTACAGATTTTTATCTGTAATACAGGACTCACTCAGTTATTTTTTAATATTTATTACAGATCTTGTTTTTTTTTTATATTCAACCCTTAAAAACTAACCTTAATTTAGGTTAGGCAAAAACCCAATTTTATTATTTAATAGAGGATCCACTAAGTTTCCTATTTTTCAGTATTTATTACATATTTTAATCTGTTATAGGGTCAAAGTGATGATTAATAGTACAATGTCTAAACTCACCGTAATTTCAGCAGATAAACCTTTCTTCAATAGCACATCGTTTCTAATGGTATTTCTGTTGATTTTTAAAATTTTTATTTCTATGGAAGCCTCACACAGTTTGTCCTTTTTTCTTGCAGATTCTTATTTTTGTTTATGTTCGCTGACTTTATTAAAATTACTATGATGGTATAGGTACTTTTTTCGAAACATAATTTTTTGCAACTTTGGTAAACTTAGCTTGACCACCCATTGAGTTTTGGTTAAAGATGAAAAGCTTTCATCCATTGATTGCATCTAATATTAAAATCATCTGAAGTTGAGTCATCATCAGTTTTTCCTGGCAATTTTACACGCAACACTGCCTTGTAACTGTCCTCACTGCTGTACTCAGTTATGTCTAATTGCCCATCATTGAACACTAGTTGCTGTAATACACTGGGTAATTTATCCATTTTACACAAAAATAAGAAGAAATGTAAGCCATGAACTTTAAAATAACATTAAAATATTGGAGGTTATATTATGATATCTATTTAAAAGTAAATAAACAGAAGCTGTGCTGCAATGAATTAGGTTTTGTTAAGGTGCGTTCCATCCGTGTGCATTTAGGAGTCTAATGTTAAAGTTTCATAAAATATTTGTAGCTGCGTTGTGTCGCATTAGACTTTACAACAGTACGTTGTGACCGATAACATTTTGAATTGACCAATAAAAGTCGATGGAGGCGTTACTTGCCTTGCACAATATTAGATTTAGGAATTACGCATCCCGCGTGTCCGGCCTCCGTTTGCATATGTACAGAGCTTCTCTAGCTTGATCCTTCTTATGCCCTCCGGGTTCGGCACGCCGCTTCAGAAGTCCACCTCTCTTACCCTAGCCAACGCTCAACAGTTAGCAAGAACATGAGTGGGAGATTTCCTCTTCCTTCAAGCACCACCTGCATTCCGGATCCTCTATGATCCGCAAAAGACCAAAATGCCTGTTAAATCGACAGTACCCTGTGAGGCAGTCTAGGTCTCTATTGCATCACTTTTTAATGACTTAATACATTTCCGTCCCGTTTTACTAAACTATTGGAGTTTTCACTATAACATTTAAAACATGAAGAATGATTACATTTCGGTCGCCCTCATAAAAAACCTATGCATTAGTTTTGTCTGCCTTTAGTGACATCGATTGCAATAAATTTAATATCACTTGGTCTTATCGGTAAGTAGATAACCCTAAACCTATATATTTTTCAATTATTTCAACTATTAGAAAATTCGTTTCCGGCATCGCTCTGAAATGCAACAAATTTTACCCGTACTGATCTTGTATTTATCCTGAAATATATCTAATCTCTTAGCGTTGTTCTAAATATTTTTAATGTTTAAAAACGAATTAACTATACCTTGACCTAGAACAATTTTTACTGCTCTGAATATTTCATTTTTTATCAGGTTTTCTCGCAGTAACAGGAAATGTGAATTCACACTTTTAAAATACACAATAAAGAGAAAATATATTTATTCACGTATCAATAGTTTTCCTATTTCATTTCCAATGAACTACTTAAAGGTTTAATAGAAGTTTCGCAGAATGCTACAAACTATTCTGACTGACTACGTTTAATATTTCAGGAACTATTATATATTTGTGATAGAATTTATGTACAAAGGAAAAGTTAGACAGAATATTTATTTATTAAAATATAACCTAGATAGATTTGTGCCACGCTCTTTGTAAGCCTCTAATTTTATTTATTTATTTATTCTGTTACGGTGTTTTGGCTAAAACTCTGTTTCAGTGCTTTTTGCCGAAGGTTCCAAACCCCAGTATAGCTGCTAAACTATATTTTGAAGATTAATACCTATGAACTGGATACAGTGTGTTCATCTCAAAATGAGCAAATTATCTGCCTTCTTGTACTGTTTCAAATGTAATATAATTTGTCTATAATATTTAATTGGGAGAAATAATCAGAATAATTACAATATTAATGTACCATTGCGATAAAAAAAAGTAGTACAACAAAATACAACTTAATGTCCTGGTCTATAATACAATAATTTCTTTCAAACTGACAACTCAATGTCAAGAATTTTTTTTTAAAATGCCGTTAACTTCACAGCCAAAATCGATCATATTTTCACGATTAAAGGATGGGGTTCCTATAAGGGACATTGCTGGAGAACTAGGGGTAAACGAAAAAACCATGTTATTGGCTGAATCCAAAATTCGAGAGCATGGAAGTATCGTGAGAAGACCAGATTCTGGTCGCCCAAAAGTTTCCACCAATGACGAACATACAGATTTGGTTAATTATTTAAGGGACAACCCATTCGAGACCGCTATTAAGGCTAAAGAAGAAACGCATTCTCCTGGATCTTCAATTACAGCTCGAAGAAGAATTCGAAGGTCTTGAACTGAAGGTAGGTGTTCTGCAAACAAAATAAATTTAACAGAACTGAATAAACAAAGGCAACTACAATTTGCAAACGAATATGAAAACCAACTGTGGAAGTCTGTAGTTTTTTCAGATGAGCAAACATTCCAGTCTTCTAACAATGGAAGGGTCCGAGTATATAGGCCAACAAACACAAGATATGATGAAAGGTATACGTACAAGACAAATCAAAGCGGACCTTTTTCCGTAAATGTTTGGGGTTGCATTAGCGCTAGGGGTCCAGGTGTGTGCCAAATCGTGCAAGGACGGCTGACTGCCGCAACTTATTGCAATATCTTGGAAAATGTTACGGTGCCATCAGTTGAAGCCGTATTTGGTCAAAATTATATTTTTCAACAAGATAATGCATACTGCCCGCATAGTAACAGACTACTTTCGACAAAATAACTTTCAAGCTTTACCATGGCCTTCAAAGAGTCCCGATTTCAACCCAATGGAAAATGTCTGGGGAGAAATTACCAAGATCATGTATGAACATGACTTTCATCCAAGAAATGAAGAAGAACTGCGCCAGAGGATAAACACAGCATGGGATAATATAACACAGGAGTATAAAAGAAGTTTAGTCTTAAGTATGCCGCGTCGGTTACAAATGGCGATTGAAAACAACGGCGCAATGACTAAATATTAAAAAGCTGCTTTGTAATAGTTTAGGGTAAATGTTATATTTAGAATTATTTATTTTTTGTTAAAATGCTGTAATTTTACTGATTTCCCCTATTTGCTTTTGTTGACTTGGATGTTTTTGTATATTCAATATATAAATAATAGTAAATATAATTATAGTTGTTATACATATGTTTTATTATTTTATTCAAAAACTTGAGAAAATTGCCCATGTTTAAAATATAGGTAGATTTTAAAGATAATATATTCATTATAATATTTCTATTTCAGCTCCTATATAATAAAAACAACAGCACATCCATGGTAACGCCTGAAAAGTTAGGTGATATCATTGTGTTATTTCCATAGTTAAGACGATATCAATTTCTCGAAATCCTTATAGACCAGTACCTCAACTAGGGGCTACTAATTTTTGTACTACTTTTTTTTGATCGCAATGGTACTTATCACTAACGCTATAGACTCCGATGTCTAAAGCAAAATTTTACCTAGAAATAATCTCCCATAAAATCGTCAGAAACCGCTGCTTTTTTGTTTGAAAAATCTTCAAATTCTACGATACTGGCCCATTTTATCGACTTCAGATCGTTTTAAATGAAATTTCAGGCAAATAACAATACTTACATACCGAATGAACTGTTTCACGATACCAGGCCTCAATCGCCTCCAACTATAGATTCGGAGCTCAACGAGGAAGGTCCAGCAATCACAAAAGGCGAAGTCATTCATGACGTAAAAGCACAAAAGAGTAGAAAAGCAACCTGTCCGGATAACATCCATGCTGATGTAAGTAAACTGATAGCAGATAAAGAAGGTAAAGGATTGGAGATATTGGCGTCACTATTTAACACTATTCGGAAAAATAACACCATACCTTCCGACTGGTTAAGATCCACTTTTATAACTTTGACAAAAAAAAACAAAACGCCTCAAACTGCGACGACTACATAATGATCAGTCTTATATCCCACATCCTTAAGATCTTTCTAAGAATAATACACACACGTATTTATAAAAAATGTGATATCGGGGTGAACAGGACTCAATTTGGATTTAGAAAGGGACTTGGAACCCGCGAAACATTCTCCTTAAACGTGCTGACGCAGAGGTGCAGAGTCATGCATTTTAACGTCTATGCTTGTTTTATCGACTACCGCAAAGCGTTCGATTGTGTCAAACATTATAAACTTATTGAAATTCTCAAGAAAACCGGCATCGATAGAGAAGAGATCAAAGTTATATCACAACTATACTGGCACCAAACGGCAGAAGTTAGAAGAGAGAACGAAGCATCGGAAGCTATTGCGATAAGAAAGGGAGTTAGGCAGGGCTATATCATGTCACCACTGTTATTTAACATCTATTCTGAGTCTATATTCAGAGAAGCCTTGACTGACGATGTAAAAGGCGTTAAGATAAATGGTGTCAGCATAAACAAAATTAGATATGCATATGATCCAGTAATGCTATCAGATAATATAAATAATCTACAGCTTATGATGAACCGGATAGTAGAACATAGTGAGAGATTTGGCCTCCAAATAAATACATCAAAAACCGAACTAAATGCTAACTTACTTATAAATGGAATGCGGGTAGAACAAGTTAAGACCTTTAAATATTTGGGGACAATTGTTAATAATCAATGCGACCAAAAGAGGGAGAGCAGATCACGAATTGAACAAGCAATGAAAGCATTCATTACAATGAGGAAATTCATCACGAGGTCTGAAATCAGTCTAGAGTTTAGAATACGTATGATTAGGTGTTATATATTCTCCGTCCTACTTTATGGGTGTGAAGCATGGAGTCTTAATCCAACTATGGAATAGAAACTAGAGGCGTTTGAGAATACTGAAAATATTGTGGGTACAGAAAGTGACAAATGAGGAAGTGCTTGCCCGGATGAGGCAGCCGCTGGAACTTCAAGTTATAATCAAGAAAATAAAACAGAATACATACGGCACGTAATGAGAGGGGAAAAATATGAGCTCCTCAGGCTAATAATTGAGGGCAAAATTCAGGGCAAGGGATCGGTTGGAAGAAGGCAAAACTTTTGGTTGAAGGATCTGAGATGATTTGGATGCACATCGACAAATATCTTCAGAGCTGCAACTTCAAAAATTATGATTGCCAGATGGATCGCGAACCTTCGTGCGGAGATGGCGGGTTAAGAAGAAGAAGAGTTACCAAAAAAACTATTCGCACCAATAGGTATGCTGGAAGTGATATTTTAGCTTAGAATCTGCCTTAAAATTAATAGAAACTACACCTAATCGACAAAAAAATATTCAGATTTTGCGATATTGACCTATTTTTCCAGATTCAAACACAATGAATCTGTCCCAAGTGTTGCCAAATCCCAAATTTTCAACAGCATCCTTTTCTAAGAAAACGTAAAAAATACCCTAATGAGCGTTACATGACGGCTAAGTTTCATCTACTACTCGAGTAGAACTGTGCCAAACACGTCTAAAAAAGCTTTCGCTTTAAAAATCGATGATATTCGCAATAAAATATATTAATTAAATTTGAACAACAGGCATTTAATAAGTAATTGCCTTAATCAATAACTATACATTTTTTTGGTGATAAGCACAGGGATAAACATATTCCGCCATCGTCAAGTGAAGTTTTCATGAATAATTTGCCACAAAAAATGATGATAAATGACATTTTGCTGCAGGCTCTTAACTAAGAATTTTTAATTTACTGGAATATGCTACTTGGAATGGAGACCGAGTAAACTTCCTTTTTTAGATCTCATTCTAAAAATAAATAACAATGAAAATTGCCCGGCAATAGAGAGAAAACGGTTCATAACTAGTAATGTAATTCAATTTTCTTTTACGTCTTCTACACACATTCGCTGCTTTTAACTCATTTTTATAGAGGTTATTATGATGTCGTCCAAGGACTCTTTCAATGAGGAATTAAATGTAATTCAAAAATTGCATTGAATAATTGATAAATAATTGTATAAAATACTGACTTAAAAAAAATAACGAGACCAATTTTAGAGCTTAAAGACTTCAAAAAGGATTGTAGATATCCCATAAAAATAATTATAGATTATTATAATTATTATAGATGTATAGCCAGATCCTTTGGTAATAAATTTGGGATTAGTTGGGATCTTCAATTTTAACACTGAATATGATATGGGCTAGCACGATTTTTTAAACACCTTGTAGAATAATCTGCCTAAAAAATAAAATACTTAACGTACTGATTGTGTAGCATGATTCTCACGGATCAGTTTGATATTTGGTTAAAATTGTATCTTTTTTAAGGAAATACAATAGCTTTAGTAACACAATGATTTGTACATAAAGAATTCCTTAAACTTTCAAATTATTTTATTAAAACTTAACTAAAGAGAAGCGAAATTTAAATGAATTTACAATGCCAGGACAAATTAATTAGTCCAGAGCAATTTGCACAAATTGTCGCCTTGGTTAACAGGCGTGTTTCCCATGCTGCACGTATTATAGCCGTTACAGAAGCCACAGCAACAAGGACAAATGCCATATCCAGAGCAACTGGAGAGTATTCAAGATTACGGCTAGGTAAGCTTAATGTTAGGGGAAGGGGAGGCAAAGCGGTACCTTTAAGAAACATAAAAAATAGTTTTTGCAAAATCAAACTTTATTCGAGGGAAGAAACATGTATGTACTCTTAAGTTTTAACTTGAAAGGCGCTGGTTTTACTGATAAATACAAGATGAATCTTATTTTTAAAATCAAGGATCTTAACAACTATAGAGGGTGGGTATAGAGTAGAAGAATCAGCAACAGTAGCTGGTAATGAAGAGTTGAAGGATTCCTTTATTAACCGAGAAGCCCCAGATGGCATAAATGAACCTGAAGGGCCATGTTATTCTATTTCTGAAGCAGAACCAAGAAAATTTAAATTTCCAGCTTCTTCTATTTCTGGAGCAGGTTCGGTTACAGAGCCGACATTATTCATGCACTTTCTTTTCTGGTAAGCTAGAAGCTGTGTTGGATCAAACTAACTTTCTGGAAAACGATGTCGATTTACTGGATAAATTCCTGCGGTGATGAATCCTGCCTAAATATTTGCTTTTGTCATAACTTCTGCTCAAACTGAGGGAAAGAGTTCAACAAAGTCACGC
The DNA here is from genome assembly GCA_016904865.1 of Pissodes strobi. Classification (NCBI taxonomy): domain Eukaryota; kingdom Metazoa; phylum Arthropoda; class Insecta; order Coleoptera; family Curculionidae; genus Pissodes; species Pissodes strobi. Next base: position 248,368 of record MU182393.1, on the reverse strand, counting down.
TTTTATAAATACCCTATCCAACACCAATATTGGCTTTACCAAACTCCACCAACTTGCGGTCCCATGCTTTTTCCACTGGTCCAAATACGCACTTGTCCAAGGGTTGAATCTTATCGGTAAGATGGATGGGAAATTTCATAATTTGTATATTATTCTCCAGAGCAGGTTCTATTATCATACAATTCGTTCAAAACTTATTAATCAAACATCGGATTTTAGTTATTTCATTTATAGGATAACAGCTCGGTAAGAGGGGACATGGGACAAAAAAGTTATACAACTTATTTTTAACCAATTAACAAAACTTTAAGTATAAATTATTGGCCATATATTTGTGGACACTCTGTGTACACTATGAAATACTAAATAAAGTCTAGGTAGTGTTTACGTCATGTTAACGATCTCTTTTCTTTCGATATTTTCTTTACACCGCACGAATGACCTATTAACGCTGCAGAATTGCTTTGGCATATCAGAGCGTCGTAAAATTCATTGAATCAGCAAATCTCTGTCGGGAAAATCAAGTCCTTAACCTCCTTTCGCACGGATTTAATGCAGTACAACACGTATTTATTGAAGGCCACGAAGGAGAAATATTGGTTACCTAAAGCTAAAAATAACTCAGTTTGTGGCAGGAGTTTTAATATTATAATAATATTGCGGGGGTTCAGTTAGACTGTAGGGGACTCTGTTATGTTATTTTTGGATATTTTACCCAGTGACGTATTTAGAGCTATGGCCGCCCCTAGCCTTCCACCAATAGATTTTCTAAGATTTTAAGAAATTAATACTTGCACTAAAAAATAAAAAATATATATTAAAAGAACTTCCTAAACCAAAAAACACAATATATTTTGCAAGGTGGTCTACAGGGTTTAAGGAATATACAGGGTGTTTTTTAATTGAGAGCCGATACTTAAGGTTGTGAATCCTTGAGTGATTTTAAGAAGAAAAGTTAATATTAACATATGTCCTAAAGCTTTTCATTTTTGAGCTACAGGATGTTAAATTTAAAGAAAATATATAACTTTTTTATCATAATTATTATATCACTCTTAGACATTTTTATCAAATTTTGTACACATCTTTTAATTATTAAGAAGCATTTTTTTACTTAAAAGATTTTTTAAAATTTTTACCAGTGACGTCCGTACGGGGTTTGAACTGAATGTTCTTAAAGAAAAAAATGGAACGGCACTGATTTTTTTAAAACCAAACTTATTTTTAAAATCCTCATTTATTTTGGAGCAAATTTGGTTTATAGACTTACTTTCGTTCGATGCACCGTTTTCGCGTAAAAAATAAAAACCAAAAAAATTGTTAAAAATTTTATTTTAAAAATCGCGATTTATTTAGTAAAACGATAAATTCAAAATCTTAAATCTAAAGCGAAATACAAGAAAAACAAAATAAAGAACCTACATTATTTACAGTAGTTGATGGAAGTGTCCTCTACCCACACGTATGCAAGCATCTATTCTTGTTCGCATAAACTGACGCACATTTTCTAAGATTCCTGGAGTCTTTCTTATGGTTTGGAGCATACTATTATACGATTTCGTAACACTTCTTTGGTTTGAATCGGCACTGCGTACTCTAAGCTTTTCAGATGCTCCCAGGAAAAAAATAGTCTAAACTATTAAGGTCGGGAGATCTAGGCGGCCATGACTGTGTTCCTCCGCGACCTATCCACCGATTGCGGTAGGTGTGATTTAAAAATTCACGCAGTCGTAAGCTAAAATGTCGAGGCGCAGCATCGTGCATTAGCCACATCTGGTTCCTGAATAAGATTGGAAGGTCTTCAAACATTGGTGTCAGGTCTTCTTCAAGAAGAATGTCCATCAGTTTTTCTTGGGAGAAAAAATGATCCTATCAAATAATTATCAATAATGCCATCTCAAACATTTAATAAGAACTGTTCTTGATGATTTGATTCCACAATTGCATAAGGGTTGTCCCTTCCATAAATGGTTATTATGGATATTTCTTATTGCGTTTCGAGAAAAATTAGCTTCATCCGTAAAAAGAATGTGCCTGTCAAATAACGGATTTTCCAGCAGGTTTTGAAGAAACCACTCACAGAAATTAATGCGCAACAGGAAATCTCTGGGGACTAATGCCTGGACTCTTTGAATATGAATATAATAAATTTTCGATGATAATTTTCCAAACAAGAAAATGTGAAACATTAAATGCTGCCGCGATTTTCCTCGTGCTAATTTCGGGGTTCTTCTCAATTTCGTATAACATTCCTTCTTCAAGTTCCGGTGTTCTTACTGTTTGATGAACTCCTTTAGCACTGTGGTCTACGTTTAAAGTTCGGGTCTCGTGCAGACGTCTATGCGTAGTACGCGATTTGGAACCGCTCTTGGTATATCCGCCTGGCTTCGTATGCATTTCCGTCTGCAAGCCCATAAGTAAAATGCATTACAGTTAATTCACTGTTTGTAAAATTTACCATTTTTTATCAGATTTTACGTCTTACTCTAATAATAATTATTATTTAATAATGAAAAATCAATGACAACCCTATTGTAGTATAACGTACCCAGGCCTGTTTAACATAGTTGAATGAGATAAGTTGTGCTTTGTCTTCATTTTGCCAATGATCGTCAAAATAGATTAAAAAGAAAATCAATACCTACGTTGTGTTATTATTATATCTTACACAATTTTTAATTATTCGGATTGCGCTTCGACTAAACACAATTAGGGAAATTTGAGGGAAAGGTGCGTGATGTAAATTAAACAACAGATTCCTAATACGCCTAATTTATTAAAGAAAAACGTGCCATACTCCGCCTGGAATTCACGAGGGAAAAGAGCATGGCAGAGAAAACCTCGATCACAATTCCTAAACCGAGTTATGCTGTACAACCATTATTAGTATAACAATTAATTAAATTACTGTCTCACGTACCACAATTTGTCGTTCCACACCTGTGACAATACTACAATACATTCAAAACTAAAGAGTTTGGTATTAGTTAGCCAGACGTCGCCAGCAGGTACTGAGGTCCCATACGGGAGGCTACTCAGCTATAGTTGCAAATTGAGCCAATATCTCTATTAAGACTTGCAGGCCAATTAATATATATTTTCTTCGTCATCGATTAGCGATTGATTATATTATGTAAACACTTCTGTGATTGAATAGTATTTCTCTTGTAGGCTGTAAGATTATAGGATACGAAAGAACGATTCAAATAGCTTATGCCTTTACTGTTGCTTATTACTAATAGTCACTTCGATATAACATATTTCAACTCCGAACATATGGTATTATTCTGTGTAATTGTGCACAGGTTACAAATTAATGGTAATTTAAATTTCACATAGGTTTCATACAAAAGCAAATCATTAAAAATATAAGATTTGTTAAAAGAACGACTTAGGGTGCTTTGCTCGCAAGCTCACGATTTATAGCTAGGATATTCGCTCAATCAGGGGAGGAAAATGTTAGTGGATTCATCAAGTCCCTTACTTACATTACAATCACAGTAATACTAAAACTAAAATTCCAGCACGAAAAGACGGCAAACAATACAGCGTTATTCACAGCATAAAACGATTTCATAAAATATATACACATATTATACCATCAAATATAAATTATCCATGACAATAAATGAAATATTTGTGCAAATTATGTTTATAACAATATCAAAATATATACACAAGTTAATACCATCAAATATGAATTATCCATGAGAATAAATGAAATATTTGTGCAAATTATGTTTATAACAATATCAAAATATATACACATGTTGTGCCATCAAATATGAATTATTATCAATGAGAATAAAATAAATTTACTGGTGCAAATTATGTTAATATCAATATCAAAATATATACATATGTTATGCCATCAAATAAGTATGAATTATCCATGAAAATAGGAGAAATATTTATGCAAATTATGTTAATAACAATATCAAAATATACATATATGTTATGCCATCAAATATGAATTATCCATGAAAATAGAAAAAATATTTATGCAAATTATGTTAATAACAATATCAAAATATATACACATGTTATACCATCAAATATGAATTATCAATGAGTATAAAATATATAATGGTTAATATGTTATATTATATATTATGTTAATAACAATATTATAAGTTTCATTTCACCGACTTGTAATGACATATTGCAACACAGAAGCAAAACAATTCACCAAAATAAACCGGACACTCCGCTGGCTTCTGACTCTCTATTTTTCCGTTCTCGAGCAATACCTCCAAAAAACCTCGCAAAAACTGGACTTCAATTTATGACTTGATTTATCTTTTACATGTATAAAGGGTGTCTCAAAATATATACATATATAGGGTGTCTCAAAAATGAATGTACCAGGTCTAAGGAAATAGTATTTTAAAGAGGTGGGTTATCTCACTATTGTCTTTATGAAAAGAAACGTCAAAATTTATGAAGCTTTACTCAGCCTACTAATTTTTATTTCATTTGCTTTAAGAGGACATTTAATATGCTTACCGTTTTTTTTTCTATTCAAACATTCAATAGCTACCCATACGCCAGCGTTCATTACCGGCATTCATTCTTCTAGTTCTTTCCTTTCAAAATGTTAAAGGAATAATAAAACTTTGATCGCCTCCTAACACAAATAATTTTCGTGCAATCTTTCCTCTCAATTTTTCCCGTCGTTCAGTCGTCTCATATTTTGCGGGGAAAATAATCTGCTTATAGAAGCCACTAACGTAAAAATCATATTCTCCAGTTATTTCTATCCAAAGCGCCTGTGAAAGGAAAGTGTTGGATAGTGGACAAATTAATCATCTGGGACGACACTGTTTCTCTCAATTATTACTCATTAACTGGCGTTCTTTCCCGCTAGATTCTACATTCCCGTGGGAAAGAATGCTGGTCTGTGAGTATCTAATATCATGCCTTCGTGAACGTCACTGGTGAAAGTAGAAAATAGATTGTTGTCCCAAAAAAAAGTGTTTCCACTGTGTGTGAGTGTCTAACAAATTTCAACAAAATATCGAAAGCAGTCTCAATGAACCGAAGAAAAAAAAGTTTTTTGTTTTTAATTTTTTACGCGAAAACGGTGTATTGTACGAAAGTAAGTCTATGGACCAAATTTGCTCCAAAATAATTGAGAATTTTAAAAATAAGTTTGGTTTTAGAAAAATCAGTGGCGTACCATTTTTCTCTTTAAAAATATTCAGTTCAAACCCCGTACGAACGACACTGTTAAAAAATTTTAAAAATCTTTTAAGTCAAAAAAATGCTCCAAAATGATTAAAAGATGTGTACAAAATTTCATAAAAATATCTAAGAGTGATATAATAATGATAAAAATTATATATTATTTTTTGATATATTTTTTTAAATTTTAACATCCTGTAGCTCAAAAATGAAGAGCTTTAGGACATATGTTAATATAAACTTTTCTTCTTAAAATCACCCAAGGATTTATATCCTTAAGTATCGGCACTCAATTAAAAAACACCCTATATATTACTTACTTTTAAATGATAGACAGGAACAAAATTTAACAAGCGTTTAATAACTATAATAAAATTAAGTGCACAGTTTTAAACATAATACCGAAATAAAATTTTTGGATTTGACGCGTGTTTACAAATCATTTTATCAGCAACATCAGGAGATGATTAAAATTGACAGTAATTTATTACAAACTGTATTAAATACAATAAAATAAGAGTGATAACGTTTGAATCTAGTAGAACAAATACAAAGAATTTATTCACGGAACTTCCTAGACCCAAACGGGCTTTGCATATAAATCTAGGAACTATTTATAGATGTCTATATTGGTCAAAGACTTAATGAATTCACACTATAACCAATTACTAAAACGCACATGTGCTTTTGGCTGAGGTATGGTTTGAATTGTATATATGTATTGGCCCCTGTATTATAATAAAGTTCGGTGTTTAATTTTAATTTATGGTTAGGTTTGCTTATTTCATTCGATTCATTTCATTAAGTGTTCTTAGTTTATCCTAATTTCACTCAGCACTTTAAGACACTGTAACTTTTTAACTTTAAAAATCACTTAAATTAGAATTTTGACAGATCTATCGTAGATTTCACTTTAGTACTTCAGACGGGTATAGGTATATCCCCAAAAATACGCTCATGTGAGCTGCACCTCTTGAGTTGGATCTGAAGATTAGGATATCGATAGAACAATCATAGCCACGTCCCTGTGGAGTCCAGCAATGATTAGAGCGAAATAGGTGCGAGACAAAAACCTGCCGGCCTTATGGTCCGCTTGACTATTTATATAATAAAATATGCTGACCATTGCAACTTTAAGGTTCATAATTGTCTCCGCTCTTCGCTCGCGTTGTTTATAATTTATCTTGAATGTTTACATAACATTTTCCACGTTCAGACTCTCTGCGTAAAATTAATTAAGTCTTCCACTGTCCATAGAAGATCGTAAATATACCGCAGTAGGTAATGAAAATGTGCGTTCTGTTGAACAGTTTGTAGTAAAGCTACATAAATGATACGTAACGCAATTAAATTATTTGTAAATAGGTCTTTTACATTTTAAGCACCAATTAGATATGAGCGGAAATGTAACAACTCATTATTCATTGAATCATGGACCTAGATTGAGGCAGCAGTTTATTAAATGTTTGAACTACTTCAAAATAAAATTTAACTAAAAACACGCCGTATGCGTAGCCACAAAGACGACAACGACATAAATAACATTAATAATATGTCGCTATCATGGCATTCATCAAACAAGCTTTTCCGCATTACATCTGTTATTTGTCTGTAATATATTATCTGAATAAATCTAGTGTATTTTTTGCTGCCCTAGTAATTGTGCCGTCCTAAGCCCAGGCTTGACTCACCCAGGCGAAAATCCGGATTAAATCTTGTATCTGCCTGGGCTTCATTGTCATCAACTATATAAAGCTGATATTTTCGGCAAACGTGCCACATAAACTATTAAGGATATGTCACCCATGAAATTTGAAATTGAACAATATTGCGTAGGCATTCAAGACAAATCATAAACAAGGCGAGCCATCAAACCAAGTGATTATGAACCTTAAACGTGCAACGGTCAGCATTTTTAATTATATAAATACTCAAGCGAACCATCAGTTCTACAGACTTTGTTTTTAATCCAATCCTGTTCAACCAGTTTGCTACAGCACACAGGTGCGTAAAGTCGAATCTACAATATATTTGTCAAAGTTCTTAAAAAAGATAATTTCAAAGCAGAATCTATCAAAGCTAATCATAAATAAAACAAAACAGCTATATTTTCTGAATCGATGTAGTTACTCCATCTTTAATTTCTAACATTGTATTTGATTCCATTAGATGGCGGCACTGCATTTGAATAATCTAATTTTCTGACACGTGTGTAATTTTTTGCCCTGAATTAGTTTCATGTGATTCGACAAAAAAGCAAGCTTGAAGTAGAAAAAATTTTAAATTTCATCATAGTTTATTATGCTTCTTATATCTTCATAGTTTTGTATGTGGGTCCTGTTCTGAAACCGAGAGGTTATTTTTTGATCATATCTAGGGCATACCAGTTGAGGCTATATGTCGCACTGTTCGCGGAGCAAGTTGTCTTAATGTGACAAGTTGCCTCGATGCAATAATTTGTACCAGATTTTAAACATACAATTTTACAGATGTTGAAACATTTAAAAGGAAAACCGATCGGACCACCGCCCCGCCGACCCACAGGTTATGATGGCAACTGCAAGGGCAGTTAAATTGAGAGAACCTCCACTTTATGTAAGAAAAGCTGCCGAGGAATTTGATGTTCATTGCAAAACCTTAGAAAGGTTTTGCAAAAAAGTCAGAGCTTGCGGCCGGACAATCACAGTTCAGTTCGGCTTAAAAAAAAACACGGATTGTCTTCACTGGCGAAGAGAAAAGTTGCTTGGAAGAATATCTTAGGAAAGCGTTAAATTTTCACTTCGGTCATACTCCAAAGGAAGCCTGGCGTCTAGCATAGGACCACAGAAAAGCCTTGGGAAAAATAATTCCATACACCTGGAATGACAATTTAATGGCTAGCCCAGATTGGTTTTCGGGTTTCCTCAAAAGGCATCCACGACTCTCTATTCGACCACAGGCGACTCGTTTATCTAGAGCGCAAGTGTTAACAAGACTAATATTGAGCTATTCTTCAACAATCTCTGTGCCGTTTTGGATCGTCATCATTTCCGCCCAAACGACATATAACATGGACGAAACAGGCATCACCACCGTGCAACGCCCAGATAGAGTTGTTGCAAGAACGTGTCCATTATAAAGAACATTTCATCCGCGGCGGTCCTCAAGGACTTATGAGAAGGGCAAATCCTTTTGGGTGGATGAAGGAGAAAAACTTCATCCTTTTTATGAGGCATTTTTTCAACAATGTAAAGATAGACCTGTTTTTCTATCGTATCACATCTTTAGATTCCAGCATCAGACTTTGCCAAAGAAAATGGGATCGTAATGCTGTCATTTCCAACCCATTGTTCTCACACGGTCCAACCTCTGGACAGATGTGTGTTTGGTCCTCTCAAATTTGTGAATTCTATTTGTGCCTGATGGGTGAAAAATCATCCCGTGTCAACTATATCATATAGGTATGATATTCCTGGAATTGTCGCCAATTCTTTGCCACATGTTATCACGCCTATTACCATTATGTCAGGATCTCGAGTGGCTGATTTATCCGAGACATTTTCGCTGAAGCAGATTTCTTACCAAGCTACGTCACAGATCGTCCAATGCCACCAGAAAAACAATGATGTTCAAGCATAAATGCATGACACAGAAAAAAATTAATGAAACCACTGTAACTTTTTATAAAATAATCCCATTTATTTTATTAGCGACAGGTTACCTCAGGTACTACGACAATATGCCCCGCAGTGGGGCAGCTTGTCTCAAAAAAATTAAAAGTAAATTTTGTGACAACCAGCCCCGCTCTCCCCTATACCTTAACCGAAAAAAAACACGCGCATTATCACAAACGAGTAAATTCATTAAATCTTTGACCATTGCTATTGTTTTTAACCGAAGTGTTTTCTTTATCATCTCTTCTCAACTGCTCAACTGACGTAGATTGATCCCAAAACTGAGCTACATAAACCCCCATAGTGTTCTCTTACTGGGTAAAATTTGAAATCATCCATCTCATTGTCATTAATCTTAATACTTTCGATACATTCAGCTGAGGTGGAGACAATAGTAATATTTTTCTCCACATTTTTTTTTATGTAGTGTGTTCCTTTCTCTTATCGGCAGTGTCTCTTACTTTTTATCAGTAGATTCGAAAACTGACTTAAATGGCGTACTTGCCATTATCTCAGAATGTTGTTTTCGATTATTTAATATTGAGAAGTTTTTCAAAGGTATAGAAGTCAGGTCAAGAAAAAGCAACTTCATTATGCTTGTTTTATTGCAGCTGATGATTCTACTTCAGCAGAAAAACCTGGTCTTGCGTCGTCATCAATTAAAGAAAGGTCTGTTTCTGCTTTGTTTACATCTTTTTGGTTTAAATTATCTGAATTTTCTTGATCAACCGTAGTAATGCTTGCATCCATATTGATAGCTGATACTGCATCTACCGTATGAGTTATCGGAGCTAAGTCAACATTCGTGAACTTATCTAGATTTAGCGAAAATATTCATGTTCTCTTAAATCCAGGAACAGCTTTTTCGATGGTCGCTATTTTTTCATAAACTTTATTAAAAAGAGAAGCCAGATCATAGGAGATAAAACAGTTCTTTTAACTATATTCTTTGCATATGGACTGCCAACTTCTCTCCATTCCTTGGAGGTTCTTACATATTTGTCAGTTTACATTCGGGATATATCCTGTTAACAAAGTAGTACCAGTAGCACCTTATCTATAGCCGTACATCTTCTCAATATTCCTAAACCAGTCACTCTCTTTCATGCTCTTACCAGCTCATCAAATGCCTACAATTTAACCTAGTAAATTACAGTCAACAATGATGTTACGCCAAAGGTTATGCATATATAAAATTAATAATATGTAATTACGAAATGAAATTTATATAACAAAGCCCTAAAAAGCTGCTTTTTGCAAGTAAAATTAACAACGACCGTTCGCAATTGTTATGTACGATTTAGACAGGTTTCCATGCTCTTTGTTTCCAACGGGGCATTTCAAATGCATGCCAACAAAGGTTTAAAAAGAAAATTTCAATTTTAAATTCATGAGTTTTAACTAGTTTGTGTGAAAACTTTGTATTAGTTTCAAGCGGAGACCATTTAACTCGCTAATTGTGTTGTTGATTAAGTAGGTCAAAGAAATAAATTAATCTTATTCAGGGTACACATGGACGATTTCAAAAGACATTTCAAATTTTCAATAGACATAATTTAGTTGATTAAGCGGCAAGCATTTACAGGGATTATTTAAAGAGCAATGAGACATGAGGAACGATTAAAAAAAGAAGTTTTGTCAAGGCCAGTCAGTGGTGTTAGGGGCATACCTCTAGAATGTTATATAAATTTAAGTTACTATAACTAGAAAGCAAAATTTTCACATTTTCCATTCAGTATTTTAACTTTAGAGTTAAATATTGAACATTATTTTATAACCCATTACACTATTTTAGTTTTAATCATTATTTCTGACAGTAAATTGATATCTATATAGTGTAAGAACTTACTTTTTCGCATTTTCCTTATTTTCATCTTACTATTGCTATCTCAGAAAATCCCACCAATAATGAAAAATATTTAATAAGTAACCTTAAAATAGTAGATATAAAGTTTTTACGTTTTCTAGCTTCGTTAAGGTCATTAAATTGGTCCTTGTGGCCTCGTGCTAAATAATCGTATACCTACCCTTGGATCTGGACCGAAGAGGCCCTTTCCACCTAAAGGTCCGATGACGTTAAAGGTAATTATTTCGTTTTCGTATCCGTACACTTCGATTTGGATATGTATTAGTACGAATGATCTACTGGATGAAGTAAATAATATTAAAATTATTATTTATTAGAACGAGTAGCAACTACTCTAATAATTTGTAAGCATTGTAACCAGCCTTAAGCGGTGGGTGGCCAATATGTAATCTTATTTGCTAATTGCTCAATAGGCGGTCCATATGCCAGATTTACTCAGCGGAATCAATTTTTTTTTTAAAGGCGTGTGTCTATGTCTTGGCAGGTAGGATAGGGCGCCACTAAATTTTTTACAAGAAATTTATCCTTAAAATTTCGAAAAATTCCCTGTAAAGAACGTTGAAAGATTTTTAATACACAGATTAATAATTATTTTGACTGCAATTTACCAAAATAAACATCACGATTACAGAAATAACTTTTTTCTACAGCCGCGCGCAAAATGACTAAATACTAAATTCAAATGAAATCGCAAAATCGACGAATGCCGTGGATCCTTATTTTGCGCTCTAGCGCGAACATGGAAAAGGAAATTCTCACTTTTTCCGTCTAGTGTGCTGAATGGTCATGGAAACCGAAGATAAATAAATGACAGTCGTGCGTTTGTTACAGTTTGTTGCTGGCACTCGTGTTCTAAATATGCCCGAAGCCCGAACATAATATGTCAAAACTGACAGTCATTTGCAAATTTCAGAATAAGTATAGAGAAAAATGTGCATTTAATTTTAAAAAATGCGGCTGTAGAAAAAGTTCTGTGTGTTTTTCGAGCGCAAAGTAAGATTGCCGTTTTCGAAAGATTACTGCGCTCCGCTACGCGTCGCGCAGTAACATTCTTTCTCAAGCGGCAATCCGTTACTTTGCGCTCTAAATACACAAATAACTAATTTATTTAAAAAACGTAAACTTACACCGACTCTTTCAGGCCAATTTAATCCTATCTCAAATCAATCTGAACTTATGGTTACGTTGTTAAGCCAATAAGAAGATTCTCTTGTAAGTTATCGCACCGATAGTACAAGAATAACAAATCAAAGCAACATAAGATACAACTTGTTAAACTATGCCTTATAACCTTAATATTGCCCAAATCTTATTGTATAGGTATAGCTAGTAAATATCATCATCATCATCATCATCATCATCAGCCTATATCTACTGTCTACTGCTGGACAAAAGCCTCTCTCATATTTTGCCATTCTTTCCGGTCCTGTGCCATCAGCATTCTGTTTCCAGCAAGTCTCCTTATATCGTCACTCCATCGGGCTGGTGGGCGTCCTCTGTTTGGTCTCCATATATTTTTTTTGTCCATCGACCATCGGTTACTCTGGCCACATGACCTGCCCAGTTCCACTTCATACGCAGAATGGTCTCGACAGCATCTCTTACTCCTGTGTTGTGTCTGATGGTTCTATTTGGGATTCTATCTAGGAGCGTTATTCCCAGCATTGATCTCTCCATCTTACGTTGCATGACTTGTATTTTCTAAATGTTGTTCTTGGTCATTGTTAATGTCTCTGAGCCGTATGTTAAAACCGGGAGAACGCATTGGTTAAATACCTTCTTTTTTAAACACCTTGGAAGACTGGATCGGAAAACTGTTCTTAATTTTCCATAAGCTGCCCAGGTTATACCTATTCTACGCTTTATATCCTGTGTTTGATTGTTTCTTCTAATACTTATCTCGTGTCCCAGGTATTTATATAGGCCTACTTGCTCTATGTTATTGTTGTTAATTTTGATGGAATCACTCAAGATGAGATTAGTCATATACTGGGTTTTTGAAATATTTATTTCTAGCCCTACCCTTTCTGCCGCCTTACAAAGGTTTTGCATCATAGTCTGTGCTTGTTGGCTGTTATTAAGACGATGTCATCGGCGAAGCATAGGTGGTTTAATTTCTCTCTACTCTGTAACAAGGTGACGAACAGTTTAGGGGAGAGCGCATCGCCCTGCCTCAGTCCTTTCTCGATTTTAAATTTATTTGTGTATTGTTCGTTGTTTTTTTTTTATATTTGCTGTTGCTGTCCTGTACATATACATATATCTAATAGCTGTAGAGTATCTATCGATGGTCTATACGGCATTCGACGGGTTTTTAATAGTTTCTGTAGGTCTATTGTGTCGAATGCCTTTTTAAAATCTACGAAAATCAGCATAAGCGGCTTATTAATTGTATTCTATGCACTTTTCGATCAAAGCTTTTATTGTGAGAAGGTTTGTTCCATATTTTGTTATAAACCCTTCTTGCTCTTTTGAAAGGAAAAACTCGAGTTTGTTTGTTAAACGTGTGGTTAAAATCTTCGTGTACAATTTGTAGAATGGACTTAATAGGCTGATCGGTCTATAATTTTCAAGATCTGTATTATCTCCTTTTTTTATGTAAGATAATAATTTGTGCGTTTTCCCACTGAAGTGGTGATATCCCTTCGAGTAGATATTTGTTGAATAGGATCTTCAGAGCTTTAATAAAGATTTGTCCACCATATGCTTTCTATTACTAGACGGTCTTCGCCTGGTGCTATATTATTTTTCATGCTCTTTAAAGCTGTCATGATTTCTGCTTCATCTATCTCAGGAATGTCTGCCTATCCTTGGTTTAGCACTTTAGGGATATTGGTGTTTAACTCCTTGTTTGATGTTGAGTATAGTTGTTTGTAAAAAGTTTCGATAGTTGTCATTATGTCCTTCTTCCACGTCACGTTTTTCTTTCTTAGAACTTTCAGGCTTCTGTTTTCTTCTATTATGTTTTCAATGTTTTCTGCGTTTTTTTCTCTTTTATGTTTCCTCATTTCCTTGGTAATTTCTTTGTTGATATGTCTGTACTCTGCAGTAGTTTTATCTGTCATTTCTCTTCTCTGTTTCATTAGTGTCTTTGTTCTTTGATTTAGTTTTTGCTCCTTGTTTTGACTTTGGCAGTTATTTTCAATTGCTGCATTCACACTCGCTGTAATATCTTCGTATATTTTGTCCACTGTCATGTGATCGGTTATCTTCAGGGAGTTATTCAGTTGTTCTTCGTATTCATTTATGTTTTTGGGAGTGTTCCATTTCTTGTAATTTTTATTTAAGATCATGTTGGTTCTTTCCTTCCTCATATTTATTTTGAGTCTTGCTCTTACGATTCGATGATCGCTTCCTGTCGAGAATCTATTTAGAACATCTACGTCACTGACAATATCCAACAGGAGCAACAGGTTGCTGCATACGAAGTCTATGGCATTTTTAGTTTTACCATCTGGGCTTATCCATGTCCATTTTTTGTTGTTATTCTTTTGAAAGGTGTTCATCGCATACAGATTATTATGATGTAGAAATTCTATTAATGCAGTTTCTCTTTCGTTTCTTTCTCCTAAACCATGTTGTCCTATGGCTGTTTCGGCTTCATCTATTTTACTTCCAATTTTGGCATTGAAGTCACCAATTAATAAAGTGAAGCGTGTTTTTCCTTCCTGTAGGGCAGTGGATATATCTTCGTAATAGATTTCAACCTCTTTTTCTGAGTAGTCTGGAGCGTAGGTCTGGATTATTTGTATTGAATATTTTGTATTTAGCTGAAGAATTATATATATGATTTATGAGCTTATTTTTTTGACGTCTACGATTTGTTTTACGTATTTTTTGTGAACTAAAAATCCAACTCCTCTTATAGCTTTTTCTTCTCCTAAAAGAGAACATTTCCGGAGTTTGGGGTGAGTTGATTTTCACCTATTCGTCGAAATTCACTTAGCCCTATTACGTCCCATTTAATGTTTTTAAGTTCTTCTTCTAGTTCTATCAATTTATCATCTGTTGATAATGTTCTCGCATTGTATCTTGCTATATATAGCAGTTGTTTCCTATGATGGTTGTTTGTTTTGGCGATTTTAGATGTGGTTAGGGAATTTGAAATTTTTGCCTCCCTCAGAATCCTCGAGGCAGACTTTTTTCAAGGTGTGGGATTTGTCATTTACAGAGCTACCCACCTGAGGTATGTCTCCGGTCTTCTTAAAAATTCACCATGTTTGAGAGGTTTTTAGCCTTAATCTTCCTCGCTGGCTAAAGACGTGTTGGAAGATGGTGTAGGGCTCGTAAATATATGCAGGTATAAGTAAAATGATTCTTAACCAAATTTAACTCAAATCAATCCCGTGGCAGCGACAATATCAGCAGACCAATAAACAGACTTCAATAATACCAACTCAATAAAATAACCAGTGAGGTAAATATGTACATATACAGCCGTTAAATATCTATAGGTAAACGAATTGAGCTCAAGTCGATTCCGATATCAAGGCGACAAATTAAATTAGTAAATTTCAGTTATGTGAAATAAATTACAGCCATGAGCTTTACAGCCAAATACAGAACTCTCTTTATTTAGACAAGATGGCTCTACTATACATACATAAATCTAAAATTTAAAAAAAAAATCTTCTCGCCTAATTTTACAATTTACAATTTAACGGTATTCTTACCATAATTCAACACCTTACTTCTAAATTGTTTCATATCTTTTACAATTTTAATTTCTTTAAGCAAATCATTAAATAATTTTAGTTCATTATAGTAATAGTAGTTTTGTGAAAAAGTTGTTTAAAATGAATATAAAAGTCATTCCTTTGTCTAGTTTCATAAGTGTCTCTGATTTATATACATAATTTTAGCCTTTAGATACACAGATAATACATTATCCATCAATTTGAATATAAACAGTAACACATTATATACAATTATATGCTTTATAGACATAAAACAAAGAGTATCAAGGATTAATTTCGCTGAAGTATATCGACTGCACTGCAAGACAGCTCTCATAGCCCATGTTCTGAATTTTATGTAGGTTTAATACCTCAGTTTGATTTAGGAAATACAAGATACCGCAGTACTCAAAGTGTGGGGATACTATTCATAAAGTTATCCTCGTATTTACAGAAGCAAAATTACCTATCCTAGAGAGGAAATAAACCTTTTTTTGCTGTTTTTTTTTATGGTATACCGAAAATGGTCTTCAAAGCGCAATCGGGAGTCCACAATAGCTCTTAGGTAGTAACTTGTTCGAGCTTTTTTCATTCAATTTGTTAGACAATTTTTTGTTATTAGCATGTCTTCTGCTTCCCATCCATTTATACAATATTTTTAAATAATTATTTAACCTGTTCTCTATTATTTTAACATCATTATGCCTAACATATAATATTGTATCATCTTCAAATAAACTTATGCAACCCTCATGTATTATAGTTTTAATGCCATTTATATATATATAGAATGAAAAGAACATGCCCCAATAGGAGCCCTGGGGTATTCCGTTTGCCGTTCGCTTGAAAAATTTTCACCAAATTTTGACTTTTGAAATCTTTTCATTAGATAGCTTCTAAACCATTTGGAAGTATTCCGCTAAGTCCACATTGTTCTACTCTTTCACATAGTTTATTTCGGTCTATTGTCTCAAATGCCCGCGAAAATCAATGAAGACAACCCACACTGACTCTCCCACCTCAAGTCCATCCTTCAATTCTGAGACAAGATACTGCAATGCTGCCTCGCACGAGTGACCTTTCCTAAATCTTGATTGTTCTTCAATCAATAAGTACTCCATATTTTTCCAAATGTTTTTCTAACTGGATCTTTACAACCGTTTCAGCCCTTTCTCTTATATTGGCAAGACATTAACTGGCCTACTCTGATATTTTGTTTGTTCCAGTGACTTTGGAAATAGGGATAACTGTGAAGGTTTTCCAATTTGTGGAAAAAATACCTCTTTTTAAGAAGTAATTAATTATATTTACCATTGTTTGTCCCACTACTTCATACCCATTATTTAAAAGGGAAACACTTATACCTTCATCAGTTAGAGTTTTATTTGGTAGGCTCATTACAATTTTCTTTAATTTTACATAATCTGTAGGTTCAAAGACTTCTCGTTTCTTTAAATTTTCATCATTTTTGTGATTGATTAATCTAGGATTTATACATTTATCATAATTTATAGATCTAACTATATCTTCGATACTGTCTATAAGGTAATCATTAAATTTTTGTGCAATGTTTTTTACCTGACACCTGTTCACCCTCATGCACTACACTTTCCAACACTGTTTGTTTCTTTGGCTTTATAATAGTTTTCAATGTTTTCCACATACCTTTTGGATCATACTTGTTTTCTTCTATTTGTTCCTTATAATAAATCTTTTTCGAGTGTTTAATTAACTCTGTTACCGCATTTCTTGGTTTTCGGTATTTAAGCTATATAGGCAGTAATTAAGGCAAATGGCCGACAGTCATTTGATTACATATTCATTAATTAAAATAATACATTACGGTAAGAAATACATGGTAATTTATGCAAACTATCTACAGTCGCCTAACTATATAATCATTAATTAAAATCATATATACGTTAAGAAACATACGATAATTAAGGCAAATAATGACCTACAATCATTTGATTATATATTCATTAATTAAAACTATATATACCGGTAAGCTATATCTGGTAATTAAGGCAAACTACCTACAGCCGCCTAGCTACAAATCCATTAATCAAAAGGATATATAACGGTAAGAAATATACAGTAATTAAGGCACTTAAATAAATTAAAATCGATTTCATTTGATTCTGGTCGAGTTGTAGACACTGGTGCTTCCTGCATAGTACGTTTCCACCATGTGGTTGCGTCACCCTGACCAAAAAAGGCCTCGGTACGGCTAACTGACGGCGGAATTCGCTAGGTCAGCGTGAAATTCTACCTCACAGAAGAAATTCTATCCCATAGAAGGAATTTTGTCCCACAGAAGGACGCTTTAAAAAAATAGGTACCACACTAGTTTATCACACGTTTATAGACGATATGACAGATAATTTTAGGAAATATACATTGCACTTAATTTGCTTAATACTGCAACGTCACAATTAGGCGGTAGTTGGACCTGAGGGTCAAAAATAGCAGTGATAAATTTCGATACGGTAAACAGCCTGCTCGCATTGAGTCTTCAGGCGAGAAGGGCTATCAATTTTCTCGAAAAAGAATATATACCACCTCTTTCATGTGGCGCTCCAAACGGATATACCTGTCGAGCAGGTTGGTACTCCGGTACTCCGGCAGTAAGGTCGCAAGAAGTAAGGTAACGAGAGTATTGATAACACAAATCAACCAGTAAAAGGAGAAAATCGCAATACTGTATCAAATAACATTTACAACGTTACAGCATACAAGTATAAGTAATTAATTACTTTGTGACATTCCGTTTTGGTCGCTAACCAGAAGTGAATTTCTAGTACGCCCCTGGTACTATTTCGGGTTTACGCTTCAGTTCGACATTTGAATTCGAGATTTAATTCGAACTCATATCTATCTGGCGCCTTCGTCATAATTTCTGTCGTTCCATGCTTTGAGAATCCTTCGCGTCGTTTTCATTTTGCAGGCGCGAGACGACTCCTTCGTTCTCGGTCTTGTACGACACCTTTTTCTCCAGTGCAGCCTTCCCATTGATTTGTCGATTTATTTAAATCTGATTTAAGCCCAGGCATCTGAGGTGGATTTTATCGGCAAACAACGCAGTAATTTCTGTATCAGCCATTTCGAATTGTTTTCGTTAGTTTTAGTGCTGTAGATGCAGGAATAACTCGCCTGGCGAGGATTTCGGAATTTGCTTTGTCTGGAGTGGAAGCCATTGTGTGATTAGCGTCTCGTGTTACGGCTTTTGGCCCTCATTTTTAAGAGGGTCCTCCCACCCGGCAGGAACCTTGTAGACCACCCACCTGGCTGGGATTCGTAGGTTCCTTCAACCGGTTAGAACAGGTGGAACTTGGTAGTCTACTTACTCGGCGAAATTGGATTGTCTATTTATGTGGTTCACTCTGGTGAGTACTAAGGGTCCGGAACCAGCTGTCCGTGTTCACCCGACGGTGGAACTTACTTCAGTGACAGACAATCTTAGTTTTTAGTTACTGTTTTGGCATAACTGTTTTTTTAAGTTAGCACCTTTACCCTTGTAAGTACTTGCGCCCACCTTATCTCTGCGGTTTACGTGTTCACGATCCCGCGCGGTAGACAAAACTCAAGTTCTTTTATTTTCCCCTATTTCGCCCTGGGGCTCTTAGGCACCTAAGTGGTGCCTATTTCATATTTATTTCGGAATTATCACCTAGATCTGCATAGAGTTTTGGTCAACCACTGATAAACTTTATATTTTATTTGTTATAATCTCATTGTTATTAGATAAGTTTTTAGTTTAAACTACCTATAGTTAGCGGAGTAGTACCTTAATATCAATAAATATCATAAAACCACTAATCTCAATATATACATACTTATTATCACCATTCGTGACCATTCTTGTTGCCCGTTTTGGGTTCTTTTTCAAATAAAGAGATAGTGTCGTAATTGTGGCGTGTTTTATTTGGCTCAACCGCGGAAGTGTTCAATCTATGAATCTTAATTTTGCTAACGAATGGGTGGTGGCATTCCTTTTTCCGCTCTTTACCGGCTAAGTTTACCTTCGCGAGTGAGGGTCTTGCAGCAGGTTCCACGAATAACGCGGGGATCCCAGTTTGGTCCGTAACGAACTCGGTGGCGCCCAATGAACTTTCCTCCGGTTAATTGAGCAGCGGGTAAATTGCGCGCTCACTTTACAGCTTGCTACAGGGCCTTCAACCTGCCGGGTAATTGTCTTGGATAGTTGCCCGAATTTGATAAGTGTACACTAATACTAATCTCGGTGGACCTCGTCATAGCTCCACGAGCATTTACTCTTTAAAAAAAAATATTATTACACAGAAATCACGTTGCAATTTTTGGCGCCCAACGTGGGGCCATTTCAAAATTAATTACCACCGAAATTCAGCTTTAGATTAACCACCAACCTATCTCGTTATTTCATGAGAAAACTCCTGATTGTGAGCCAAATAGGACGATTTTTATGACTAAGTGGTGCTAGCTGTATTGCATTGATTATTCCGATATTTTTAAGCGTGTATTACGCCGTTATTGTTGTGTATTAGTTGTTAGCATTGATTTATTGTGGCCTTTTTATTTAATTGACCTTGTCTTTACCCGAATATTTGGGAGTGTACTGTATTTACTTGTATTGCCTACTGAGCATTCTTGCGTCTCATACCTTTTCTTTCTCTTTTTAGTGTCTGATTTTTGCTTTTTATTCCGATTACGATGGATTTTAATATGCAGGTTAATTATCTTAAAAAAGAGATGCTTATTTTTGAGCTTACCATTCGTGGAATACTGGCCGATGACGCAACATCCGTGGACGGGTTACGCGCAGCATTGCGTTCGGTAATACAGCTAGAAAAGAAGGGTAAGGCCTTGAGTTACCCACCGTACGATCTCGATTTTGTCACTGAACGTGAATATATTTCTAGAGCATTACACGAACTTAAAAACTCTATTAAAACTGTTTCTGGAGAGAACGCGAAAACTATGGTGGAATGGCAGAGGATGTTCAACTCGATATAGTTTCCCGGAATTTATCTCCCAACTTCCGGTTGTCAAAACTTTGGAGGAACTCGAGTCAGAATGTTTGAAGCTGGAAGTCAAGACGTATCGTGTCGATCATTACATCCCACCTTCTAGGAATCGACATGGGCTTGTGGAACCGGATTTCGCTTATATTTCAGCGGACACATCGACCCATTCCAGTGCAGAGGACACTCGACCTAATCCTCTCCACGATATTCGGCAACACTATCCGTTACCTTTGCCTCCTAATGCTGGGGTACTTAAGTGTTGGAATTGTAATCAGGCCGGCCACTTGAGCCGTCAGTGTCCCGCCCATCGGAAAACTCATTGTTATTGTTGTGGTGCTCCTGGGGTGACTGTTGCGTGAAGTGCTCACCCTCGGGTAACGGCTCACGGGAAGTGTCGATAGGTCCTACGATGCCTTCCGTCCCCAACACTCTAACGACCGACTGTACTGACTTTCCTAACCAGGATCTGCTTGACTTCATAATTGCTCATGCGAATGGTGATGAACGTCCCTATTTGGAAGTTTCGGTTTTGGGACACTCAGTTTTAGGTTTATTGGATCGGGGTTTTAAAATTTTGGAGAATTTAGGGTTAAAGCTTGTTAAATCTTAAACCATTTGCACGGTCGCTAATGGCCAGAGATGCTCGAGTATTGGTCATTTTCAAACCCCGGTGCCTTTGTTGGACAAGACTCGAATGATAGATATTTTGGTTCTTCCCAATTTGGCTCATCAACTTGTGCTGGGCATCGACTTCTGGAAGATTATTCTCAATCTAAGGCAAGATATTTGGCATTACTCGGATACTGGTTCGTCCGCCGAGATTTGTAGCATATTGGATGGTGATTCATTGTCGGAAGTTGACCGATTGGCCTTGGATTCTTCTTTCTTTGATGGGCAGCAGCATGGATGTTGTAAGGTGGCCGAACATGATATCGAGCTTGAACCTGGTACTCGTCCGATTAAGCAGCGGTATTATCCTGTCTCTCCTTTTAAACAGAGAATTATGGACAAGGAGATTGAGGAAATGCTGAAACTAGGAGTGATCGAGCCTTCTAAGAGCCCATGGCCTAGCCCAGTGTGTATGGTGCGGAAAAAGGACGATACCTACCGATTATGTGTCGATTTTAGGAAGCTCGACGCCAGCACAAAGAAGAGATTTTAATTAATTTTATATTAATTGACTTCGAATGCAGTTAATAATGGCCAATCAGTCGACCATGATAAAGTATAAGATACAATGTGCCTGGAACTGGATACAAAAATCAAATAACCAACTAACTTATCACTTTTTTTATTACTAATAATCATAAATATATACAGGAAAAATCACGGGGCTAATATTATTGTAGAATGTTGTATACATTGCGTTGCAATCGGCTATTCTCTCTGGGGTGGCGTACTTAAGATTGCTCCACATAAGCTTGAGTAACTTTACACAACTCAAAACCTAAAACAAAATGTCAGTGGAACTTGAAGTAATAATATACATGGCATACACTTTGAGCCCAAGATATTGGCATTAAAACGTTCTGATTCAAAAACAAATAATAAAAGAACTCAGACTCACATTATTGTACTTATCTTTTTCCAACATCATCTCTTTTAGATTTAGTATCGTCCCAGATACAGATATGACGAATTCATTGTGAGATTCGATTAAGGAGTTAAGATCATAGGCCTTCTCGAAATCCAGCTCGAACTTCAGAAAACCCTTTCCGAAAACAAATCCAAACACAAAGTGCTGCAGGCTGTTTAAGATGTTTATTAAACAGAATTTTAAACGGATAAGTTTGGCGGTGGCTTTATTCTTGTGATTGGTTTCTTTAAAGGTTTTCTGAGATTTTTTTGTCAATTTTCCGTAAGACTCCAAATCTGAAAAATAAAGTCCACATAAAATAAGTAAATGTTTGTAAATAGTATAGACTTCTAAGTTCTCGGTTTTGATTTTCATATGCTTTGGTCTGTTCCAAAATGTATGCAATATCGTCGAGATTTTGAAGATGAATTCTTGACGAGGCAAAAATGAAGATGAGTTTAATTGAAGGTTTATGTCACTTTTAATGCATTAAATTACACGAGAAAAATATTAAATTAATTACCAGAGAACATCAAATGATTGACCGTGTGCATTGCCCATTTGAGCTTCAGCAAAAACTGAAATATATCCTTGTACAACTCCATCTGTTCCTGCTTTAAGATAATATTTAAAGGCCATGGCATCTCATAATTTATATTTATCAAGCTACAAGCAGACAACGAGTCGGCACACAAGGACCGGCCCTCCTTCACTTGCACCGAACATTTCTCATAAAATTCAGGGTACATGTCCATAAAGATATCATGTAGATGAGATGTAAGCCAAATATCGTTGGCCCAATTCGTATTCGACGATTCGGTCTGAAAAAGGAAATAAATGAAAGTATTTTTCAAAGAGAAATAGTGAATTTACTTTACTGTTAGATGGAGAATATTTCAATTTGCTATTAGCATTTTTAAATTTTAGAACATAACATTGTATAGACGAAATTTGATTCTTATTTAAATTTAAAATTTTCAATGTGAATCCAGTTTTATTTAAAGCAAAAGCGTTTATCAAGAATGGCGTTTTCTTGCCCATTTATCCTTTTGTAAAAATCCTGTGTATAAACTTTTTTGCCAACAAGTGTAATGGGATGTATATAAGCAGAACCCCATCGTAGTTGCTTGTTAGGTGTTTCAAATTTTATAAAAGATGAAAATTCTTAGCAAATACATGAATGCCATAATGCCACATACAATGCCAAGGTCGTATACAGTCTACGTAGAAAAATCCGGAATAGACAATTTTGGATCAAAACGTAAGGGATTGGATATAATTATGTAAGCTGAAGCTGCATGGATAAAAATATTTTGAAGTAGGACAGAAATATACAAACACAATTTTAAATCATGGTGTATCGACTTTTATGTTGTATTATATACTGATAGTAAAAACAGATTATTCATTAAATATTTATTGTCTAAAAATTATTGTTAATAGTGAGTTAAGGCAAATTTAAATGTACCTGAACTGCAAATCTGGAGCTACAGATTCACATAACATTAGCTTAGCATAGCATAAGCACATTAATGGTCGAGTTGGGCTTGTGTTATGTTGCGCGTGAGCCTTAAAGATAGAATAATCAGCCGTTTTTTTGCTCTTCATAACCATGCAAATATATTTTTTCAAATTCCGAGAAGTGTACCAAATTAAAGAGCAGTTTTCTATTATATTTAGTTATTTTTTAAAATATTGATTTTCTGAGGGTATTCAGTTTTGAATGTTTCTTTTGCGATTTTTATGTGAATAACTGGTAATCCGTGCGGACTAGAGAAAAACTAAAGTTTTCTTCATCTACGCTATCGGCTTAGTTAGTAAGCACATTTTCGTGGATTTAAAAAAAATTAGATTTTTTTAAATTTTTTCTCTCTTGAACAGTGAAAATATAAGTTTTATATCTTAATTAGTTAATTTTTTAAATTTGATTTTCTGCGGATCTGCAGTTTTGAACGTTTTTTTCGCGATTCTTTTGTGAATAACTGAAAAGCCGTAACGACTAGACAAAAACTAATAATATTTTCTTAATAAAGGTAAAAAAATCCCATATCGACACATCGATTTTAATTTTTTTATGTGGAAATTTACATTTTCTGTAACTATACCTGTACTTTGGAACCCGCTGAATCAAAAAACGATAATTATTTTCTCGAGAAACGATTTCCTTTCGACAGATAATTTAAAAAAAAAAATAATTACAGCTTTTTACAGTTTTCACCTTGAATTCGAGGCCCTGTAAAAGACGCAAATCATGTTGGTATGTTTTGAATATTTCACAATTTATAGGGTAATTTCTTCTCCCTCGAACAGTGTAAACAGCAATTTTCTATATTAATTAGTTAATTTTTAAAACTGATTTTCTGAGGGTCGGCAGTTTTGAACGTTTTTTAGTCATTTTTTTTCTGTGAAAAACTGATAATACTTATCGACCAGAGAAAAAACTAATATTTTCTTCATCTACACTATCGACTTAGTAAGCACATTTTCGTCAATTTAAAAAAAAATTATTTTTTTAAGGAAGGTAAAAAAATCTCATTTCGGCACTTCGATTTTGATTTTTTTTTTGTGAAAATTTACGTTTTCTGCAACTATACCTGTCCCGAACCCGCTGAATCAAAAAATGATTATTATTTTCTCGGGAAACGATTATTTTGTGAAATAAGATTTTATTTAAAATTAATAACAGTTTTTTACAGTTTTCACCTCGAATTTCAGACCCTGTAAAAGACGCAAATCATGTTGGATAGGATTGAATATTTCACAATTTATAGGCTACTTTCTTCTCTCTTGAACAGTGAAAACAGCAATTTTCTATCTTCATTAGTTTTAGAACTTGAATTTCTGAGGGTCTGCAGTTTTGAATGTTTTAAGCGATTTTTTTTGTGAAACCTGGAAATCCGTACCGACTAGAGAAAAATTAATAAAATTTTCTTCATCTACGGTATCGACTTAGTTAGTAAGCACATTTTCGTCGATTTAAAAAAATCCCATTTCGGCACTACGAATTTTATTTTATTTTTTTTTGTGAAAATTTACATTTTATGCTACTCTACCTGTACAGGAGTAATCTCTGCCTGTACTCTCGAACCCGCTGAATCAAAAAATGATAATTATTTTCTCGGAAAATCGACTAGAGAAAAACTAATAATATTTTCTTCATCTACGGTATCGACTTAGTTAGTAAGCACATTTTCGTCGATTTAAAAAAAAATGGAAAACTCCAATATCGACAAATCGATTTTTATTTTTTTTTGTGAAAATTTACATTTTCTGTAATTATACCTGTACTTTCGAACCTAAAAATGATAATGATGATTAATAAGCACATTTTCGCCGATTATAAAAAAGTCGATTTTTTTAATGAAGGTAAAAAAAAATCCCATATAGACGTATCGATTTATAATTTTTTGTGAGGAGACTTTCATTTTCTGCCACTATACCTGTATTGTCGAACCCGCTGAATCAAAAAATTATAATTATTTTCTCGGAAAATGATTATTTTTCGAAATATTATTTTATTTTATTTTTTTACAGTTTTCACCTCGAATTTGAGATCCTGTAAAAGACGCAAATCATGTTGGAACGGCTTAAATATTTCGCAATTTATAGGGTAATTTCTTCTCTCCTGAACAGTGAAAGCAACAATTTTCTATCTTAATTAGTTAATTTTTAAAACTTGATTTTCTGAGGGTCTACAGTTTTGAACGTTTTTTTTTTTGCAAACTGGCAATCCGTACCGACTAGAGAAAAACTAATAGTATTTTCTTGATCTAGGATATCGACTTAGTTAGTAAACACATTTTCGGCGATTTTAATTTTTTTCGGTTTTTTGAAGCAAGGCAGAAATTTTTTTTTTAAATTTTTTTATTTTTTTTTGCGAAAAATGCCTTTTCCTGCAAGTACACCTATACCTTCAGACCCGCTGAATCTAAATATGACCATTGTTTTCTTGAGAAACAATTAGTTTTCGGAGTACGATTTTTTTTTTATATAAAATTGATTAGCTTTTTACCTAGACCCTGTAAAAGGCTCAAATCATTCTAAAGTCATTCCTTCGATCTCGAACAGTGAAAACAGTGTTTTCTATGGCATTTAGTTCATTTTTAAAACCTGATTTTCTGAGGGTCTGCAGTTTTGAACGTTTTTTTCGCATTTGAGCATTTTCATTGGTCGAACATAAGCCATAGCATAAGAAGTTAAAAGTTGGTGAACTTTTTATGTCAAGCTTATGTTGTGTCTTATCGATCAATAAAGCCAGGTAAGGCGTAAATTTGCATTTTCAACTTCTTATGCTTATGCTATGCTTATGTTATGTCAATCTATAAATCTAGCTTAAAAAAAAATCTGGTAGACCCAGAACAGCTACCGCCGAAAAAAAAAAAGCTCTTTAATTTTTTGTAGCATTCACATTCTTCCTTAAGAACAGTAGCCAATCAAGTTGATAATACAATGAATAGTTTCGGCGGTAGGATCCTTGTGAGACACCGTTGAATAATAATACTAGGGATAATTAGTACACTGCTTTTAGATGTTTCAAAATAATTTAATGAGATATTTTTCTCTACATATGTTTCGGCTTGATGAGGCCTTTATCAAGAGTAGTTGTATACTAAAACCTAAATTGTTATACCCTACTAAACCGCATGACAGTATTTTGTTTTTACCGCACTGTCAATTATGCAGGTGTTTAAAGAGCAGGTCAGTTGGTCGTTCGTATTTAAAACGTCTGTTTTTTGTGACTTTTGGATTTCTAGGTACTTCACAAGGTTCAGCCTTTTGCTTTTTGTTTCCGTGTGTAAAAGTTTGACATTATTCGTATCTATAAAATGGTTATTTTTTATACAATGTTTTGCTAAGCCAGAGTTTTTAATATTATGTAAAATCGATTTTTTGTGTTCTTTAATCCTAATATTTAAATTTCGACCAGTTTGTCCTATGTATACAACTTTTGTAAACACCAGATTTAGATTACTTGTCAATTTTGTCTTTATTTTTTATTAGTCTTCTTCCTAGATTATTTTTATTAACCTGAATTGTTTTACAGCCAAATTTATTTAATTTTTTTGAAACTTTATCTGTAATTTTTGGAATATAATTGATAAATTTAAACGGCTCCTTTTCTAATTCTAATATAGGGTTATAAAATTGTTTAGTTAAAATGTTCTTCTGATTTTTTTTTATTAATTTGTCAATCAAAGCGATCTTATAACCGTTATTAATTGCAATCTGTTTGATAATGGATACTTCTTTTTGGCAACTCGCCAAGTCTAGGGGAAAGCTGAAAAGTATATGGATGAGACTATGGAAAGCAGAAAGTTTTACTTGCCAAGATTGGTTAGAGTCTTTGTGAAGTTGATAATAGTTTTAAGTTTGTTAATAATATTTTTAGTTCATACCATTTCTATCCGTACACACTACCTCATGTACAATAATAATTATTAAAAGTTATGACAGATGATTAAATTTTATGAAACTCTGATGAGGTGTTTCTTGATCTGCGCACCGGAAATGTGAATAGGCATAATTGCAGAGATTGGGTCGATGAAAACTCCTATTGGATAGGGATAGGCATGCTCAAAATCCGCAGAAGGTAAATATTTGAATAGCTACAATAGTAAATAATTTCCTTTTTAGCCAGCTATTCACTATGTAGTTTGGCCTAATTTGAAGAGTTTGAGAGTATCTATAGAACGGATAGCCGGCGAGCCCGGTCACCTGAGTTAACCCATCCAGATTATTTCTTTTAAGAAAATCTAAAAAAAAATAAAATACTTAGCAGACCAGACAAGTCTTGAGGATTGAAGAGCTAGAATAACCCACGAAGCCAAGCTAATTATAAGAGAAATGTTCACGAAAGTCATCCAATCCATCATTTAAGCCATTGCTAAATTTAAATTTGAATATTTTATTTTAATTGCTAATTTTCAATTTTTCTCCTTATTATATTTTAAGCTCATTGAATACCATTTTTAAAATAATAGATTAAGTTTACTCTACAAAATATTTGTCTACTTCTTTACTAAAGCTTAGCATCGTGAATTCAGTTTTTTACACTATTTTTTTCTGAGTATATATTTTTTTTCGTAAAAAAAGTGTATTCGAACTTCGGGATAGCTTTGTGATTGCATACATGACAAAGAAATATATTGTTGGTCATGTTTATTATTTTCCAAAGACAGACATATTTGGAACGGATAAAATATTTTTTTAACGCATCAAAGAAACATTCAATTATTGACTATTATACTAACATTTCCGAACGAGAGCATATTTTGGTGGATCATGATAAGTAATTTTTGTCTTTTTAAATGTTTGCCTACCCTACTGTAACTAGCACCGCACACTACTGCTGTAGATAAGTACGGAATGTTTAATTCAGATTTAGCATATTTTTAAATGACATGATATAAGCTTCACTTGTAATTAAATGCCCGAACAACCCCCAATTCGATGCTAAATAATACCCGAAACGGTCATAAAATTCAGTTTCAGCATTATTAAGCTGCCTGAGCTGCCCAGCGTATTTTCCAATATTTCATGCAGCTTTGTCGAAAACAGTTATCCTCAATTTGTTATCATTTCATTTTTAAATAAATATAATTGACAATTATAGCATTATAATTATTATTAGTAGTTGAAACCGATTGGAGGACATTATTATTTCGAACCTTGGCTAGTTGTACGAGAAACCAATAAAACCTAACCCAAACTAAACCAACTGTTGCTAAAGTGCTGAAATAATAAAATGTGCTAACCACTCACATATACCAAGAACCATGATGTTTAAGAGGCCAAAACTTGTTGATGTAAGCAATATTTTATTAAATTGTTCTTCTAACATTATGTAAGTACGGTGATGAATTTACAATCCATTGTTTCATGTTTATATATTTTGTTTTGTATTTATTCTTAGAGAAGCTCGTAGCGTCGTTACTACGTGTTGTCGATAGTAGTATGTTCTTCATGGAGACAAATCCCTTTTTTGAAACATTCTTTACACACTTAATTTTTAGAATTTGTTTTGCAATCTCGTAACGAAAAAGGAATATTTATTTCATAAAATCCACTAAACATATATTTCTTCCGTAGAATTTCTTTCGAATTAATATTGCCATTTATTAATCTATATCAGCACAATAATAAAGTGCACTTTCAGTCTATTATACTTTTCAGAATATTCTTAACTACTTCAAAAACTTTCGCGATGATGAATGATGAATGAATGAAATTTAAGTGCTTTTGCAACTTTATGAATATGCAAATATTTCATGAGTAATTAATGTATATGGGATCCACAAGTTGATAAATACCACATGAAAAGTAAATATTATGATGGCAGGAGCTACATTTTCTATTTTTAGTTTAAAGACGTATATTTTATTTGGATAAGTTTTTGGAAGCTAAATTGTCGTAGAGAAATGTTTTTTTCCACAATTTTCCTCAAATTTTGATATGTTGTAGTTCTCGACCCTCTGGTTAAAGTCTTTAGAGTCACAATCCAATTACAAGTTTTTGATACACGTTAAAAGTCATGGAAGAGACCATTTTTTATCGAACGATCGTGAAATATTTAAAATTACGTAAACAAAAGTTGCACAGATAAAAATAAATAAATTTGAAATAAAATCAAAATATGCAGGATGAATCCAATGACGTAGTGGATGTCAATGTCAAATGTTAATATTGCCCTGTACCTATCTCTATCCGTTTTCGAGATACAAAATAATTTGTGTTAAATATGGTCCAAAACGTGGCCCTAATTAAAATTAAGTAAATTGGTGCTCTCAATTCATGAAAAGTTGATATTTTGGTGGTAGTTTGGACAGACCCGAGGTATTTAATTTACACTGAGATTTCAAATCCATATCATACAGGGCGTGCTAAAATTACTCTTATTTCCGTTATTCATAAAAGGGGTCAGAAGTTCGTTTTTTCAAATCAAATCCCCTGTATATTACTCAATAAATCCCTACATCTAAATCATCAAGTTTTCTTATTAAAGCCACTTTCTTGTGAAAATTTATTTTTTAAAGAATTTAATTTTAAGTAACCATGGAAATATCAAGCTTATGACCGAGCTTATGACAGTTTCCTGACTTTTATAAGTAACTTAAATGAATTAAATGAGCGAAAATAATTATTCAAACGAAATTTTTATGAAATTATTTATTTTACATGGACAATGTGATCAAATCATTGCCAGAACTTTCAGAAAATTTAACCAAATGAATCCTGAAATAACACCAATGAACGAGAGGAAGTTTGTACGACTACAAAATAATTTAATTAACACGTGAAAATACGGAAAATAACAATTATTAGGAAAAATAAAAATAACAAAATTTTAAACAAAATAACAAATTTTTACAATAAATGCTGGAAATGTCCATTACACTCTAAACATTTTAGAATGTGCTTTTATACGCGACTCGTGTTTGCCTTTTTAATTTCATGAGTATCCAGATCTCCAATACACCGCACTATTCGCCTTCACAGTTCTTCTTTGGTAGGCGCTGGAGTAATGTACACCCTTTCTTTTAAAACACCCCATAAAAAAGTCAAGCGGCGTGAGATCGGGTGATCTCGGTGGCCAATGGCCCTAAGCGCCTAAACCAACGATCGTCATACATTTGGTAAAGTTCCCTGGAAACTTTCTGGGTGCAATGAGCTGGCCCAGTTGAAACCACGAATTCCTGTATTCTTCTAAAGACAAATTTTCAACGATATCGGTAACAGTCGTCCTTAGTATTTGGACATATCTCTCAGCATTTAGTGTGAAATCATAAATAAAAAAGTAAATTTTATTCTTCTTTAAAATACAGAAAACATTTCGGCCAAATCTTTCTTAAAAACCCATTTCTTTTGTCACGTGAGCATTATGATCAGCCCAAAAATGCTTATTCATTCTATTAAAAATCCCATCCCTTGTAGATTTTGATTCGTCGCTCCAAATTATTTTTGACAAAAATTCCGGATCCTCCAGTGTACGTATTAAAAGGGTGTCGCAAAAATGCACTCTACGTTCGAAGTCTTCTTCTTTGAGGGCTTGAACTTTAGCAAATTTATACGGATGCATTTTGTGATTTTTCAAAATTCGTTGTACTGAAGCATATCCCAAATCTTCTTCTGAACTACGAATGGAAGCTTCTGGATATGCATCAAATATGCCAAAACGTTAACAATATTGTTTTAATTTGAAGTAACAGATTTTGGTAATGTTGGAGGTGCTTTTAAATTTGAGCCATAACGAAATTATTTTGTAATCTTAAAAACTTTCTCTCGTTCATTGGTGTTAATTCAGGATACATTTGGTTAAATTTCCTGCAAGTTCTGGCAATGATTTGGTCAGATTGTCCGTGTAAAATAAATAATTTCATAAGAACTTCGTTTGAATAATCAATATTTACGTTAATTTTGAAAAATTTTTAAACACCGACAATAATTCATTTAAAATACTTATAAAAATCACGAAACTGTCATAAGCTCGGTCACATGCTTGATATTTCCATGGTTATTTAAAATTAAATTCTTTTTCACAAGAAAACAGCTTTATTAAGAAAACTTGAAGATTTAGGTATAGGGACATGATAGCCATCTTAAAGCATTTATCTTCGTCTTTCAATTTATTGAGTAATATACAGGGGGTTTGATTTGAAAAAACGAACTTCTGACCCCTTTTATGAGTAACGAAAATAATAGTAATTTTAGCACGCCCTGTATGATATGGAGTCGATTTCTCGGTGTAAATTAAATACATCGGGTCTGTCTAAACTATCACCAAAATATCAACTTTTCATGAATTGAGACCACCAATGTTCTTAATTTTAAATTGGGGCCATGTTTTGGACCATATTTAACACAAATTATTTTGTAACTCGAATTTTTTTTTTTTAGAATATTTAGTTTTTGAATGAGCATGCGATTATTTTCTGAAATTAGCTATGGCTGGCACGCATAATTAAAGCATATTTTTCAAACTGAAAATAAAAAATAACCAATTCGGTATTTTCAACCGCATCGATGCGACTTTTTCGTATGTTGTACTCGTAGCTCTGCTCTTAAATATACGGAAGTCTGATTGCTCCAGGTTATTCGATTTTCCATTGTCTTGTCAAAACTCGAAATGGCGAAAAGTTTAAAATCAAATAGCTCGCCCTGTATAAAGGGCACCATCAATTCTAAAGTGTCTTTTTGTACGATTTTCTACGTAGATTCTCGTCAAGTAATCGATTTTTCTATAAAAAAAATATTTTTCGCGAAAAAAAAAAACAAAAACAAAAACCTTAATTATTTTGATCTACAAAGCGATGTTTTTTACAATTTTCCTCAAAGCCCATATTCTTGACATTTTCGAAAGAGAGAAGCATTTACAGGGTTTTTCCTAGAAATTTCCTTTCGAACTGTAGTCTCGATTGTATCGATCCCCGCGACTTTTTCAGCTTTAGAACGACACAAAGTGGCCCCTTTTTCAAAAATACACGCCCAAATAATACTAGCCATTTTCCTCGCGAAGTTCAATAGAGTTGGGAAGACCGTGTTCAGAAAATTTCATTAAAGTTTTCGATAGTTATAAGAGCTGTCATTTTTATATATAATTTTAATCGATAAAAAGGAACAAACTATTATGACACAAACTAACCCAAACTAAAGTTTTAAATACTTCCTGATGATGCTAACATGGTCAGCGAAACGCACGTCGAGTGCAAAATTATGTTTCATTACTGTGGCTAAAACTGTATTGTAGTGCATTTACCGAACATTCCAAACTCCAACTTAGTTACGAAAGAATTCATTGTTTCCACAATATAGACTAACAACCAGAAAACATATCCTAAACAAAGGGGTTCAGATTTTAAAATACTGTTGTAAAGCAACATCGAAGGGTTAAATTATAGGTCGAATGAAACTCGAGCATTAGATGTCTTTCGTAAACAGAGCACACTCGTTTCAAAGAAAGGAGCTCAGGTTTTTTATTTCGCGAAGCGAAATAAGTATGTCACACAGTTTTCTCTGAACTCTAAAGTTCCTTTATATGCCGAGAACAAGAATGCAATAAGAACATTTTCTCTTCGTTTCACTAACTGAATTTATAAAGAATGGCGCCAACAATTTTTGGCACTATGCCCATTTTATATACACTGCGAGTGATTCCTTGCGTTTCAAAGGGGTCTCTTTATAGTATGACGACGTGAATCCTTGTTCTCAGTATCTCAATAAATTTAGCATAAAAGTTTGTAGCGCAATGAGCAGAAGTTTGGAAGAAGAACAAGGAATGCTTTCTTATTTCTCAGGAAACAATTAAGGCAATATATCGTCTGAATCAAAGTTTAGTCTACCATAGGTCAATTTTTATTCTAATAAAATAATCGATTTTTTCGATTAATCTGTTTTTTTTTTAATTTAAATTTTTTAAATTTTTATAGTTATTTTCATAACATGATGCCCCAGATTAAAGGTTTTTGCCATAAGAGACAGTGAATGAAACAAGGATTGCTTCTATCTATAATGCTAAACCTATAATTTATAATAATTTGTAAAATGGCCTCTTGTACGGTCTTTGGCGTAGAGTTTCGTCCAGTGATCAGCTTTTCTATAAAAAAAATATTTTTCACAAAAAAAAAATATAAAAACTTGTTTTCACTCCAAAAATGTTATTGTTTTTTAAATAGGAAATGATAGATTAAAAATCCAGAGAAGAAAAAATGTTGCAAAAAGTGCAATTTATATAATGCATAGGTATGGCAGTAGAAAATGTATTTTTCCAGAAAATCAGTCGATATACAATTTCCTCCCTTCAAAAAAAAAAAAAGAAACGAAAAGTTCTAACGAATTCGATGTCACATATGAAGAAAAATCATGAGTGTTTCTATAGTCCATAGTATATCCAGTTCTTCATAACAATTTCCCGCAAAAACCTTAAAGGCTGCAGTCTCTCACAAAATAGCGACGAATAAATTAATCAAATATGACATGATACACTTTTCATTATTCAATTCAAAAGGAATAACTCTACAAACATAATATAATAAAATACATTTTCAATAAGTTGCTAGATCATGTTCGATGACTTATGAAAAAGTAGAAATCGGTAAAAATCCAGATAATTGCTATTGTCATTTTGTTTTCAAAATAATGCAACATTCTGTAGACCATAATAATCATAATATCCTTCTTAAGCATATAAATCTAATACTGTTGTCATTAAATCGCCTCTTACCTTTTCAAACAGTCTTCTATAAAATGGAAAAATCATATCATCTAGGAACAGATACAGGTGCTTCAAAAACTGGAACTGTTTCTCTAAAAGGTGATCTTCAATAAGTAGATTCTTCACCATCAACCCAGAAACAGTAAATCTGCGTTCTATGATATTTAAAAGGATGATCTCGAAGAAATTCGTTTTTGGAAACAGATTTGCCGTGTTTTCCGATATCCTAAAAATCACAAAGTACTTATACGCCCAATATAATTAACTACACTAGAAGCAGCACACGCAGCAGAACCTAATAAAAGGTTGTTTGAAAAATTTGAAATTAAAAAATATAGAAAAGTTTATATAAAATGGGAAACTTTCGCAATAATGTTGATGCTTGTCGATTTTGCCTTAAATTGGCTCGGTAATTTAAAAATGTTTAAAAAAAACAGCATTTCTCACTTTGCTTTGTTTTAAATATAATTTTATTTTTAATTTTTCTAAATATTCGAATTCCTCATAAAATTGCAAAAAAAAAAATTTTGTATATTTTTTTCCAACCAACTACATCGTTTATTAAAGAAAATATTCCACTATAATAATATACATTAAAAACAACTACAGCAAAACGAAAAAAATATAAGTCGTACTAAGACTGAAAAGAAAGAAAGATTCATAACAATTTATTATGTACATTTCCGAAAAAAATACTTTAATAAATCCTTTTTACATCTAAATAAATTTATCTCAATTCTTTATGTTGCTGGCGTTATATATTATTTCATTTAATTTTGTTCCTTAATACTGACAAAATATGTAAACATACATAATTTAAAATTATGAACGTAATTTATCTAGCTATTAGGTCTATATAAATTTGTCTTTGTAACTTCCAGATGAGGTAGAAGTTATGATTATGACCACATTTAATGATTTTTTAAACACTTTTTTAATGGTCTCAATGTACTTAAACAAGCGGATGCACGAAAAGGGAATACATAATGCAATTTTGAATAAACTAGTCAGAAATATATAATTTTAAAAAAAATCTAACCTTATACAAGATGCCAATTATAATGGGAGGAATACAAATACTGAATGCATTTTCCAATTTAAATTCTCATTAAAACGTAAATCTAAATATATTCGTTTTTTTATTATAAAATGTAATAACAATTTATAAGATCGGAGGAATTTGCAAATTAATTAAGATCTTATTTTCTAATCTTAGAAATATTTTCAGCAATGTATATAAGAGTTGTATCGTCAGCAAACAGTTTTATACTACGTTTTAAATTTAATTATTTTGATTTGATGTAAACTAAGGAAAGTGTAGGCAGATTCTTACAAAACTTCACAAGTTATAATTTGGTGAATTTTTTGCGTCGCATACTTGAACAATTTACAATATACTAATGTGTAGGACAATTTTATAAAAAATGTAAAATTTTGTATTAAAAGGCTTGTTTTTCCAGCCAGGTTTAACGTAGATCTCACAAAATCTCGATATAAGCATATTGAATTGACTGCTATACTATTCAACTTGCATAGAAAACTATATTATTATACAAGGTGCCTCAGAACCAATGGGGCATAGATAGCTAGAGATACTAGACCTCAAAATAGACTGTTTACGTCAATAAAGACTTGGAAATATATTGGTATATCGAAAAGTTGAAATTAATTTTTGGAAATATGAAATAATTTAAAAACAATTATATGTATCGAATTGAAACTTGGCAAACTCATTAGATTATAAAGACCCAGAAATATAAGTTTTTCAACAGTTTCCAGAAATCACTAGTTGCAGGCCGGTAAATGAATAAATAATTCATTCTCAAATTTTTCACCTTTCGGACTCGTTTGTCCATAAATTAAGTAAAAAAAGATATACTTTACTGATCTCCACTCGTTTTCGAAATATTTGCATTGCATTGTATATACAGCTGAAAAGCAATTTTAACCAAATTTAACAATAGAAATACAGTGTATACATTTTCATAATTTATGGTCAGCAGAATACAAGAGTGATTCCCAGGCACTTTTGCATTTCAAGTCCCGGGCGAGCTATTACCTCAAATTACAAATTATAATTTAAAATTTTTTACGAATTTTAACGATACTGTCTTACCAACGGAGATTCGATTAAAACATGCCTATCCTTTTGTAACAAATGCTCCTAATATAGAGAAGAATAGGCCAAATGTCATTACCGTCCCCTGTTCCTACCCACTAAATTCATTATTATTTTCTGCATTATTATAGCAATAAACAATTTTTTGCTTCCTTATACTTGTAAATAGTGTAATACACTATTAAAAAGCCGAAACTTGTTAGTATCTTACGATAATGATTGGCTATTAAATATTGAAAGTGTGTCCAGAGTTTTGCACGTCATTACTGTCCTGCCTTCTTCTAATACGATTTTTTACCGTCAAATCGCGCCCCGCTACAATGTAACCTGTTTTTAGGAGGCACGGCATCCCTCTTTAGTTAATATTTGGCAGTCGACATGTTTGTGAGTTGCTGTTGTGTGGTGGGCATCTAAAAAAAGTATAAAAACCCCGATTTTTTACATTTTGATGTAATTACCGTCCCTTAAAGTACTTTACTAACCTGCATAAAATGGTAAAAATAGTTCATACACTTGTGAACCTTATAAATACCAGAACATAACCTCAATTTAATTGGCGCGAAATCACATATTGAAATGTCATTACCACAGTTTATACCGTACCCGAATCAGTTAAACAACTCTCCACGTGTTTTGAAGCCAAGCGCTTCAACCAATAGGAGAGCTGGGAGTTCTTATCTTGCGCCTGCGCTCAATGAGTCAACGCTGCCTTTATTAATAAAACATCAGTTCGGCATATATGTATGTCTCTTTTCCATAAGATACCGCCTGTAAAAAGAGATAGAGATAGTGTTGGCGAGAATTAACCGTAAAACGAGGCACGCAACAGGCTTGTATTGTGCTTGTATTCAGATGAGATCTCGATTATTGATTTTCTGCGCGGCGATAGGAAAAGTATGTTGATTGAAAAGGAACCGAAAAAACTACCATCTTGTTTGTTCGAGAGTCGGGTTTGTTTGTAGTGCTTTTTGTGGACTGCTTTTGCGAATTTTGTGTATTAAATCCGTAGAATTAGTTATATGCCTATGATTAGATCCTAGTGCGACTCTGTCCACGGCCCAGCTGGCCGTATAATTCTGACATTTCCAAGTAATAATGCGCATGCTCAAAACATGAGAATCCATGAAAAAAATAGAATTTGGCTTCACTTCATCAAAGGTGCCAGCTCAGAGTTGTATAACTGATTCGGGTACGGTATAAACTGTGTCATTACTATCTTCGTCGCTACCCTCCCTTTGGAAGATTTTTCTGCCTGGGGACGGTAATGATTCAAAAGGGACGATAATGATTGCATGGTGATTTTCTCTAACTTTTAGGGCATAATGGATGACGATCAACTAAACAAATGAAATGCCAAGTTGAAAAATATGAAAGAAGAAGCTCAGAAACAAATGAAGTTAGCTAAGAAACAAAAGTATGAGCTAAAGAAAAAAGTCCAAAGAGAAAATTACCATAAAAAGGTAGAAGTTAAGAGAAATATCTAAGAAAGACCCATCCCAAGGAAATAATAATAGTAGTGAAGTTCTACCATCAGTTTTGCCAAAGAAAGAGACTTAAAATAAAACTAGGGCCATCTACCACTGCTGAAGAAAGCCAATCGACTAGCGCCAGCCCACGTGCTGATTAGAATGGCGCAGAAGGACAAGCAAAAACTAAAAAAAGGCCAAGTTAAATCATGAAGAGCAACGGAAAAAAGCACGAGAAAAAAGAGGAGGCAGAGGGAAAAAAGAAAACAAGACATAGAACCGTATAACAGTGGCGTGCACACAATGAAAGCACAAATGCATTGCCTACCCTAATGTTTTGACATTTGTTATATTTTCTCATTTAATTTTAATATTTTTAATCCCAATAATATAAATTATAATTTTACTAATAAGTATAATCCAAATTTAAAAAGCTTATCTTAAGCGCCAATTAAAATATTAATTATATTATAGAAAAACATCACAGTATACCACTCATATTACGCTACATATATTAAACGGAATAATATTCTCCGACGGCAACCGCTAAAAAGCATTCCATAACAAACCGAAGGCATGCATTTAGACCGTCAATACTGGATTTACTATGGAAGGGAAAAGCAGTGCTTGAAAAAAGACAGCCAAATAAAACGTTACTTAAAAAGAAAAGAGACAAAGCATGCGGGCCGACCGACGAACGCGACGCAATGATAAGTGCTGTTGCCAAAATGTGCTCTCTTTAATTAATATTTTGATAGACATTCTTTTTTACCAAGGATCATATTGTTATTGTTTTTTGCGCTTTAGTAATTGGTTTGAAAGCGATTACCGGTTACATCATTATAGGGTATGGTTAAGAAAGCTTTATTATTTAATAATGTTTAAAATTACAG
The DNA here is from genome assembly GCA_016904865.1 of Pissodes strobi. Classification (NCBI taxonomy): domain Eukaryota; kingdom Metazoa; phylum Arthropoda; class Insecta; order Coleoptera; family Curculionidae; genus Pissodes; species Pissodes strobi. The sequence continues at coordinate 209,720 of MU182393.1, read as the reverse complement.
TACATGTGGTATCCCTAAATTTATTAATATTTCGATATCTGGGTATTCGTATTAATAACGCCATGCATTTTTTTGCAAGAAACTGAAACCCGATAATACAACACCGGCATTGGCCAGCCATAAATAAGAATAATCTCAGGTTCCCTTTTCCATGTGCCCTATTCTTGTGTGAGATTGGGATTTGACGCCTTGCGCTTTTAGTTATAGTTTTGAAAGTTTAGTTAGTTTAGTACCTATACAAGGGGTTGTTGTTTTCTTTGTGGGTTAGTTTTGTTGGTTAGAAAAAAAACCTCGAAATTTTAATAAAAAAATCCATGACAATTATCAGTGGCTCTGCATGTGTCGTCATAAAATTAAAATGTATTATTGGCTATGCTTACTCTTTGGCGAAGAAGGAAATTGTAGAGTAAACGTGGGTATATTGATGTAAATAATGTGTCAAATGTCTCAGAAAAACAAGGCTAGTCCACTAACCATTTACAACGCATTTTCTTTGCATAGTTTTGCTGAAACTCGAATTGAAAAGGCTTTATGCCTACATTTTTTGGAGCCTCAAAATGGAAGTTTTTGGGTGTGACACCTGAAAAAAAATTCTACCTACAGCGGCGCCTGCAGCGGGCTTATTCCTTCTGTATCATTTTCTATTATATTGCCTACCTTCTCCTAAATGGCACTGCACGCCACTGCCGTATAATAAATACACACAGAGAGCGAGTAAGAACGAAATAGAAAAAGGCAAGACGGGGGAAATAATAATGCAAAAGAATACACAGGAAAAGAAACGACAAAGGAAAAATGATTAGAAAATACCAGGGCATACAGATGAAAGAAAACGCAACAGAGGAATTTAGAAAAATGTATGGATGAAGAAACTCCACCCCCAGGCCCGTCAACATTACCTCCACCAGAAGTAGCTAATAATAAGAGAGTAATGATTAAAAGGACCTAAGACTAAGAAAATACAAAAAAAAAAACGATTTTGATATAAATAAAGTAAGAATCAACTAAGAAAATGCCAGCGCGTCATCGGTAAAACGCGTTCTGTCTCACTTTAGATTAATTCTGTTCAATGCTCGCGGTCTTTGTCAGGTATGACGCTCATGGCTTTTTCTTAGTTGATTCTTACTTTACCATCAGATGAAATTTTATGCATTTTAGAATATTCTCCAAAACCAATTTATAGTAGACATTTCAGTATTGTGGAAAAGGCACGCCTTGATAGTTTATTAAAAATGATACCTTAAAACTAATACTGATATCTGTTTTTAAGGTATCATTCAGTTTGCGATGTGATTATAATACTTTAAGTAGGTATATGTATATACATTTTCGATTTGTTTTATGGAGTTCTATTGTTTATTTATATATTTGATATAGAAATACATATTTGTTCAGTAAATCAGATATTTTATATACAACTTACATGATTTCTTACCTTCTTTTGATCATTACCGTCCCACAATTGTCATTACCGTCACTTTCGTCATTACCGTGCTTCTTCACAAAATAAAATATATATCTAATATAGCTATCCCAAAATACAATATGATGCAACTATAAGTGATTAATCATTCTTAATAAAATGTATAATTTATCATACGTTTTTACAAAATTACAAAAAAGATAAACTTGTATATTTTAAATGATCCACATGTTCCCTATTCTTTCAGTTACCATTATAGTAAAGAGAGGGTAATTGGTTTTTACTTCACACCTTTTTATTATATGATCATCCACTGGTTATATGTATGACGCACAATCATAAATAAAATAAAAGCTTCACACGTTTTTATGCAACAGAACATGAAGGACGGTAATGACGAATTTCTTCAATATGACAGGTTTCTTCCAACTTTATCTCATAACTTTTACAAGATATTTTTTTACCCAGCTAGAAGCCAGAAGCCATTAGTACAACCTTTAGGATAATCAAGTTGCAAATCTAATTAAAAAAAAAATTGTCTTGCTTCCAGGCTTTTAAAAAATTTAAAATACCACATAATCACTCACAAATGTCAAAAGGTGCAAAATTCCAAGATAATTTTCTATTCATGGACCAGCTTATAACTAACGCCACCTGAGAGCACTGAAAATCCTTCCGAAAAAACAACAAAATCAGAACTTTCATTAAAAAAACAAAAATAAAAAATCACCTGCTATATAAAGTAGGACGTTCTTTAGACACTACTTGCGGTTTGTTAATGAAGAAGTCGGCAAAAGCAGTCACTAAAAAACCATCCTCAACATCCACTAAGTTTTCAAGTCGCTGCACATCGGGATTTGTTTTGCATACTTCCGTGCCGACGACTGGAAATATAAAGTTTGATTCATCTGTTGGACGAACCAAATCAAAGTATTCCTCCTTTGAACTTTCCTTGTAAGATTCCGTCGGACATTCAGAACGTTTAAACTTGTCCAATTTTGTAAATATGCTCCTAATGAGCTCGGCGTAGATGGATTCTGAAATGATTTATTAAGAATTTGGATAGTTTCTAAATCAATACGGGACCACTTAATGAGAACCATACAATTCCTTTAATTGCAGGTACTACAGTGTCCTCATAGCATTTTCTTTATTATCTTTTAACATTAAGATGTTTTGAGACAAGGCTTGTACGTGTCTAATAACGGATGTAAGAATCAATATACATTAATAAATGGAAAAATAAGTTAGGATTATTTTACAGAAGTTATATGGAGAAATGTGTACTTTAATTAAAAATTATTATGGAAAATGTCGATCTATTATATTCTAAAACCCTTTTTGCCAGACTTCCGAAGAGCTATTTAGGAAATAAAATGTATATGTTATTGTGTTGACTTGTGATATAAACAGCATTTAATAAAACAGATACAATTATTGGTATTTGGAAAACACTTCCAAGGACGACGTTACCAAGAAGATTCCGCATCAGTCATAAAGAATAAATCATATTATGTGGTTAGATGATTAGTTTAATGTTTTTTTTTCTAGTGTATCATGTAACATAACATATCTCCGAGATTTTTGAAAAAATATTTTTTAATGCTTATCCATGTTGTGCGAAAATATCTTCATATGAATAATTATCTACTGGAACATGATTATTAAAAAGCGAAAAAATAAAATAATTGGGAATCTAAAATACGAAAGCTCCTAGTCAGAAAGTTCTTTGGTGAACTTGGACGTAGGCGCTTCTTTCGATAGTTAATATTGTAGCTTGTGATACCGAATATTATGCTTACCTTGACAATCCCCGATTATATCATATTTTCCTAACAGCCTCAAAAAATTTATGTTTCTTCCAATTTTTAAAATATTTTCCATGAATATTTTCAAAAAGGTGTTGTTCTTGCACTTGTCATCTAAATCGTGTCTCACAACAAACTGTGTCTGCCATTGCTCTATCGTGGTTTTCATGAAATCCAAACCATTACTATCGAACACAATATAAACTAACAATAAAATTCTCTGTTTTAATTTAATAAAACAAATTTTACATGGTGACATTCCTCATTGAGGCTTGAAATGAATTTAAAGTTTATTATCCAAGACTTAAGTTTACTATAGTAAAAGAAATTAAGTAACATATCGGTATCTTTTCTTGACGTAATCGTGAAGCATACCTCTGATGGTACCACAAAATCGAACTGCTATCGAAAGCAATAGCTCGAGCAGATTTCTAAATTTTAAATCCAATACTCCTTCAATTCATAAGGTGCCTACTATGAAAAATGTTTATCATAGGGCCACTTTTTAAAGTAATCCGTGTTTTAAACAAGAGAATATTGAGGCAATTAAAGCAATTCTACATAAAAACCACTATCCACCTCAATTTGTAATAAGATATTACAAAAAACAAACTACTCAAGGAAAAATACAAAATAAAGACGTTTAACCCTAAACTTTCTGAGCAAACGTATTAATGATAAAAGTTGTAAGCTGGTATTCTAAAAAGGCAAATTTAGCATAATTTTTAACCGAAAACAAGCCTCCAAGCTTTTGATAAGCATTTCAGATCCTGAAAGGCCAGTTCATCGAGATTTTACGTTGAGGTACCACTTTGCGCTAAGAAGGATATTTGTTTGAATATTTGAATATTATACACTGCTGAGTAAAGACGTGCGCAAATAGTGTAGCGGAAGATAAAATTGACTATGAATGCTGCAAAAAAGAGAGAAAGAAAGTTTCATCTATGGTATGTATAAAGTGCGGAAAATCATTTCATCTTTCGTGCACAGCTAGAGACTGGTCAAAAAATATAATATCAATTGATAAAACACGCTGTGTATGTGTTGATCATGCCCTAACCTCAACTTTCGATTCCGAGGAAAACGAGATTTCACTTCTGAGATTATTGTCGTGTTAAAAGACAAAAATGCTCTCCTGGAGCAGAACAAGGAACTTCTAGAGGACAAACTCAGTGCATTCCAAAATAATAGTGCATTCGATTTATTGGAAAAACCTGAAATGTGCATCAAAAGGAATGCCTCTCAAGAATCTCAGGAATTTCCAGAACGCAATCCTGGGATTTCGAACTTGCCGGAGGTAACAGCGCCATTGCCTGTGCGTGGGCCTATGCCGGTGTCATTGTCAACGTCATCAAGAACTGCCGTTACTTGGGCCGAAGTAGCAAATCCGAAATATATGAATACGTCGAAAAATTAAAATGCACTATGTGTAAACAACATCGTAATACCCACAAATCCCGAGCGGATTACCAACCTGACAACGTTGGACCGGACCTTCGATGGCATCGATAATGGAGTGATCGTCACTCCTTCAGAAGAAAATGGTGGGACGGACAGACATAAACAAAATCTTCCCACGTTCGATGAAATATCGCCCGGGGACTCAGCTGATAAACGTTAACAAAGCAGGGTCCCACCCACGATAGGGCAAAATGGAGATGAACGGACTACAGTTCATAGGAATGGGACAAGAAATGTGGCAAAGCATGGGCTACGGCATCAAAGGCCCCTCCTATCAGAGGAACCAGGAACATCGCAGCGCAGGACCTTGCAAATGACTTGAGAGTGGTCCAAAGTAAGTCTCGGATCTTTGTGACTGGATTTGTCCCAGGTACAACGCCAGAAACAGTAACCAACTAGGTAAAAACTAACATGAATATTGAGAGCATTTGTGTGAAACTGCGCACAACGAATGATAACATAAAAAGCTCATTTCGATTAGGAATTGACGATCAACACAAGGATGACCTACATAATCCGGTTGTGTGGCCAAGAGGTACTGTGGTAAACCATTTTATAAATCTCAGCCGGCGTCATCAAGTAAACTAGGGGGTACTACCGCCAATATGTCAACTGATATAAGATTTATCGTTTTCCATCTGAATGTACATTCTCTTCGAAATAAAATAGAAGAGTTTGAAGCGTTTCTAAAAATGCACAGTATCGAGTACGACATATTGTGCTTCAATGAACATCATCTTAAGTGTGAATAAATCCAATTTTTAAGAATTGCGAAATATACACTGCTCTCTTGCTTTACAAGGCAGCATATTAACAATGGTGGTGCAATGATTATGGGTAGAAGTATCGAGGCTCTGGTCAGCATGTCATCAGAATCTGGCTGGGAAGTGGCTGCTGTCGAGGTGGAGGACCACAACATGACCATATTGACTGTTTACTGTCCTCCAATGGGAGACTTCAAAGTTTTTATAGACATAATGGAGAATGTGCTACTTGTTGTCGAGCGGGGGCCATGCAGGCATATTACAGTACAAGGTGACTTTAATATTGTTTTTAATTCCAATTCACAAAGGGGCCAAGATTTTATGGATCTTATGGGTACCTAAAATCTCTATGGGCAGATTTTTCAAAAAACCAATCATGTTAATAATAATTGTATAGACAATATTTTTATTAATTTTGGTGATAGTCTTAGTTATAATTTTAATGTCTTTGATCCGTTACTTTCTGATCAACTGACATTGTATATCTCAATAGAGATGCACAGTGATGATGTGCGTCCCCAGTATCGTCTGTTTCGTCCACTCACTAATAAGGGTATAAATTAAATGTATTTGGAGTCACAGAAATGGGATTTCATCGGTGTGCAAGATGAATGGATTGATGCCAGGTTTAATACATTTCTTGAGGTTCTGACGGTTGGAGTTGACATGTTCTTTCCGGTATAATCGAGGAAGGTAGTAACACGGTTGATTGGTTTGACAATGGTCAGAGTCAACAGCGGGCAACTCTTGAATTTCTAACAGAACTCTATAAAAATAGACCCTCTATTGACATAATGAGTTCAACCAATATTGTCAGAGCCTCTTGGGATGCTGTAAATGATTTTCGGGGCAAGACTGGAGTTGAGGCTGCTACCGGATTGACTGCACAAGATTTCAACAATTTTTTTTTCGCCAACATTGCAGAGGAAAGTCTAATATACAGCTGAGAGATGTCATCAACTCCCTTAAGAACAAGAATAGCAGATACACTTACAATATTAATGTATCAATGATAAAATCCTATACGGATATACTAATTATCCCACTTACCAAACTAATTAACCATTGTATCAGGGCTGGCTTTTTTCCTTCTTCCCTGAAAAAATCCTGGGTTGTCCCTATTTTCAAGAAGGGAGATAAAAATAATGTGGGCAATTATCGCCCAATCTCGCTGGTGCTGGTACTATCCAAGGTCTTTGAATGCTTACTGAAGGAGCGGTTGTGCAACTATTTTGAGATCAACGTCTGTTCTCGAATAGTCAGTTCGGATTCAGAGCTAACAAGTCAACTACCTTGGCTGTCCTTGGGTTGTTGCGATATATAGAGGAGGGGCAGTATGTCAGTGTAACGTGCTGTGATCTCTCGAAGGCCTTCGACTGTGTCTCGCATAATATTCTCTTCGATAAGCTGGGGTTCTATGGGATTGACGAGAGTAGTGCCAGTCTGCTGAGTAGCTACTTGGGAGAACGTACGCAGTTGACTTCATATGGGGGAAAGCTGTCAGGTGAGCCTGGACTGAAGTACCGTGTGCCTCAGGGCTCGGTGCTGGGTCCTCTTCTTTTTTTAATATATGTCAATGCCATAAATACTTCTGTTCTGACCTCGAAGGTTATGTTGTTTGCTGACGATACATCTGTTTCGTATGCATGGAGAGGTTAACTGAACGTATGAATGCTAGTGTGAATGAACTGAAAGCTTGGTTTGCAGCTAATAGACTGGCTTTAAATGATGCCAAGACAGAAAATATTATCTTCGGATTGAGAAGTATAGATCAGAACATTGAAGAGGTACGGTTTTTGGGAGTACATCTTGACCCAACATTAAGATTCGACAGGCATGTAGACTACATGGCTGGTCGTCTGTCTAAAAGCGTTTTTTTTTTATTAGGAACCTTAAAAAGGGTGTTGCCTAAACCGTGCCTTCTTCAGGCTTTTCAGGATGTTTTCCAGTCGGTGGCCTGTTATGCTCTTTTGAGAGGGGTCACTTCCCTCAAGCAGCACGAGTCTTTGGACTGCAGAGGAGGGCTGTGAGGGTCGTTGCAGGTCTCGATTACAGGGCTGATACAAGGCAGGCATTCAAAGAGCTAAGTATCATGACAATTCCATCAGGATACATATATGTCATATGTCATTGTCATCGAAATTTCAGCGACTACAACCTTAATAATTGTTACCACGAGGGGTATGGGACATGGTAATCAAATAAGAACTGATTACCATAGACTTGAAAGAACAAGAATATCAACAAATTACTTGGGTCCAAAGTACTATTAATCTGAGGGATATGCCGGAGAAATCTTTTAAGTCCAGTATTATAGGGGGAGTTTCTACTGCGAAATGCCCTTTATAGTGCTCGGGAGTTCTTGGAGTTTGAGTTTTTATCTGCTTGTCTGCATGGCTCCTGCTGGGCATGCAGTGTTTTTTTGGGGCGAGTTAGCGCCGGTCTTGATTGCTTCTGGCCCTGGCTCGTTCAGGCCGATACGCTGCGGGCTCAGACCGAGCCGTCTGTAAATGTTGGCCAATGTATAGGTTTTTAGGGTGTTGGTGTTTGCTTGGTTGTAGCATCTACTTGTATTAATGCCATTTTAGTTGCAGTGTTAATTGGTGTTATATAGTATTGTCTTAACTGGTATTAATACCATTGTAAATGTAATGTTTGTTTATTAGTGTTATTTAATATGTGTATTTTTTAACTAAGTGTTGACATAATTTAGGCAGCGAAAATTTATTTTCTCTCTGACGTAATATATTAAATATTGAAGGCAGTAGTCATTCATGGAATCAAATAAAACAGATTAGAAAAACTAAGCTTGATGTAGTAATTTTGTAAGAATTTAAAAATCCGTCTTACTTGGCTTGCATGATATATGAACCCCTCTAGAAGTAAGTGGCAATATAATTATGTGACCCACGTAAAGTGATCCAGACCTAAGCTATAAAACTAAAAGAACATTATAAAATAAACTCAGAGAAATAAAATTAACTTCCCTCAGAATAAATGCAAAAAACCTACAGGTTTATTGTATCTATATCAATTCAATAAAAAGGATTTGCTAATATGCTGTTAATAATAATAAGGGTGCATTATAGTTTGGTTTTGAATAAGACTATAGTTGAGTTATACTTCCTAAAAATATAGTAATTTAAGATATTCATAACCATTCACCATGCTAGATACTAAATTATAATTTCAATGGCCAATCGAATGAAAAACACCTGAATGTTACTTGTGAACATGTATTCTCATTTGCTTTTTTAAAGTGTTCAAACAGTTAAACACTGTAGTACTTAAAGCCAGATAGAAAAGGCTTAACATATTTTCAGTCATTAACTATTTGTAAAAATAACCAATATTTTAAAATCCTTCTATTGAATAATTTGTGTGACCTACTTGAATAATGATAAGCTTCACTAAACTAACAGATAAACATATACTTACTTTTCAATTACAAATTCTCCTGTATAATCCGCTAAATCATCTTTCATTAACCACGAATCAGTAAGTCCAAGATAATGATAAACGCTCTCTAAAAACAGGGTTAATTTCAAGTCTTGCTCTAACTTGTTGACTGTAAAATTTAAAGACTCGTGTAGCCTGGCTATCAGGGTTGTGGCACATTTAAGAGGAGAATTAGTATTAGGAGCAAGAACAACTTCATCATGGATTTCTTTAAGCACTTTGATCGGCTTAAATATGGTAGACAATTCATTGGCGAGCTTAACTAGCGTATATGTTGTTTCTGAAATATAAATATATATAACTGTCATACCTCTTCATAGAACTAACTATGGCCTAAATGCTTTTATATCAAGGTCAGGTAGACTGGCCAATGAGCATCCCACGCTTGATTTCTTTTCAAACAGATCGGTTTTCTTGAACCAATTACATACTATATTTTGAAGTTTCTAATTTTGCTACAAATCTCACAATGTATATCCTCTCTACCTGTTAACTGATTTATTATTGTTATAAATATGTAACTGCGTTAGAATTAAGATTACTTTGTTTTTTTGTGAAATTGGGCAATGCCCGTTAATAAATAAATAAAATAAAATACATAAATAAATAAATAATGTGAAAAACTAAAGTTAAAAATATCTTAAGAAAAACTATAAGCTTATGCAGTCCTTACCGCATTTTAGCAGATTACATTTAAATGCGCTTGGGTTTTGCCAGTTGTGGCAGAGAAGTTACCAGAACTCTATTGCTTTTACCGCTTTCAATGATTCAGAGCTTAGCTTCATCGGCACAAGTTAAATCCTGATATTTTTAATTATAAGCACATCTAAGTAATCCTATGAAAATGCTTTAAAGTATGGGATCTTAATTACCTTGTTGCCTAACTTCATCTTCTAGTTCAGATAACTTCTTATAAATAGGATGAATAATGCTTCTAAGACAATTGCAATAACTTTGGTATGTAAAGCAGACTGTATGTTCATTTTGATCCAAATCCATTTGGACGGTTCTTTCAAATTCTCTAAAATAATCTAGTAGTTCTATGTATGGTATAAATTCTCCCATGAATGTATAAAAAGCATACTAAAAATATTAGAAACATTTATAATATGATGTTATTTATTGTACATTTTATAAGCAGATAAATAAACGACAGTGAAAGAAAAACTTTATTATGAAAATAAAAAGAGGAACACGATGGAAAATGTTTATAAATTAGAAAAAAAGCATATAAAAATAAGCACAAAAATGTTTCAGCAAAATGCATGTGAAATCATTAATATCCTCTTATTACTGATTAACTACTTAAACTATTAAAGAGTCATTAATATCAATGCACAGGCACAGGTATTAACTTACTGCTCTAATACTGGCTAAGGTCACATCAGGTCTTGGTCTTATACTGTTACCACTTAGTTCTAAAGTGGATGATGTATGTGGACACCACAGTTGCCACAAGATTTCTCTGATAACTTTATATTCAGAAATAAAGGATGGCGATCTCAAAGGTATTAAACCCTGCACTTTTTCTTTTAAGTAATTTTCCCTACAAATACAAAAATGTATCAAAAGATGTACCTAAATATATTTTTATAGCCGATTCACTTCATTGCTAAGACATTAATTTCCACAAAGACTGCAAGTCATTATTACAAACTTACTATAGAAAAAATTATATTTATTACAAGCAAGATACTTACCACAAAATTCCAATATTTGCTTCTCGCCAAGGACTTTCAGGCTCTATAAAAAATTGCTCTTGATTATACCAAGAGTGTTGGATGGTGGCCAATAGTTCCTCGCGGTTTGTTTTAAAATCCATAATACACATTTTCTCGGTACTTCTAATTTGGGTTGGTAGCAAACAGTCAGAATAATTTGTTGACGATAGTTCCTTACTATCATGGTCATCAAGATTGCTATATGAATCATCATCCTAAAAATATTATCCCTAACAGATGTAAGTAGATAGCTCTTATAGGTACCTACCTTCCTAAAATTGTAAATTGCAGAGTTTACAAATATTTATTTTTTCAAAAATTAAAGAAGTACCTACTATATGAGATATTTGTTATCCATTTAAGTATTTTATTTTTTGATCATTGGAATATCAAGTAAACCTAGTACCTAGGTGGGTACTTATTTAAAGATTTTATCTTACCATAAATGGTCACTGCCATAATGCTATAATTCAAAATAGATAATATAATTATTTTCTAGAAGACATTGTGTTAACTAACCTGAGAACTAACCACTCACTAACTATAGGCTTCTGAAAATAAATTATTTATTTATTTATTTCACAATTTACAGGGCAAGCCAATTTGGTTACAGGTTGTAGAGTACAAACTTAACCTAGTAATTAAAATTATAAAATTCATCCATGATTAAAAATTTATATCTAGCAAACATTATCACAATAAGTAAAAATCTTTTTCAAAAAGAACATATTACATTGTTGAAAAATACGTAACAAAAGACATAGGTACAATATAAATTCACAGGAGTTCAAGAGGTAAGATTTCCAGTTCTGAGAATTTTTTTAGACTGTACAGTGAGGCACAAATATATCAATAGCACAGTCATTGCAGTTCTTCATTATCCTAGTCAATCCAATATTCTGACCATAAAGAGTTTTATGTTGACAGGGTCCAAAGGATCTTTTCTCACGTAATTGCCATGGTGGTGCATAAAAATTAAGCCCAGATAGCAATTGAGGGCATTGGTAGAATTCATGTATTAGCCTATATGCAAAGACAACATCTACTGAGTCTTTTCTATTTTTAAGAGATCCTATTTTTAATGCTCTTTCAAGTTCACTGTAGTTAATATTATCAAACGGAATGTGTGTTTTATATGCTATGTATATTACAAATTTCCTCTGAACCTCATCAAGCATACCCTCAATAATTAAAAAATAAGGACCATACACTAGAACAACTGTCCAAGTGTGTGTAGTGAGTAGTAATAGCCCCAATATCATTGAAATTAGCGGTAATTCTCTTAACGAAGCCCAACATTTTCAGTTCTTTATTTCTAACAATCTGCATGTGCTGCCAAAAAGTAAACTTAGCGTCGAATATAACACCAGGTCCCTGATCACAATCACATTTTCAAGTTGATTGTCAGATATGTGATATTGTCGAACTGTATCATTATTGGACTTGGAGAATTGAATGTATTTACATTTACTTGTATTGAGTACCATTTGGTTTAGTTTACACCATTCATACAACCTATTCAAATCACTCTGAATCTTTAGTACTGACTCCATGTCATCCAATGGAAAATATATCTTGACATCATCAGCATATAACAAAAAAGCAGAATCTAAAACACTGAGCTATGTCATTAATAAAAATTATAAATAAAATTGGGGCCAGGTGAGCACCCTGAGGAACACCTGATGTTACATTAATTGGACTAGAGAACAAGTTGTTAATTTTTTTAAATTTTTCATTTAGAAAGTCTGCTATATATGATTGAGTTTAAGTATTAAAGACATTTTTGAAATAAGTCTGTAGTTTTCAAGCCTGTCTCTACTTCCACACTTCTTGAATATGCATGGGTAATACATATAACATTTTCCACTTCTAAGGAAAAATGTTAAATTCTAAAGATTTATTAAAAATTAACCATAGTAGGTTGGACAATGAAAAGCACAGTTCTTAAGAAACATAACACTAATATTATCAGGACTAGGTAGGTACCTTAGTTAAGTCAATGTTGGCCAATTTATCACAAATATCTGAAATCTTAATACAACAGTTGCTTAAATTTAAATCAATTAAATCCAAGTTGAGCGAGCAAATTTTATTACTATGCTCCATTTTCATATACACTAGCAAAATGGTCAGCAAATGCATTTGCAATTTGGTTTTCATTGTCATAAATCTCCTCTTTGTATTTAATATTATTAGAAGAAATATTATCAATTTTATTTTTAGAATTAATGAACTTTCAAAACATTAATGTTGGTTTTTAAGTTATTTTCAATGTTCTGTATGTACTGGCTATAGTCCTCACGAGCTTTATCTTTGCATAATTGTAATCATTGACTGATTTATTTCTTTTATATTGTCTATAAGCTGTTTTTTTTTCAAATATTAAGCTCTTTAGCTCTTGACTAAACCAAATGGGAAATTTAAAATAATTTTTTATTATTATCACATTCTGGCTGCAGAATCAATTGTGGAAACCTTTCCTTTCGTGAATCTTATGCAGCTCAATACCATTCCCAATGCCAATGGTGTTATGTTGGATCTTGTATTTAGCCATGGTGCTTCTGACACAGTAAAATGTGTAGATGAACCTTTGCTGAAATGTGATAGGCACCATCCGGCCCTGCACATTATTCTCCACTGTGATACCTGTTGTGATGTTCTCGAATATGAAGACTCTATTTTTGATTTTAGTAGCTGTGATTTTAATATTTTGAATGAATTATTATTAGGAATACATTGGGATAATATTTTAACATTAAATGTAGATAGCGATGTACTCAACTTTTATACAATTTTAAATGAACTGATTGACATTTTTATTCCTAAGAAGAAGGTTATGAATAGGTTTAAATTCCCAGTCTGGTTTAGCGCTGAACTAAAGACCAACATTATTAAAAAAAAAGTTGCCCATAAAAAATTCAAATTATCCAGATATTGATGACTATAATACTTTCAGGGAAATGAGGTCCTTGTGTAGGGTCCAGGCTGATGAATGCTATAGGATGTACACCAGCAAGACTGAGGGTGACATTTTGGAGAATCCGAAAAGCTTTTGGAAATATATCCATTCCAAAAATCACTCCAATGATTTGCCATCCACGATGACTTGGGGGGGGGGGGGGGTTGGTGCAGCTGTACCGGTGCTAAGGATGTTGCTGATGTGTTTGCACGGTTTTCTCATCAACATATCTGGCTGGCCAAGGGGTACCAATTCTGAATAAGAATATGCCATCATCATTTAGTAACATGGTACATATATCAAACCTCAGTATCAGAATATCTGATATATGGGAAAAACTAAGCCAGATAGATCCACATAAGTCACTGGGTCCAGATGGTATTCCTCCGTTGTTTTTGAAAAACTGTGCTTTTGCCCTGTCCAGACCATTATGGATTATTTATAACAAATCTCTCTTTAGTGGGGTATTTCCACATTACTGGAAATCATCTTTTTTAGTGCCGGTTTTCAAGAACAACAGAGATAGGATTGATGTTGAGAACTACCGTCCAATAACACTCATGTCACATTTCCCTAAGATTTTTGAACTCTTAGTAACGGAAACACTCACTTTTCTCTTCCGCAATGTCCTGGTTACCGAGCAGCATGGTTTTTTCAGTGGTCGTTCGGTGGAAACAAACCTGGCCTTGTATGAGCGTTCTGTGTCTGGTGCACTGAAGTCTGGTGGTGTTGTCGATGCAGTCTACACAGATTTCTCCAGGGCATTTGACATGGTTAGCCATGCAATTCTAATAGATAAGCTTTCCGCCTATGGAGTTTGTGGTGGAGTGTTGGATTGGATGTATTCTTACCTTGTTGGCCGAAGGTTGGTTGTGAGAATTAAATCTGCACATTCTTTTGAATTTTGTGCTCCATCTGGAGCACCTCAAGAGGGACATCTTGCACCACTGCTATTTAGTATATTCATCAATGATGTCATTACCTCTTTTCAGCACTGTCAAATATTGTTATATGCTGATGATTTAAAATTTTTCAAGCATATTCAATCTCAAAATACTCAGCTCAGATGCAAGATGACCTTTTTAATTTTGAGGAATGGTGCAACAATAATAACTTAAAGCTTAACATTAAGAAATGCAAATATATTCAATTCAGTAGAAAAGTTGATTCTCGCCCTAATGTTTACTAACGTCAGAATTCCACATTAAATAATGTTACTACTGTCAAGGACCTTGGTGTGATTTTTGACTCTAAACTTTCTTTTGTAGATCACTTTTTATACTACTGTAACAAAGCACTTAAAATGTTAGGTTTTATTAAACGCAATTCTGGGGACTTCAAAAACCTAGTAGCTATGAAGACTTTATATGTCTCACTAGTCAGGTCACACCTGGAGTTTGGCTGTTTGGTTTGGTGACCATATTATGCAGTACATATTCAGTCATTGGAACGTGTGCAACATAAGTTCCTACGTTATATTGGCTACAAATTAGACATACCTATTGGTACAATTGACTATAATGAAATATTAAAAGTATTAAAACTTGAGACTTTATGTATTAGACGCAAAAGGTATGAGCAGCTTTTCGTTTACAAAATAATTAATAATATTATTCATTCTCCAGAACTATTAGCTGCAATTCGGATAAACATACCAGTTAGAGAACTGAGACAAACTAATACTTTTAACTTAGAGTTTCATCGTACACTTTATGGTCAACATAATACTATAAATCGTGCAATGTCAGCTGCTAATCAGATTGGTTTCGACATATTCAATACCACAATCTACCAAATTAAACATAGTTCCTAACACATCTTTTGTATTTTATCTTTGGTCCATTTTGAGTTTTATTTATGTTGCTTTTGTGGTAATTATAATTGTTGAGTCTATATGTATAAATATTTGTGTCTATTGATTTCAACTTGTTCCTGTTTTTGAGTTACTTTAGTTAGGTTTGACATTTTAATTTGTTTTTTATAATGTACCTTACTTTTTAATCATTATCTTTTAATATTAGTCAAAACTTCCGTATTGATTTTTATAATCGGCTTTATGCCCGTAAATAAATAAATAAATAAATAAATAAATAAATAAGCATCCACACTATTGACTAGCAAATTATCCCAATTAAAGTTTATCAAAAAAATTATTAATTATATTAAAGTCAGCATTCTTAAAATCATATAAGTATATGTTCCTCAAACTGCAATGGTACATATTCATTAATATTCTGCAAAATCACTGTAAATGCAGGGTGATGCTTATCGCATGGTAAAAGAATATCACTTGCACAGGCAACTACAGAATGATTTGAATTACTAGTAAACACCAGGTCCAACATGACACTATTAAAGTTTTTAATGGATATTAATTGCTCACAGTTCTAATAATGGTTAGTCTAGAAATATAGCCTAAGTGAATATTATTTTTTGAAACAAAACTGTAGTTTGGTAAAACTACTTATACTTGTATAGAATTTGGTTTTAAAAATTTACATCCGCCATAATGTCAGGAATGTCAATACACTGTTTAGATACCTACCAATCAAAAAGTAACACAGCTGGTAAGACTAAATTAGCTGAGAAATTAATTATTTTTACCAACCCTACAATCTCTCAATTAGCTACAAGGGAATTTCAAAATTGGTTTTAACGCAAAGCATGACACTTTTAATAATAACTGGGGAGGTACAACTATGAGTTGTTAGGTTAGACAACGTATATTTTGCTTCCAAATATTACTCAAATAAATACTTTGATAACTTACAAGATGGCAGTGGCGTGCATACAATAGAAGCATAAAAGCATTGTCTACCCTAGAAAAATTGCCCATATATATATTTTTTTAATTATCGATTCTTTTGAGAACATATTTTTTTTTTCGACACATTTTTTTATACCTACTGTTTCAGTCCTCTCACAATTTATAATAAAATTATACACCTCTCACTACTGGTGCAATAGGTTTTCCCTATGCGAACTGAGCTAAGCCCGCTCTTCGGTGTAAGTATTAAAGTAAAAACAAAGCAAAGCTGATTGATATAAATTAACATGAAGCTCGAAAGCATTGCTTGCCAGTACACCAATTCAGGTATATTCGAACTTCCGGGTGGCTTTGTGGTTGTATACATGACAACACAATGTAGGTACTGTTGATCATGTTTGATAATTTCTAAAGACAAAAATGTGTGGAGCATGACCATTACCAGGCTTAAATAATTTTTCACCTTTTTAAATATTTGTCTACCATACTGTAACTAGCATTGCCGGCCTGATACTGGAAGATAGATATGTACTTATATATGGTCTAAATTAAATGTCTTCATTTAAAGTATGAATTAGAAAATAGAAAATAAGGTTGACGAATGCACATATGTAGTAGGTAAAGTTTTTGATGTTAATATCAACATGTATCCCTATCTCAAATTCAAAATCTTTATTGCCATTATGGTTACAAGAAAATTGGGTCATCAATATCTTCACTTAAACTTAGATAGCTAAAACTAAACGAAGCAATAATTTAAGTTTTAAACATATGAAAATATAGAGTTAGGTAAAATGTAAAAAATAGACAAACAAAAAAAAACGAAAACAAACCAACTCACATTCAGCTCATTTACAATAAATAGATTCATTCCTAGTATTGCCCTTATTGTGTTTAAAATATTCTTCAGTTGAGTAAAATGATTGTGAAACAGAAAATTGTTTAATCTTTGTTCTAAATCTAATATATGGTCTTACACCTTTGAGATCTCTAGGTAAAGAGGACCCTTTTCGTTCATAGTTGTTGAATGTTTTGGAACTGCAAAGTTGCTTCCACATCTCATTACCGTATGAGTAGTACTTACAGAACTGTTACATTCAAAAATGTTCTGATTTTTATATACAAAGCAGCACACACAAAAAAGAAAACATGAAAAAACAGTCATTATTTTCAGCCTGCAAAACAGAGGCACACAGTGCTTCAGACAGGTCACCCTACAAATTGATTTAATCATTCTCTTTTGTAAGATAAAAACGTGTGATATGGTCTGGGAATGAGTGCCCCAGAACACAGACTGATGACCGACACTGTCTCTCATAATGACAATGGCATAGTTTGCCGATGAGATCTTGTCACATAAGATTTCGCCATGAGCACACCAGTCAAGATTCTCGGGGGTAGTAGCTATATAAATAAGTATAACCTTAACAGCACAAGCATAACAAAATATGAAACTTACACTCGACTCTTCATAATTAGGTTTCCACCTCTGAATTCCTTCATTTAAATATGCTGCCCAATCAATTTCTTCCTCTGGTTCAACCTGTTGTTGTACAATCATCTCGGGATGATCCAAAAAATGTTTTGTTGGTGAATTTGACATGCAAAGCAGGAATTTCACAATGTTAAGTCTGTTCACTGTTTCGGGTTTTGGAAGAAGTTCCGGAATGTACATTTTATATGCTGATTTCAGGGCATCCGCTTGTGGGAAGAAGCCATGAAAGCAGAACTTCTCCCTCATACTGCTAATATTTTGATCAATATCTCGCTTATTTAAAAAGTACATTGTGTCAGACTTCTTTAACTTGACCGTAAAGTATTTCAAAATGTGATTAAATGGTTCGGTGCCTTCCTACAAGGAAATGGAATATTTAATTCGGTTTAGTTTAATGTTGTGTGAGGTTATAGTTTTGTTTTCTACTTACTTCAAAGCCTGATATTTCAGATATTAGTTCCTTGAGCGGAATGACAATATCTTCTGAAAGTGCCTTCGACATTATGATTCAGTTTGCTAACATGCATACCGTTTTAAAACCTATAATATTTATTTCCTTCCTAATTTGTTTGAACAAACGTTTGAAAACACAAAATTAAATCAAAACATTTTCAAACTATACTGTACTGTCAGTGTCAGTAGTCAGTGTCAACAAAATAAAAACTGCACTTGACCTACGCCCCATTCGAACTACTGCAACCTGAAATCTGAGTGCCTCTATTATCTGGAGGCGCTTGTGCGGACGGTATCGATTTAAGTGTTACGAGGGCTATTACAAAAATTTCTGTATGGCGAGCGAATTTACTTTATTGTATTCAATTTGAAAGTTACCACTTCAAGAAAATGAACTGCATTGAAGCATCTTAAATTAACATTCTTCTTATGAAAGAAAAATATTTGATCAAATATTTAAACTTTTTATTGATGTATGTTTTTTAAATCGAGAAAATCGAGAAAAATCAAATCATTATTAAATAGCTAATGGTTCATAAACATAGTTACACCTATTATTTATTTTAATTTTAAATTGAACATTGAACCGCTGGGCATAAATTAGTGCATTAAGCAAGTTTTTATGCAAAATTTAAACATGGATATTTTAATTGTTTAATATCAAGCTGCGGTTTTTGATGTTAGCTTACTTGGACAGCAAGATACCAATGTTCATAGATATATGTTCATGAAGAAATACTTTGATGCGTAAACATCTTACGCGGCGGTATGAGGGCGGTAAATCTCGGCAAATGGGACGGAAGTGTGTGGGGACGGAAATGTGGGGACGGAATGTGTAAGCCGATGTGACATTATAACCCGTGCGCATTGGGGAGCAAGCTAATCCAGGACGGCCGAGGAGCAAGCTAATCCAGGACGGCCGCATGATTGCAACAACTCAAATGGCGCTTTTAAAAAGCTAGCTACTAGGGCGGTATTAGATTTTCATTATATTATATTCGCAGTATATTTCGATCCATAGCACAGCTTATTATTAATAGACGGTTGAATTTAAAATGAATTTGCGTTCAAAATCCACTACAAATTCGTCCGAAGCCACGGCTATCGTCCTAAAAAAGTTCGGAAATATCTGATTTTTATAAAATTTTGCCATTTAAATTCGTTTTTAAACGGATTTTAGACGACAAAAAGGCATATTTTAAATTAAACGAACTGTCAAAAGTATTATTCAGATGCTCAGACGTTTAAAACAATATTGAGTCACGGCCCTCTTCTAAAATTTGCAAAATTTGGTTACTGACTTTCCCAAATCTAAGGATTCCCACCCAAGATGTTTAGCTGCTAGTGAATAAGCTGTGTCCATACGTTGATGTTATTCCTGGTGGCATTAGATTTACGTGTCGAATTTGTGCAGTGAATTAATCCACTCCGATTGAAGCTGCCAGCAAGTATTATTAAAGAATCCTAACTAATATTATGAATGCGAATGTGTTTGCTTGTTTGTTTATTTTTTTGAGGTTATATATGTAAAAAGTTTTCTTCTTGATTTTGGGCATGCATTGGGTTAGTTTTGGTTAGTTTTTGTTCGTTTCGCCCCTGTAGCGAGCGAAGGGCTACGCGTGAAGTGACATTCTGCATTCTAATGCAAACGTTACAAATGTAAACATTAAACAACGCACGTCAGGCGGTATCTGTGACGGGATTGTGTTTTGCAGGCGGTCTGTAACCGGTAGTGTAAAATATGTTCTTTTTAACGCCAGAATATAGGCAACCAATTCCAAATAAGTGGTTGCCTATATTCAGGCGTCACGCGGCCTAAGGTGGCATTAGATTTTCCTGTCGACGATGTCGATATAGGATATGTTTACACATCAGTGCCTCGAGTACTAACAGACTCGCTCTTTTTTTTTTACTTTAGACATCAACTTATTTGACCCCTTCACATGCATGTTCACACCTCGACTCATGTGACAGAAAGATACCATCTACCCCCATAGACTACATCACTTTGAACATACGATCTCTCGGATCATAATGCCATCCTGGCCATAATTCCTATGAATTGTTTTCCTTTCTTTGAGGGCAAGAGTTTTGGCAGAGTTTATAGCGGTCATAACTTTCAACAATTTCGTGACTTGTGTTCAAAAACCATGTGAACATGTTTTTAAATCTAGCAATTTAATTTGTATTATATTAATATTCAACGCCACTGTGTTTCGCATTCCAAAGAAATCAAGTATTAAAAACCTCGGCGATTCTCCTAACGCCATCTCTTGTTACAGCGTTTATTCATCTGCATCCGGCAGCATGATACAAGAAACCAGTTTTCTTTGTGTCACTCGGCAAGTTCAATAGAAGCAGTCCTGCATCGAACTGCATAATTCGTGCTAGGCCAATGACCTCGACGTATTTCGAAACCCAAGGCCGAATTCTATAAAAATTTAGTTAACGTATTTCGACCAGATTTGTGTTAAAATTCACAAGTTTATTTTAGATAATGGCCGATGTTAAGTTTTACTTCTCTGTATTTACATTATTTACCCTTTATGGAAGGAATATTTCCGGAATGATGTAACTTCTCCCGCCAAAAGGGGAGGAGACAATGCGTTCTAGTTGATCTAGTTCTCACATTCTAGAAAACAGTAGCTTAGCTTCTCTACCCCCAACCAAGCAAGCCGTCCTGAGTGCGCCGCGCCGGCCACGCCATGTAGTTTCACGTGTTGAGAGCTCTCAATCTCTCAAGATTCAATCTCTCGAACGGCATTTGTGGTACTCTGCCATTGCGACATCTTGTGGTAGTCGTCTTTCAATGACTTGTTCCCGGCGCTGTTCCAAACAAGTCAAGATTCATCTCCGTGGCTATGAACTCAGGTGTGCATACCGTTCATAGTTTCACTTTCTCAAATGCCTACAAGTAAAAGCCATTTATTTATTGGCTCTCGGCCAACTCCGGCAATTCACTCTCTCAAAGGCCTACAAGTAAAAGGCATTTATTGGCTCCCGGTCAACTCTGGCAAATGCGGCATATTCGTCGTCTAACAGCAATTCACTGCTTATCACAATTCAATTTCTCGGATTCAAGTAAGTCTATGCCATCCCGGTATAGCGTGTTTGAGAGGCCTACACAAAGCCATTCCTGTCATGCTAACTACCAACAGAAGTTATATATTATGCATATGACTGCATAATATTCTCAATTCACTACAATTTGAGTCATTCTTATTTGCAAGAAGTTTAAGTACATTGTATATAGAAGATAGAAGCTAAGGAGTAACTTAGTAGTGTTTTTAAAGGTGACATTTCCTGTTTTTGAAGATAAACTGCTGAACGACTGAACGTTGCTCGTCAATTGGTGAATATATTGTACATAGTAGCTTATTGTGGACATTTAGGTAACATTGATCCTTTTATTATTACTTGTATATTACTGTATTTAATCTCAGCGCTATCTCAGTTAACCAAGCTCATACTGAGTGGTTCCGCAGGAACTTTAACAAACATTTAACTGCACTTAGCTGCAAGATTGTGTTTATAATCATATACATGGATAGGATTACAATTGTTTATGCAATGCTTTAGTTTTTAAAGGTATTATTCTTCTGATATTGTGCACGGTCGATACCTAGCACCGACAGATATTGTCCATATCATAGCACTGACTAGATACAATAATTTAATGTTTATATTTGTTTATTTATGAGCTTTAAGTTGTTTTCAGGTAAAATAACATATTAAAATATTCATATAATGCTAAAGGTTATTGCTTTATTTACAAATTCACTTTAGAACTAGCCCCTATGGTAATTTATAGTGCCTATGAGCATTCTCTGATTGCTTAGAACATCGACCAAGATCGAATGAACAACAACTTGTGTGAACCTATCAACTGGTATTCTGGTCTACAAGACGGTGATCATCTGGGAGCTTTCCACGGTGCTTTGGCAGATATTGTCAACAACGCTTTACCTGTTCTTCAGTTAAAGCCAAGGCGCAAATACAGAAAAATATGGCTGACACGAGGGATGCGTACTTCTGCCACAGTTTATACCCTCACCGAATCAGTTATACAACTTTGAGCCGGCAGCTTTGATGTTAGTGAAGCCAAATTCTATTTTTTTATGGATTCTCATATTTCGAGCATGCGCATTATTAGTTGGAAACGTCAGAATTATACGGCCAGCTGGGCCGTGGACAGAGTCGAACTAGGATCTAATCATAGGCATATAACTAAGTCTATGGATTTAATACACAAAATTCGCGAAAGCAGTCCACAAAAAGCACTACAAATAAAGCCGACTCTCGAACAAACAAGATGGTAGTTTTCGGTTTTCGGTTCCTTTTCAATCAACATACTTTTCCTGTCGCCGCACAGAAAATCAATAATCGAGATCTCATCTGAATACAAGCACAATACAAGCTTGTTGCGTGCCTCGTTTTACGGTTAATTCTCGCCTCTCTTTCTCCTTACAGGCGGTATCTTATTGAAAAGAGAGATACATATATGCCGAACTGATGTTTTATTTATAAAGGCAGCGGTCACTCATTGAGCGCAGGCTCAAAATAAGAACTCCCAGCTCTCCTACTGGTTGAGGCGCTTGGCTTCAAAACACGTGGAGAGTTGTTTAACTGATTCGGGTACGGTATAAACTGTGTTTCTGCCTCAAATATGAGATTTTGAATCAATCTCAGGAAAGCGTATCACGACAACATGATGCTTTAGTCTTATTACTGCTTATACAGGAAAACCTACAGGATCATAATTCGAAATGCTAAAACACTTTATTATTCTAAACGTTTTTCTGATTTTAAAAATAAACAAGGTGAATCATGGACTATTGTCAAAATGAAATTACTAATGGAGCAAGCAAATCTTCACAAATAAGTATTGACTCCAACTCTCTATTGGCAATGGTCTAACTAAAGACCTTCATCCAGTCACAGACCCACTAATATATGTTTGGTATGAATGTAACTGATATACATTTTTACTCAAACTAACCCCCGTGGAATCAGAAAAACCATACGTTCTATGAAAAACAAAAAAGCAGCGACTGACGATGGAATATCTGTCAGGGTACTGGAAAGTCTACCTAATACTGCCATTGCAGCTCTATCACCTGTTATTAATTTCTCTTTCATGTATTTGCTTTAAATTGGCTGAAGTAATACCCCTCTTTACAAGGGCGGTGATCAGTTGACTCCCTCAAATTATAGGCCGATTTTTTTGCTGTCTACTCTCTCTAAGTTCGTCGAGGACTTAGTGGAGGATCGTTTCTTATCATTACTAAATAATCATAACATTCTTACTGAAAATCAGTATGGGTGTCGATCTGATAGGAGCACATGTGATGCAATGTTTGACTTTCTGTCAGGAGTTTTCCAGGGTATAACTAGGCGAATGGCGACTGCTGCAGTGTTTGGTGACCTGTCAAAAGTCTCCGAATGGGTGATTCATGAGGTGCTGCTGCGGAAACTCTTTGTTTACGGGATTCGAGGAGGGACACGTCGATGGTCGAGAGCTATCTGTGTGGCCGGGAGCAGTCTGTCCACGTAGATGGTGTGTCGTCTAGCAGGCAGCGTACTTCATGCGGCGTGCCCCAGGGTTCCATATTCGGGCCAATCCTTTTTTTTAATATACGTGATTGATTTGGCTATGTTTGAAATTGCAGTGCGCTTTACGCTGTTTGCAGATGACACCACCGTACTGTGGCGCGACAAGGATCCGGGGCAGCTGCTGCGGGCATATTCATGAGTTGGATATCGGAAGGATTAAGCGGTGGTGTAATACAAGTCGCCTCTGCTTAAACATGTCTAAAACTAACCTCTCGGCTTCAACTGTCCTGTTAATGGCCTTATATTTGGTGACAACACCATCCAGGCTGTGAACTCTTCTAAATTTCTAGGTCTGTGTATTGACGAAAACCTAAAGTTGTATCCTCATATCATTAAGTTGAACAAAAGATTGGCTTCCGGTTTTTCTGTTCGGGCTACCTTTCGAGAGCTTGGTGGAGAAGTTGCGCGTAACGTGTATTATGCCCTTGTTTAGTCACATCTCAGATATGCCTTGCCATTTTGAGGAGCTTGCTTCCGATATATGTTCCCATCTGTCTTTATTCTGCAGAAGAGAGCTGTTCGAACTCTATGAATTCTGACCCTCCCATCTTTATTTATTCTGGAAATGGCTTGCCTAATTCATAAAAATAAGTATCAATTTTCCAATCCTTAGCCGGTATATTGTACACGTCAAATTAACAATGTTCCCTTGCCCATTCCATGTTCCAGCCTTGTGAGGAATTCAGTGACATCAAGATATATAATCACGTTGATCTGCTGATTAGAAATATTCAAGACTTAAAAGCCTTTCGCAAAACTTTGAAATGATCTTTATTGAAGAGAGCCGTCTATTCTATTGACAGGTTTTTCGAGCAGAACTAAAAAGTTCATTATATTCTATTTATGACATGTGTGTCTCAATTAATAAGTTATCAACATTCAATTGTGATAAATGGTCGCAATAAGCCATTACAATTTTGACTGTTCTGATTTGGGTACTGTGATAATGTATATTACAGAGGTAATATTTGCGACTTAATATGTTTTACCTCCCCACCCGTAAGATTTTCTGGTATGTTTTTTCAATTTTTGATTTTATTTCGTTTTGTTCTATATTTGGATACATTTTATAAACTTTGTCAATAAGAAAAGTTACGTGTCATATTTTTTTGGACAATAAAGCACTTTACTTCTACTACTACTACATCAGTTCCTCCCTACAAAGATATCTGCTGGCGCTCAAGAGCACTAGGGCTTCTATTAATTTATTGAATCACTAAATACATTCTGGAACTACTCTCGCCCCTATGTATTTGTTTATCTAATATATAATATGGTCATAGAAAGCAGTAAGTACCTAAAAGGTAGTGTATACCTATTGTAAATGTAACAGATACAAGTATCGTATGGTTTCCGACAGTAGTTAATGATATGGGTGAATACGTAAAACAGGAAAAACGGCTAAGCAACAGTTAATCAGTCTGTAGATACTATAATAATGCGTTTACTAACCTACTTAATTTTTAAGCATTAAAATGACATATTCGTGGTTCAGTTAATGTACCGTTAGGTAGTTAGCAATATTATAGTGTTTCTAACTTGGATTGTTTTTGTTCTAGTGGTTATGGGATCTAAAATAACTGTCGTTAATATGGCTAGTTTACCGATAGTAAGTAGACCGTTAGTGCATCACATTCCGAAAACTAATCGATAAATTATATCATGATAGGTATTTGGAAAAGGGGACTCTTCTTTGAAATCTATTGACATGAAGTGATGATTGTGGTTTTTTAAGGCAACGTCATGATATAAGATATACGAATAAGGGGGTAATGTTGTTATGTCATATCCCCTTATTTAAAACAAAAGAAAATATAATGAAAAATTTCGTTGGGTTTGGGTTAATTTCAGATTTTAATTTATTAAATTTTCATATATACATGTAATTAATCGATAAATTAAATCATGACACGTATTTGGAAAAGAGGACTCCTTTTTGAGATCTATAGACAGGAAAGTGATGATTGTGGTTTTTTAAGGCAACGTCATGATAAAAGATATACTAATAAGGGGGTAATGTTGTTATGTCATATCCCCTTATTTAAAACAAAAAAAAAACATGATGAACAATTTCTATGGGTTAATTTAAGAGTTTAATTTATAAAATTTTCATATACAGTGTGTCCAAAAAAGTATGCAACATATGGGAAACTTCTTTATTATTGGATTCTCAGAAAATTTTATTCCTCATAAAAGTTGGTGCTTGCCCTAAAACAGTAAACGAGTATTTCAAATTTTACGTACTGCTTTTAGTGCGGACGCAAATGTCATTTTTCCGAAATCGCGTCAAGAGTAAAGTACCTTAATTTATAAAGATACAGCAAAATCTTATAAGGAAAAGTTCTTCCAAATTAAAAAAGTAATTTAAATATGAAATTTGAGTTAAGTACATCAATTTTTAATTTCCCATTTTTTTCTCGATTTTTTTTCTCAAACGTTACGCCATCGGTGAATGCTTTGTTCTTTTGTTATTAGTGTACTTGCCAAGCAACTTCAAAATTTATTTAAAGTAGACATTAGTTACATAGTTGCATAATGTTTTAGTTTTTACAGAGATAAAAGCCAGTTTAGGTATCAGTGTGTTGCAAACACATTTCAACAATTTTGGTCCAAAATAATTGTCCACAATAATTATTACAAAATACAATTGGAATGGCTGACTCAATAATTAATTTCATATGTCAGAGCGAAGTAAAATTATTGCTATTTATTTGTTTTTATTCCAAATGCATGGCCTACTCTTCAAGACCAAATATTTTAAATGGCTTTTTAGGATACTTGGGCATATTTTACTCATCGGGTGCAAAAGATAAATAAATTATTAGTTGTTTTACATGAAATGAAGAGAGTTGGGTCTATTCATGATTTTGATAGAAAAAATTTTGAATCAAAAGTGTTTAAATGTGTTTGCAACACACTGATACCTAAACTGGCTATTATCTCTGGAAAAACTGCAACATTATGCAACTATGTAACTAATTTCTATCTTAAATAATTTTTGAAGTTACTTGGCAAGTATACTAATAACAAAAGAACAAAACATTCTCCAGTGGCGTAACGTTTAAGAAAAAATCGAGAAAAAAAAAGAAAAATTAAAAGTTGATGTACTTAACTCAAATTTTATATTTAGATTACTTTTTTAATTTGGAAGAACTTTTCCTTATAAGATTTTGCTGTATCTTTATAAATTAAGGTACTTTACTCTTGACGCGATTTCTGAAAAATGACATTTGCGCCCGCACTAAAAGCAGTACGGAAAATTTGAAATACTCATTTACTGTTTTAGGGCAAGCACCAACTTTTATCAAGAATAAAATTTTCTGAGAAACCAATAATAAAAAAGTTTCCCATATGTTGCATACTTTTTTGGACACACTGTATACATGTAGGGTCTTCATGGCGTTGTCAGATGGCATCCACTTTCTTATTTTAATGAATAGCAAATAACTTCTGCTGAAAAATAGGGGGTTAATTAAATTCCTATCTCTCAAAGTATGTTAAAAAAATATATTTTTAAGTTTAAAAAAAATCTATTTTTTGCAATTGTTCTTACATATCAGCCTAGTATTTTTAATTTGAAAAATTAATGTACAATATTATAATCCTATGCTTAACACAAAATCATTAAGTGTTGCGCGTTGCATTAATGCAGCCGCTCAAAAATAAAATATGTTTGTGTTTACAATTTTGAATATTTAATACAATTCAACATAACTAATAACAATTACAATCATTGATAATAATAAGGTATATAAACATACAGGGTGTTTCCTAACCTCGGTAAAAAAATGGAACTGGTTAATCCTCACGTAATTTTAAGATGAAAATGTGGTATAAAAATTTTTCGAATGTCGCTTCTTTTTCAAAATACAGGGTGTTGAAAAAATTTTCTTTTCGTGTTTTCTTTTTATTAATAAATAATGGGAAGCGACATTGGAATAATATTTGCAGAGCTTAGTAAAGGGTTAGAATGATGACACTCTTGTGACGTGTTTAACAGACCAGTATTGGTGCTTTTTGCGAAATTCTAGTAGTCGTTACCCGGATCTCCGCCAATGAACTAATTGTTAAAGTGACGAACACAAAATAAAGTGCTCAAACCTATTATTAAGGTGTGCAAATACTATTAGAATGTCGCTTCTCATTATTTATTAATAAAATGAAAACACGAAAAAAAATTTTTTTTCAACACCCTGTATTTTGGAAACGAAGCGACATTCGAAAAAATTTTATACCACATTTTCGTCTTAAAATTACGTGAGGATTCACCAGTTTTACACTTTTACCGAGGTTAGGAAACACCCTGTATAATTCCACGAAGTATTTCACACTTTTATTATATAAATTTATTTTTATGAGTAGGTATTTATTTTAATAAAATAAAACCACTCTAAACCTCGGCTATAAATAGGTATTGCCTATACATCAGATGAAATAAATAATTTAAATGAGCATTAAAAAAATATAAAAAATTTCACAATATTAGTTTTAACTATTTATAATGTAGATGTTACAAATAAATAAAAAATAATATATATTTGATCATCTTTTCATTTACATTATCAGAGTGTTCCTTTATCTGAGAATAATTCCGTAAGGACAAGGTCATTTAATTTAATCATAAACGAGAGGACCTAAAACTCAAAATATCTTATAATAGTTTCGGAGATATTCTCATGCTAGAAGTCAATGTAAGAATGTTTGGACTAAATGCTAATTAATTAACTACTACAACAACTAACCCAAACTATTTAAAATTTCTTATTTTTTTGTGGTTATAATTTTGATTATTAAATTCAATTGAACATAATAAATATCAAATACAATCATCATTTATAATAATGAAGTAAACAACCGCATAGTAATTCATATTTCTAATATATATATTTTTTGTACGAATTTTTAATGAAATAAAATTAACAACTCTAAACCTCGACTATAAATATTGCCTATATAACAGATGAAATAAATATTTTAAATGAGCATTAAAATAATATACAAAATTTCATAATATTAGTTATAATGTAGACTACAAATAAATGAAAAGTAATATTGATTATCTTATCATTTACATTATCAGAGTGTTCCTTTATCTAGGCATAACTATTTAAGGGCAAGGATAATTAATTTAATCATAAACGGATGGAGATAAGGAGATGAAACTCAAAAGATCTTATAATAGTTCCGGAGAAATTAAATTAAATTTCGTAAGAAATTTGAAGTTAAATAAAATATAATTTACTATTCAATTAGAAAGGAAGGAAGAGAAATGCCAAAATTATATATTAAAATCATCAGGTGTTTGCCCTACATGTTTTTAATTTCCAAATACATTAAAATCAAGCAACAAAACTATGGACGAGATAGCTGATGAAATATTGTATATTTTTATATCTAAGTATTATAAATTAAGTTATTTTTTAAAGATCTAGAAATAATTTGCATAAAACAATTAGATAACAAAATATATTTCATTGTGTATATCTTTTGAACATCTTAAGACAAACATCTCCATTGTCCTTATTTGCATTTGCAGCAGCAACATTTATCTTTGCTTATAGTAATAATTATTTTCTATATACTATAGAATATACTACATATATAAATACACTATATACTTTACAATTTCGAATATTTAAATCAATTGAACGTAACTAATAACAATTACAAATAATTTATAATCATAATGTAAATACACATATAATTCCACGAAGTATTATATAATTCATTGTGTGAATACTTATTGATATAAAATCAGATGAAATAAATATTTTAAATGAGCATTAAAATAATATAAAAAAAACATAATATTAGTTATAAATAGTTGCAATGTAGACGTTACAAATAAATAAAAAATAATGTACATTTGATTATCTTATCATTTACATTATCAGAGTGTTCCTTTACTTATAGACATATAAATTTGTCAGAACAATTTAATCATAAAGGAGTGGACAACAGGAGCTAAAACTCAAAACATCTTACATCAGTTTCGATATTAATATTAAATTTCGTAAGAAAATTGGAGGAAAATAAAATATAATTTTATGTTCAACGAGAAAGGAAGGAAGCCAAAGCGAAAATTAATACCTATTAAACTCACCAGGTGTTTGCCCTAAATGTTTTTAATATCCAAATGCATTTAAAACATGCATCAAGATATCTGATGAAATATTGTAAATATTTTCATAACTATTATCATTAAGTTATTTTTTAGAGATCTAGAAATAATTTACATAATTCATAACAAAATATATTCTATTGTTTATATCTTGGACAAATTAGGACAAACATCTCCGCTGTCCTCTTTTGCATTTGCGGCTGCAGCATTTATCATTGTTTCTACTAATTATTCTTTTATTCTTATTTCTATTTAATCTTGAAAAATAACTAGTTGCTTCTCTATTAAAAGGGGATGGTGAGGTAATTACATGTTCTTCTAGTTTAGACGAAGTTTTGAGCGAAGTCTGAAGGTACGGTTTTCGAGAACTGTAGTCACGTAAAGATTCAACCGTTGTTATCTCGATGAATGGAAGAATTTTGGATGAAGCGAAATACGCGTTTATCTAAAATGTTTTAAATTTTATTAGTTTTTTTTTTTAAATCGTGATTAATGATTTGATTTCTATATGTGATTAAAACTAAATACCTAAATCTACTGTAGGTTCATGGTATGAGTATAGGCCTTGTGCAGTCAGAAATCGCGAAGCTGTTAGATCGTTTGGTGACTGAATTACTATCTTGGGATTGTAAGAACCTTGTAAACCCCGAACAGCATGGCTTTTCACATGGCAGATCTACTTGCACTAACCTCTTACTGTATGAGAACTACCTAATTTCTGCGATGGAGAGAGGGCTGCAGGTGGACTCTATATATTGCGACTTTTCTAAAGCTTTCGACAGGGTCGACCACAGCCTTCTCACCATCAAGCTCAAGGCCATGGGAATCAGCGATCCTCTCTTGTCATGGATTCGGAGTTTTATCACGGATAGGGTGCAAGCTGTCAAATATGCTGGCAGTGTTTCAAATGAGATTGAGGTTCCTTCAGGGGTTCCTCAGGGTTCAATCTCTTTGTGAGTGACGTGGGAAACTTTATAGGGAATAGCTCATACTTGGCCTTTGCTGATGACTTGAAGATCTTTCGATCGATTGATTGTATATACGATGCATTGCTTCTACAGCAAGACATTGATAACTTTTCTGATTGGTGTCAGCTCAATAAAATGAAGTTAAATGTCAACAAGTCTCACAAGATCTCGTTTTCACGTCTTTTGGAACCCTACAATTTTGAATACAAAGTAAACAATAACACTCTTAAGATTGTGAATAACATTCGAGATTTGGGTGTACAGTTTGATGGCAAGCTACAGTTTTCTTCTTATGTAAATGTCATTGTATCAAAGGCACTTAAAATGTAGGGCTTTATTACTCGTTCGTCGAAAGAATTTAATATTCTCACACTGAAAATACTATACTGTAGTTTGGTCAGATCAAATCTGGAGTATTGCTCGGTTGTATGGAACCCTCATTACATGGTCTGCTCAAAGAGCATCGAGAGTGTACAGAATAGGTTTTTGAGAGTGGTTGTTTATAGATTGGGATTGTTGGGCGACGAAGACGTTTACTCGACTGTCAGGCGACGTTTGGGCCTTGGCACTTTGGAGAATAGAAGGCTTATTGGGGACCTATCATTTATTTTTAAAATTTTTAATGGGTGTATTGATTGCCCAGAATTACTGGGTCTATTTAATCTGAGTGTACCTGATCGTAGGGGTAGAAACACAGAAGTATTTCACGTGCCCTTTCATCATACTAATTATGGCTTTAATGAACCAATCACAAGGTTGCTTAGAGCTGCTAATCTTTATTCTAATGAATTAGACCTATTTATTTGTCCATCAATCAAACAGTTTAAAACCTCTTTAAATAAACTGCTGACGCTGTGATTATAGGTTATTCTAATTTATTTTTAGTTTTAATGGCACATTGAGTGAGACTGAATATCTGTAAAACTACATTATTTGGATATTTATAAGCTTGTTTTTTAAATATTAGATAAATTGTTAGATACGTTGAAAGATAAATAAATAAATAAATAATTAGGACATGAGCATTTCTTCTTTTATTATAGGTAAATTTTTCATGCATTTGCTAAATCCTAAATTAATTAAGTATTTCCTCAGTTACTTACCAGAATAAAAGATATAATGAGCTCAGAAATTATTTCTCCACTAACAGGTTTCATGTCTCAGACTTGAACTTTAAATTAGAATCCAATAGGTAGGTGGTTATTAATTCACTTATCTTTATATGCGTAACCCTATGTAAAACTAAACGGCTGGTTTGTCAACGGTACTAACCTACCTCGGTACCGGTACTTTCTTTTTATATGCTGTTGTTTTCAAAAATTCCCGAAGATAATCACCGAAACAGTTTTATTATTGCTAAAATTCTTCCATAGCTATAATTATTTATGTTTTTGTTTAGGCTATGATGGATAAACAATGAGTGTGTATAATTCCCCATTTGTGGGGATTTTTGTATTCCTCATTAGTTTAGTAGCTGGTAGCTGGTATGGTATATTTTTATTAATGAGGCCTATTCTGTATGTTTTTGACAATATCCTTTCTACGTCATGCCGGCGCGCGACATGGCACTTTAAAGTATACCTGGTGACCCCTCGAAAACGATCCACCTTTAAGTATTTTAGATAAAAGCTATAATAAATTAATCTATGGCTCGGAATGTAAGCTTGTAAATGCTTTATTTTTTAAAATTGTTTATATTATCCTTATCCCTATTGTGTCGTAAAATTTTTATTGTAGGGACATTTCTAGAACCACCTCATATTTGGTATAGACCCGATCCAATTCTTCTAGTGTTTGATTATCATCACTTGCCCTTAAAAAAATATATGGCGCTACTGCCTTAAAATCATACCATGTTCCTAGAACAACTTT
Source organism: Pissodes strobi (assembly GCA_016904865.1). Taxonomy (NCBI): domain Eukaryota; kingdom Metazoa; phylum Arthropoda; class Insecta; order Coleoptera; family Curculionidae; genus Pissodes; species Pissodes strobi. The sequence goes on along the minus strand of MU182393.1, from coordinate 176,833 downwards.
AATAGGAAGATCAAAGGAACCTAGTCTAACTGATAATTCGACCGAGAGATTTGAAAACGACAGAAAGATAAATATTATTCAAAATATTAGGTGGTCAGGGCCCAAGAATGATGAAATAAATGACGAAAGTACTAAATAATACCTTAAAAGCAAATAAGAAAAAACCGGAGACGAGCAAGACGAAATTAAAGGTGTAGAAGAAGAAACGGACATTAAGAAACAAAAGACTGACAAAAGTACTGGAGAGTTTCAAAAAAAAAGAGGAAACACGGGAAGTACAAGATGAAAGTAAATACATCAAAGGAAGCACCGAAAATATAGAAAAAGGGAATGATGTAGTAAATGACGATAGCAGCAGCACTGGAATTAAAAACTGAAAGACCGAAGTTGAGAATATTGCAGCCAGAGGAAATGTTACACTATTTCAGGAATTTGAAAATAAGAATTAAAGGATAAACAAAACAATGAAATTGGGGCAACTATAGATAAAACAAAATATTACTCAAAAAAAAGAAGAAAAAAATAAACAACTTGAAGAAAAGAAAAACAGGAGAAGAAAAAGTGCTGAAAAAGTATTATTTCAAGAAAGAGGACTAAAAAACGAAACTTGAGCAACAAAATTCAAGTGAAATTAAAGAATGCTAGCCAGGATAACGGTGAAGTGTGTGCTGAGAAAATAAACGAAAATAGAAATTTGATAATTTGTGACAGACAGTAAACTATGAACACAATCAAAGGATCAGGAATAAACTTTTGCAATGCCCCAGTTGTTCTAGGAATTTCTGGTCGGTAGCAAAGGCAGTAAGTAACAACTTTACAAAAACGTCTCTCCCGCCTTTGCCGGACGAACGTTGCATCACGGCGACTACAGCCAAGGAAAAAGCAAACATGCTCGCCAAAATGTTTTCATCGCACTCTACCTTAGACGTGCCCCAAGGCAAGACTCTCCCCACCATACCGAGCATCAAGTCAAGTTTTCTCACCGTGATATTCGCAAAATCCTTGAAGAACTAGATACGCAAAAGGCATCAGGACCGGACGGAATATCTGCCATCGTGCTAAAGAACTGCGCCAACGAACTAACACCCGTTTTTTCCAGGCTTTTTTCTCTTTCGTACAGAAAAGGGATTTACCCATCCTCTTGGAAAGTTGCTCGAGTGCAACCTGTTCCAAAAAAAGGTAAGAAAACCACACCCTCAAACTATCGCCCAATTGCCTTGCTTCCAATAATCTCCAAAGTCATGGAACGTGTAGTCAATCAGCAACTACTCAAATACCTCGAGAACAACAGAATAATCAGCGATAATCAATACGGCTTTTGCAAAGAGAGATCGACAGGAGCTATTTTGGCCGATGTCACTGATATATGGAGTAGGGCAATTGAAAACTACGGAGAGTCTCGAGCGATTGCGTTGGATATTTCAAAGGCATTCGACAGAGTTTGGCATGACGGACTGCTCAACAAACTGCCGTCCTTGGGACTGCCCGTCTCTCTCTGCAGCTGGCTGGCCAGTTTCCTTAAGAACCGATCCCTACACGTTGCAGTCGATGGACACATCTCGGACACATTCACCATCAACGCGGGCGTGCCTCAGGGCGCAATACTTTCACCAACTCTGTTCTTCATCTATATTAATGACCTGCTGATCGAAACGAATAATCCTGTTTACAGTTTTGCAGATGAAAGTACCGTTGTCTCCCACTTTAGATCAGAAAAACCATTACCAGCGACTGAGACTCTTCACCGCAGACAGGAGCTGATTACAGCAATTAATCAAGACCTGGAGAAAGTTCGAACTTGGGGCGACCGAAATTTGGTCCAGTTCAATGCAGCAAAGACCCAAGCAGCAACGTTTACTAAGAGGGTCAATACAGCGGGTCCTGACATGAATATGACAGGATCGACCATTCCTTCATCCTCGTCATTCGGGATGCTGGGTGTCTCGGTCAACAGCAATATGTCATGGCATGACCATGTTGCTAACATCGCAAAATCAGCCTCCCAGAAGCTTGGTGCGCTATTTCCCAACAAAAAACTCTATACACCGCAGCAGCTGCTCTTGCTGTACAAAGCGCAAATAAGGTCGTGCTTAGAATATTGCTCACATATCTGGGGTGCCGCACAAAAGCATACCTTAAAGCTGCTGGATTCCATTCAGAAGAGGGCTGTGCGTCTCGTCGGGGATCCGGAGTTGACCCGGAATCTGGATAGTCTGGAACATCGCAGACATGTGGCCGATATGTCTCTGTTTTACAGATACTTTCACGGCAGATGTTCCCAGGATTTGGCCCGCATCATCTCGTCCGTGGCAACTCCTGTCAGACAGTCCCGACAGACGGCAGGAGAGCACCAGTTCGTCGTACAACTAGAAACACCTAGAACATCGCTTTACCAGAACTCCTTTGTCTGGCGCACTGCATCACTGTGGAACTCACTTCCAGGACATCTGTTTCCCACTAATTACAACCTACAAATATTCAAGAATCGTGTCGATCAACATCTTTGCACACACACTGCTCGTCGAGCGCCATAGGATCTCCCTTTAGTGTGTGTACCACTGCCATAAAAAAAATACTATCCGGGTAATGTGACAGGACTTGAAAGAGAGAAAAAATATTGATTAACACCATGACTAGAAGTTGATTTAATTGGAAGTGGCCAGATGAAATAGATGATATTTGGTACGATTCCATAAAAATTATGGAGGTGATACAACCACCTAAAAAAATTAACAAGAGAGGACGCTTCCAAGTTGAGGAAATAACTAAATATGGTTCATTTCTTTAGACTTCCCATTTAAGTTAATTTTAAGTGTTTTGTTCTCGTTTAATTTTTTTTTACTAAACAAGTTTTGTAAACTGAAAATCTTGTTTGATTTATGTACTTAATGTGTCGGATTTAAAAACTCTGTCATAAATTCGAAAAACTCACTGTAGGAAATTTGACAGAGAAAAACTTCAGGTGTCGGAATTATGTTCATTTGCAGGCCAATTAAAAACATATTTTTTTGTTGCTGATGGAATGTAGAATGATTTTTCTTTTCTAGAATCAACGTCAGAAATGAACAAACCTATAAAGTATCCTACATTTTATACCTACACAATTTATATTTTATCGTGGTGTTTCCTTTAGTTTGCTTTCTTACAATGTCGGAATTATGTACACTTACTCTTTAATCAATTAACTCAAACTAACCAATTTAATCAATATTAATTTCTATGGTAATTGCCATCAAGTTTTTAAATTTTATTTACTTGTTAATATCGCTTTGTTGAAGCTAGGATTAATATTGTTAACGTTTATGGAAGTTGCCATGAGCATTGAACATTCAGATTTTTAACAGTTACCTCGCTTCCAAGATGTCACATTTTTAGTATATGCAATACGAGATTAAAGAGAGATATATTCTAATGTTTGTCTAGTATTTTTTTCGGCGCATTGGCATCATTGCGTCGAAAAACCAAACTGGGAATATTGTAGCTCCTCTTTGCCTATAAGTAGAATATAAAATTTGTTTGGAACAGGTTAACGACAAATCTCTATAACCCCTAACTTTCTAGAAGTTACTTAATATTATGTTGTAATAGTTCAAGTGATTAGGGTACCTTTGGCTATCCCAGTTCCTTTTCGGCGCAATGGTATATTAAATGAATAAAAATAGCAATTATTGCGATGTTGTGATTCGGTTCTGAGCATAGAGCTCCAAATGGAGACGACCCCCCAAATTATTCCTCTTCCACACAAATGCAGGCTTTAGGGGTGGTTCGTGACCTATCCAGAACCCTAAGCTTAACACCAAGATAGGCATACCCAAAACAAATCGTTTAAAAAGTTTGTATTTTTGTCTTTTCTGCTTGAAAATACCACAAATATAATAATAAATCAGTGAATAATTTTCTAATGATTTTACAAAAAGAAAAATTAAGTGGCACGATCGATTTTATAGGGAATAAGCTATGGAAACTAAGTAGGGAATACAATAATTGTTGATCGCAATGGACCTTCAATACCAAATAATATAATTCGAACATACCATATACCTTCAATTAAAATCATCTCATATGAACGGATAGATAAAATCTAATGACAGTGCGGCAAAACTAGAGAGGATCAAAAGAAAATTTAAATGCGCTAGGTTAGGCGCATATATATAAGGTGTCCGGAAATACCGTTCGAATAATTTCAGAACTGATTCTACATAAGAAAACATGAAATTTTTATCATATGAACCTGGGTCCGGAAATGCAGTTTCCAAGATAATTTTTTTACAAAAAATCGTTATTTTATTAATATCTTAAATATCCTTTCGTGCTCCCTCTGGACCCTCGAATAAAATGTGATTATTAATAACTAATAAAAAGGAGAGAAAAACTGTTGTCCTTTTTTATTGGTTTTTATTGGTTCAGATCCTGGGTACGCCCTTGGTCCTGATGATATTTTGTATATATAATAACTTATTATAACAAATTCTATGACTAGAATATCCCATTGATTTCCAGAAAAATAATTGATATTCACAAGCTTTTGATGTAGAATTTGTTGCCGTAAATAAATGTAATAAACTGAGGTTAATTTTTTTTTCTCGAAAACGAAGCAAGATACGAAAACAATTCAAGAAGCAAGAATGTTGTATATTTAGTTGCTTAATACGAAAAGGTTATAAAATATTTAAAGAAGTCAGTGAGCAAATTTTTTTTGTCCATAATATTCGGTATGACGCCCTCCGTGACGCCACTGGACTTTATATTTTTATTCTAATTAGAATTGAATGAGCCCCCTATTATTGCAGATAACACTACCAAATTTCAATAAAATCAGTATAAGATATTACTCAAAAACCAATTTAAAAAAAAGATTGACCCTGTATCTTGGAAACTATGCATTTCCGGACCCAGGTTCATATGAAAAAAATTTCATGCTTTCTTATGTATAATCACTCCCGGAATTATTCGAACTGTATTTTCGGACACCCTGTATAGGCCTATATTTTTCAGATTTTTTTTCCAAGTAAATATATTGGATATATTTGGTGTGGTTGGCAAATTCATACAGCTTAATATTAAAACATACAGAGTCACAATAATAATAGTAATAACAATAATACACAGGTGTCAAATGCTGTAACTTTTTAATTCAATTAATTCCATTAACAAATAACAATGCGATATCGAATTAAAACTCGTCCATAGCCATTGGGTGTTAGTAATGGGTCGGTGTTGTTGGTGGAGCTTCGCTACCTCCTTTTCCGTATTCTTTTGGCGGTTCGCCCGTAGCGCCCTAAAAAAAAGTAGATTTATTTTATGCGTTTTGGTACTTTATACACTGATGAGCAGAAACTGGAAGACTATTCAGTTAAAGAACGATTAGCACATCGATTTTGGAAACACTGGGTTAAAAAGGCAGATGGGCATATGCCAAATTGAATATCGTTTCCATTTTTAAATTCTGCTTAGGATACTAGACATATAGGATCTGGTATTCTGTCGTCAGTGAATAGACAAACTTTATTTCTAGGGTTATTTTGGGGTAGTGCTTGGGTTAGCTGACGATTGCGTTTCTTATACAATAAGTATATTCAGCAATTAAAATAAAATCAGTGAACATATAGAGATCTCCTGTCTTTTGAACGCCGTCCTCTCTGAACATACTAATTAATAAAAATAATAATAAATAATACCATCTTGCAGCTTTCAGGTGATTCCAAATATCTAGCATGAGTTGCGAATATCATATAAATATGCCGGAAAGTGATGTCAATCAGACTTAAAAGTTTTAAATGAGAAATAGGGGAGACATGCGAGATTTCTGCTATTAGAATAGTCTTGGGTGTTGGTCTATTTGACACCAAAACCAGCCTGATCTTTTCAGTTACACATTACAAAGCTGCAAAGCAGGGCTTCAAGGTGCGGTTTTCTAAACTTTTGAATTGATTTCATTCCGGGACTTGTGATGCAATATTTACCATGCACTGCTCTTTTGTATTTAAAAAATAGTACTATTATGATTTTCATGTAAGAAATTTTTTAGTGTTTCAAACTACATACATCCATCATTGGTGATAACTCTTTTAACATAAATTTCCTCCTGGCACGATTTAACATTAAGTTTCAGGCTACTGTTAAATATGGTCTTCTTTTTTGCATGCATTCTACAAGCCAATTTGAGAAAAATAGAAAGTTTGCACCTGTGCTTAGTTTGATGTGCCTAATATTGTGTTGCGATACATAAATATAATAGTTAAACCAAAAGTCATATACAGGTGATCTATTTTTTTGGAATGTTTAGGCTAGTTTTGGTTAGTATTGAAAAACAAACTATGTAATACACTGGGTATGCTTCTTATATACACACTAATAGCAAACTCGCTCTCGAAAACAAAATAACCAGCCGTGGTTAGTGGTTACAAAGCAGCATGACACTTTTGTGCTGGTTTATTGTTGTGCTCTTTTCGGTTCAATTTTTTAAAATGTCAAAACATATTTCCTTGTTTTTTTCGGTGAAATTCGCCCTTTTCCAGTCGATTTTATTGTTTTTTTGTGACCTTTTCTGCGTTAATTATATATTTTTTAGTCAAAAAAATTGCTTGATCATGTTCTTTTGCGTTACTCTTTGCATTTGTTATTGAATTTTTAATTACTTCCGATTTTTAAGTTTAACTAGAATATAAAACAGTAAATCATTTTTGTTCCTTATTTTTTTGAACCATTTTCAAAGATTTCAATAAAAGAAGGTTGCCTGATCTCTCTTTTCTCTAAAATGCATGGTTTCTAAGCCCTTTTAAAAGCCTTATTGCACTCAATTTTAACTTTATTTGAATTTACTTTTGCGTTATTTTTGCATTTGTCCTCTCACATCACATTTTTAGGCTGATCGCTTGGCTATAAAGTAAGAAAAAGAAAATTAAAGATCATGACATTTAAATAAAAATGTTTTTATTGACCTCTTTTTTCAAAAATCTACTGCTTTCAGGTCCATTTCAAATTCTTATTGCACTTAATTAAAATTAAAATTTTTCCCAATTTCTTCCGCTATACTTTGTGCACGTTTTGTTATAGAATTTCTGGCAAAAAAATGCTAGGTTCATCCCCAATAAAAAAAAGCAGCAAGATTTTTTTGGGTCTGTTTGTTGATCTGATATTTTTAGTTCAGGCTTTTGAAATGTGTGTGTTTCTTTCCTTTAAAGTGCGTCAGTTCCCAGTACACTTGAGTTTTTTTATTTCGAATTTATTTTGCGTTGCTTTTACATTTTTTGGTCAAATAAAAAAAAATTCCTTGATCATGTTTAAGCAATTAAGATTTAAGTTTTGCTGTGCATGAGTATAAAATAGCAAAATAGTTTTGAGGATAATTTTTCGGCAAAAATATCAAGATTTTTCAAAAAAAAATAGTTTTTCTGATCTTTTCTCTCTAAAATGCATCGTTTTAAGCCGATCTGCAAGCCTTAATTATGTACCCAATTTTTAATTTATTTTATTTTGTTTTTCGTTAATTTCTGCGATACTCCCTCAAATTTGTTGAGTGTAAGATTAGCTTGGATATAAAGAAGTTAAAACATATTTATGGGTATTTTTAACATTTTTGGTCCACTGTTCTGAAATAACAAAATTTTTTTAATTTTTTTTTATCTGGTCTTTTTTTTCTAAAATTTACTTTCTGCTTTCAAGTCGATTTCCTATTGCACGCAATTTTAAATTGTTCTCATCTTACCTGCGTGACTTGTGCACGTTTTGTTATAGAATTTTTAAATACCTCAGATTTTTAAAGCTGCTCCTTCAAGGGCCAATAATAGCTAACATCTTCTCTTAGATTTTCAGATTTTTTGAAATGTGTATCGACTTGAATTTCTCATTTTAAATTTCTTTTGGGTTGCTTTTTGCATTTTTTTGTCAAATAAAAGAGATTTTATGATCATGTTCAAGCAATTTTAAGATTTTCCGGAATTCTTTGCGTTACACTTTGCATTTTTATTGATTACGTTTAGCTTGGGTATAAAATAGCAAGACAATTTTGAGGATAATTTTTCGGCAAAAATTTCAAGATTTTTCAAAAAAAAGAAAAATATTTTCACTGATGTTCTTTTTGAAAAATCTACTGCTTTCAAATCGATTTCAAATTCTTATTGCACCCAATTTTAAATTTTTCTGAATTTCTTTGGCGTTACTTTTTGCACGTTTTGTTATAGGATTTTTAACTCCCACAGATTTTTAAAAGTGCAATAAGTATAGCTAGAGAAAATTTCAAAATATTGCAATATTTTTTTAGAAGCGTGTTAAGCAACCCTCCCCTAGGATATGGCACTAGCTATATTTAAAATATTGACATTTATCATTCGTTAAATTAACAAGTTGACAAATTCTGGCAAAAAAATATTGAAAGTAAATTAAAATATGCAACGAAGAAAAATAACTAGAATTTCTAATTTTGAATTTCCTTTCCATTGCTTTCTGTATTTTTTGTTCAAATAAAAAAAGATTTCTTGATCACGTTCAAGCAATTTTCGGTGTGAATTTGAAGATTTTCCAAAATTCTTTTGCGTTAAACTTTGCATTTGACACTGAATTTTTAATAACCTCAGATTTTTAAGTTTAGCTTTGGTATAAAGTAGCAAAATATTTTTAAGGCTAGTTTTCCGGCAAAAATCTCAAATTTTTTCAAAAAAAGCAGGATTCCTGATCTTTTCTTTCTAAAATGCATCATTTTAATTCGATTCGAGAGTCTTATGTGGCAAATTTTAAATTTATTTCAATTACTTTTGCGATATTTTCTGCTATACTTCCTCAGTTTTTTTAAGATTTTGATTAGCTTGGGAATAAAGAAGCAAAACATATTTGTGGTTAATTTTTTACATTTTTTATCTCCTTTCTTGAAAAACAATATTTTTTAATATAAATTTTTCTCTGGGCTTCTTTTTCTAAACTCTACTGATTTTACGTTCCTATATTGCACACAATTTTAAATTTTTCTGATTTCTTTTGCATTATTTTTTGCACGATTTGCTAAAGAATATTTAAATTTATCAGAGCTGCTTCTTCAAATAATGACCAACATCTCCAATGAATTATTGTTGACAGGCGACATTCTCGATCATTTAATTTATATTTTTTTACTTTTCTGAATACGGGAAGAAACAATTCAATCTAATTACTCCTGTATACGACTGCTGTTAAAAATAATAATAATTAGTACAAAAACATAAATGAAAGGTCCCATAGGTTTTCCCGTAGGTGCGTGTCAAGCAACCCTCCCGAAGGATATGCCGGTAAGCTAATACCTCACCAATAATTGAATTAAACATAAAATATTGACATTTATCATTCGTATAATCAATAAACGATTGCAAGTAAGTTTAAACATGCAACGAAGAAAAATTGCTATAATTTAGATATTTATCATTAAGAAAAATTAAAACATGTAACGAAAAAACACAGTTAGGTTCCAGGCATTGTTATTTAGGATGCCTTTAAATATAGGCAATTATTGATATATTATATAATATACGTAGACTTAAAGAAAAGTGCATCGATTACTTACAGCTGCCACCATTGCTGATCCAGACATAGCTGCCAAAATGGCACTGATCATAACAAACAGATATGTGAGGAAATTCATTTTTATTCCTTGACTAAAAACTCACAATCCATTACATACCACCTACATACTATTTATATAAAATATGTAATTGGCCACACGTTAATCTCATGGAACGAAATCATGTTCAACACGTTTATTGAAAATAAAACAATAATTTAATTACATTTTAATTTAAAAAATCACGCCAATCCTGAGCTTAATATGTATTATAATTGTATGTAAGCAATTATCGTTATTTACAGGAAATATTAATATCCACTAATTATATCCAGGAATTTTATTATTCAATTTACTTATTCAATAATGCGGGCGGCAAAACTATAATATGCTTTATTGTTAAAAGAGAAAAACTAATTAATTCCAAAGTATAACTTAATTAATAGACATCTATTATACATGGAGAATGTATAAGATGAGCGAATAAGCGTATTACAACTTACTAAAGAAGACTGCAACTACAGCTAGAAGAAAAATGATAATATCAAATTAAAGTGGTCTTTGAAAAATCTTTTAAAGATAATAATTCCTTGAGAAACAAACACTTTTTGGATTCTCATCCTTCTCGAGCTTTGTCCGTTTTCAATTTGCATTCTCAAGCGTGTACCTATTTTACTGATCAGCAAAATGTGATAATGTAATTATTTTACGGAAAGGAATAACTCAATGAAGTGTGGACGCTAAACAGGGATGCGATCAATACAGTAAAATATTTTTACAGCATAACCGCATCTAACTACTGGTATTAGAGAATGAACAATATATAGACTATCGCATGAGGAAAAAGTATCCCAATGAAATCAGCAAAAAAAAAGAAGAAAAGAAATGGACATTGAATGATGAAACAGCTTTCAGACGATTTAGAAATTTATATATTCTATATATTCATGTATCTATAATAAACACTTGTTAAAATAATGCTTAGTATTTTATTAATTTAAATAAGTTGCCTATAGACACACTACTGGCATATCGCAAATTTGCAGAAATAATAAACTGCATTGTATGTAAGTTGGCAGACACCCTTAATGTCGACCACAGAGTTTTTGAAACTATCTACAATTTTGAATAGCACTTTATATCGCTTTTAATCTTATCGTACTTCAAAAAGCGGCAGTCTTTGTGCGGGCACAACCTGACCCAACCTAATCATGAACGTTCAAATTCAAATTCAGCATACTATTCTATGCTGTACCTATATGAAAATACATATAAATATTTTCTGGAACTATTGGTTTTCTGCTTTTGCCTGTAATTGAACAAATCCACTACCAATTTTCCTATAATTTTATTTCAGTTAATGATGGAAAAACGGGACGTAGTCCTGACAGCAGTCTTCTCGTCTATAGCGGCACTCATCATCCTAGCGGGAGCGGCAGCAGCTTGCTATTTCTTCCAGAAGAGACGGCGCAAGCGCGAAGAGGAAGAAGAAGGCGAAATCGAAGGTGGTCGGATCGCTGCTGAAGAGAAAAAGTCGAGATTGAACGGGTTCTTAAGCTTGAAGACTCCCTTGATTTCTACGAAAACCTTGGGGTGAGTACAATTATTATTTCGAGGGAAATTTGAAATCATACTTATATGCGACGGCTTTCTTCGCTCAACCAAATAAAATTAGATTAAAAAATTGGAAAGGAAATCGATCTTCCTTCTAAAGCGGTACGCTGTTTCTTTTGCAGGCTCTTTAGTTCAGAATTACCTCATATTACTGACAATTAAACTATAATTTATAAGAGAAATTACATTCGCAAACTGTGTCAAAAATATATTCCCGTACAGTTATTGGCCACCAAGATCTCCCTTAGAAATTATTAACCTAATACGGTAAGATAGTTTTAAGGATAGAAGAATTGGGAGGAGGGAATCCTTTGAATGATCCATACGTTTACCGGATTTGTCTCCGCAGGACTTTTTAGTGGAGTCATTTAAGGGCGAAAATGTATGCTACACAACCTCCTAAACTCCTACAAGACTTGGTTAATACCAAAAAGTTATTTAAATTCAATTAGGGGTTCATATGCGAAGTTGAGATGAAATATTTCAGATAATATCGAAATAACTTTAAATAGCAAATTAAATACAAGAAATAAATCGTTAATCGGACATCTTTCGGAAACAAAATAGATATAGTAGAAGCGGCCAAGAGATATCACTGGAAATTATTTTCAAGCTCATTTAGTAGCCACTAGAGGGCCTAGGACTAATTTGAAAAACGCTTTTTACCGTAATTTTCCTAATGGAAATGTATTGAAAATATTTGCATCTTAATTTTGAGAAAAATATGTTTTTTGGTTTCCTACACATTTTACTTAATATTTTTGAGTAATTTGCCTAATAAGGAATAATGAAAATATTTGCATAATAATGCTAAAAAAATTCAGTTTTTTTATATATTTTGCTCTATTTCTATGAAGTGGTGTGGCAACTCCAAACTATTTTGGCTTTATTTTCAAATGTTTACTAATATTTTCATTACCATTTGCTTATTACGCAAAAACTTACTTTTTTTAAAATTGGTCATTATCATCAGTAGTACGCCCTTTAGCGGACATCTTAGAAAGTCCGAAATAATTTCCCGAAATTTTTCTTGCCGGTTTTTACTATAATTACAAAGGGTGGCCCAGCGAAAACTTTTCACTTCGATTTTCAGTATTTATTGTATTTAAAATGAAAATCTGGAAAAACGCTCGGACTCAGCAATTATTGATTACAGGGGGACATTTTTTATGGTATCTTCAACCCTTCAACTTGAATACCTTAACAGAGTTGACAGTTACTCTCAAAATTTAGAATGGGGTGGAGTGTCGCGTAATATTGCATTTTAAATGTATTTTAACCCTTATTATAACCGTTGATATAGTAGCATGTAACGGGCCAAATTTTGTTCATTCATCGAAATGTCAAGAATCGAAGGCCAGCAAGTTGCGGTACTATGAAAGAATTCATTTAGTAATTTGCATTCGCTATAATGTTCCGAAGTTCCGTTACGCTATGTCCTAGGTAAACACGATATGTACGGTGCGTGCGGTGCGGAAATCGCACGCATCGCAAATGGATGCGACAATTGCAATCAATGGCCAAAGTAAATACGATAAATATTTCAGTAAAATGGCTTCAAAAGAAACAACACGTAAAATATTCCTAATGGATAATGTTTTGGCAAAATTAAAAATTTTAAAGATATTACAAAGAAAAAGGAAAAACAAACATACAATTTATAGAGATAGATTAAATTTCGGAGAATTTCATCATCTATATCCACAGCTACGACTGGATAAAAATGCCTTTCGGCA
>MU182393.1:126700-138954 GCA_016904865.1 Pissodes strobi | reverse complement strand
TTCAAATAATCTGAAATTACAATTTCACCTACGGTATACTACACATAGCTTTAGATTTCAGAAGGTGACATGTGAGTATCCCTCGCTCGCTCTAAATAGCGACACCAATGACGCCTCAACGCCACACCTAACAGAAATTTGGCAGATTTAATGCCAGCCATGTTTAATAGTACACTTTCAGTGGCACTCAAATACCTGATCTTTATTGCTTGGGCTGAGCCCTTCAATAGTGTTGCATGATGGATTGCAAATAACATGAAATAATAGCTGGCTTGTTTTGAGGAGAGGGAAAGGAAAGATGAGGGAAATCGCAACATGGGGAAAAACTCTGTGAAAAACCCCATTCCCCGTTTCTTTGTTTATGGGGGACGGCACAACATACAACACACAAGACATTACACCAAAAAGGGTCAGAGATTACTTTCGTAATCTCAATGAGATGGGAATTGCAACCAAACATCATAATGCTTGGCTACGTGTAGCCGTAATTCGCCTGCACGGAGCCGGGGAACAGGAGGCAGCTCGATGGCAGTGTGTATACGATGTATACTACTAACATTTAGCTACGGCTGGACCACTGATACTGTGGGTCATGGTGACATTTTGTATACGCTTTTCGTGTATTAAGAATCCGACTTCTCTTCCCTTTATGTTTTTGCCCTCTCCATAATGTAGCAAATGGCCTAAATGATAAATGAAGTGTTAGATGTTCCTCTTCCATTTTTTTTATGCCCGCTTATTCCTAGAATAATATGGCTAAGTTTTTCCTCAAGCTTTTGTAACTTCTGGGCTTTAGACAGTGTCCTAGTATTAAGAGTAGCGATGGTCAGTTTTCGGTTGTGGTAGCCTACCCTATCCCGGGAATTCTCTGGGCTAAGAAAGCTGCCGGGGACTGAGGGCAGTATGCTTCGGTTTAATATCATTACGAGGATTTTAGCCCTTTGCGCTACTACGGTGGCCAGTGCATGTTAGCTGAGTTAGAGTTGGACGGGTGAGGACAAATTTGCTTGGGTTGGAATTATAGCGTTAGGACATGGTTTATCCCAGTTTAGGATGTGGGAGTGTATCAAAGCTCGCGTGGGCAGGATGGCTGTCCTGAAGTAGACTTGCCTTCTATCGCTTGAAGGTACACTCGCAGTTAAATAATTGAATACATGATGAAAATGTTAAATTACGGAGGAAATTGAAAAAGTAATTGGCACATAAAAATTAAAAAAAATTAATTATTTATTAATTAATTAATTATTTATTAATTTTTTTTAAACGTCTATACCTTCATTAAATGTCCAACTTTGGCATAAAATATAATATCATATTATTGCAAGTCTCTTCAGGTATCTGCTAGTTCGTTGCGCGGTAATTCGATTTCTTACCCCTCTCGGATTGCCGAACAAATGGTGAACAAAAAAATAAAATAGTGATAGATCTGCACTTATTTAGTTGAACTATTTTTAGGGATGATCTATTATAACGACCTAATAACAAAGGAGATAATAAAAATATGTTAATCAATTCATAATCTTTTGGGCCACCGTTGAGCCAATTATGAATATTTTGTACGAAGGAATTTTTGGTTTAACCATCAAATGCCGTATAAGCTGAAAAATTGAACAGTTTTTGCATATAGAATATTTTCCTAGTTAGCTCAGCATAATATATTATAATTTTAAGTAATCTTCTTTAGGGTCCCATATTTGGCTAAGCTACCATCGGGGGTAACATTCACCGTGATGCCTTTTGCCTATACATATGTATCAAAGCATAAGTTTTAAATTCTATGTAATATAGTTATTTGAAACATTTTACTTGGTTTGACTTGAGAATAGATAAATCGGCAGCTTAAGGATGCAATAAATCACGCTTTCCAGATAAACTTCTTTATTAACCCATTTAACATCATAAATCCGAACGGTTACTGCCTTATGCAAACCTTTGGAGCGATAACCGATATTTGGGTTTAAATTACGACGCTATATCGGTTATTGCACCCTTCAGTGGCTATTAAACTATCTGAGCTACACAATTGTAGTGGTTAAAAGGAAATTTTGGGATTAAATCCCATCTGTCCATATAAAAGCGATTGATAAACTTTTCGGTAAATTGCCTGTATATTTATCGGCTATTGCGTTGAGCAGATATCTAACTTATCATACTGGAGTAAAATAGACAGCTAAGAGGGTGGCAGAATCATTGTATAAATTGTTATAAAATTATTAAAGGGATAATCAATAAAACACCTTGGTAATGAACTGTTGTGCACTTGAAATGGATAGGGAAAATGTTTAGTTTAGATTTTAACGTACCTATCTCTAAGATTAAAAAAGATTTTTCTACAAGCGTGTGTATTTAATGTCTTTATCACATGCATTTTAGTTCAGAAAGTGTCATTTTCCTGAACGCATACTTGACTATAATTTTGAAGAAATATCTAGGTAGCTGGTGACAAAATATGAAAGTCTTACGTTGTTTCTTCATAAAGTTAGAAAAATTATTTGTTTGTAAAAACAAAAGAAATTTATAGATATTTTATTATGAAGAACCCTCGTATACATTAATAATTGTTGCTATAGCAATTAAAAATATTTGGTCAGACGATGTCGACCTGCGTTTTCAATTTTATGACATCGACAATGAATTCATCAGATGACGATCTTCCTGAAGAAATTTTAGAAGCAGCTGATGAAGCAAGCAAGCAATTTGTTACCAGTGAAGTCAAAAGAAAGATATGAGAAGCAATACCCCATTTTATTGATTGGTGTAATACCAAAAAGGTAAAATCAACAAAAGAGGAAGTATTTTTAGCATATTTTTTGGAAATGGTCAATTCCTGGAAATCAAACATGTTATGGTTCAGATATTCAATGATAAAGTACTGTAAAGTTAAACAAGATTTGGATATATGCAAATGACATAAAATATCTGCCTTTATGAGTTTTGAATTTGAATTTGAATTTATGAAAAGACTAAATGTTGGATTCCGGCCAAAATTTTTAGTCAAGAAGACGTAAAAAAATTTATGAGTGAGGCACCCAATGAAATTTACCTGATGATTAAGTTGGTAGCGATTTTTTGATCGGCTGGTGCCTGCAGACGCGAGGAAATAACGAAAATCACCATCGACGATTTAGAAGATAGAGAAAACCTGATAATTATCAATATCAAGAACGCGAAAAATCATTCCGCGATATCCTTCGTGATATGTAAAGAAACAAATAATGGGTATTTTTTTAATGTATACAGAACATATACAAACTTACCTCCAAAAGAAACTCCACATCCCCAATTAATTATACAGTACAATCATAAAAAAATGTTCTATCTAACCTGTAGGAATCAATTCGATAGGACAAACACCCTCCGAAATCCCAGCCAATTTATACCTTCAAAATCCGGAGCTATACACGGGTCACAGTTTTAGGCGGTCCTCGGCTACTTTTATTGCCGATTGAAGAGAAGGTATCACAAATATTAAACGTTTTGGAGGGTGGAAATCAACTTCTGCAGCTGAGGGGTACTTAGAAGACTCTAAAAACGACAATATTCTTCATTTGAACGCTCCAACATCTTCAATTTAGAGCCATTAGCGTTTTTGCCAGATCTAGCATCAGTAATCAACAGCCACGATTTGACATCTGTTCCTGAAGAAACTTCTTCTCAATATTTGATCACCGTATTAGAGTGATCTTCTTCCAAGAAGGTATCACAAATATTAAACATTTAGGAGGATGGAAATCAACTTTTGTAGCTGAGGGGTACTTAGAAGGCTCTAAAAACAACAAAATTCTTCATTTGAACTCTCCATCTGCAGAAGATAATACTTTTCTTATACTAATTTATTTGTATCCACTCTTGTTATGTTACTTTTATTTCCGTTTGTATTAATATAGATTTAAAAACATAAAATTTTGGATTTAGTGTGATGAGTTTGTAGAAACAATTTTGCTCCTAACTCATGCGGAAAGTGTCTTTCCCGCACAAGACTGCTTACCCGAACGACTCGAAGTAGAGTTCGGGCAACGGCAATCGCGTACGGAAAAGTGTCACTTTCTGCACTTGCTACGAAAATATATTTTTTAGTGCGGTTTTCACAATAATTCAAGGGCACATTTTAGAGCCTATCAACTAGGCTACAAAGTGCTTTAAATTTCACGTATATTTTGTATGTACAGGGTGGCTCGAATTTGAGCCTATGTATGGGGATCTCGACAACCGTAAGAGATACAGAGTCAGTTAAATTAGGGCAAAATTGCGCATATAAAAAATATATAAATATATGTAATATGTTCCAAAATATATTTCGTCTGGAACATATATTATGTCCCACTGGGTAAAACGTATTTCAGAAAATCAAGTTTTTAGTTAATACGAAATATATAAGAGGTATGATAAGTGTAAAAGATGCTTATCCACAATAATGCTATCATAACTGATGCAATTGAATATGCATAAGAACAAAGGTACATTTTATTTTAAATATTGCCTCTTCCAGAGATCTGTCCATATGAAATATTTGCATGTTTTAAGTATATTTTATTCTAGGGGTCAAAGACGTTATCCCTTGTAAGACCCTCGGCTTTGTCGGCGTCTGGGATCCTTCCATAAAAGTAAGCCTTCCTATGTCTTTAGCCTAAAATTGGCCAGAGCACACTCGAGTTCCCTTAAGCCGATTTACGTTCATTCTCCGAAAGTATCTCATATTATAACATTTTTAGCAAGATGTTGGAAAAGTTTATCATATCTATAAGAAACATATAATATGCCATATGTTATTAGAAAATGAGACCTGTTTTATTATGTCCTATTTTTGCATTGTTGCAGATGAGGAATATAAAACAAAATTATTTAACTATAACAATGAATGCTCGGGTTTAATTAACCCCAATTAATTATATTGATATCTTAAACTCGATTCCGAATAGTTCAGTACATTTAGTGAACTATTTCATATAAATAGTGACCTTCCTATTAATAAATATATCTATTTGAAATGAATAAATCTTAATTCGCCATTATAAAATAAAATTATACAAAATATATAAATTCTTGGCGTTTATTTAAACACTAAGAGAGAGTGGGGGAATCAGGTGCATATAAGCGCGGTTAGGTTTGTTGGCCATTTTATTTAGTGCAGAGGAACATAAAACACTAAAATCAGAACTACAATTAATAGAATTAATTTATCTTCTCCGGTGATTAAAAAATATATATTTAATCAATTAAAAATAAACATGCCAACATTTCCCCACCCCATGGGCAAATGGTAAGGAAAATAGTTAGGTTTCATATACAAAACTTATTATTTGTTATCCCACAAACGTAACTTACCATTTACAAAAGTCTCAGATGAATTGTTTGCGAGAATCTTCACTGGTACATGCAACATGATTCCATAACCAGCATTCCACATATCTATACGATAGCTCATTGTTTTTTTTTTCCACAAATTCCACAATTGCCTTTCTAGGCAGGCCTGTAATACGCATTCGAACATTTGCAACGTTATCAAATAAGATCTCTCCAATTCAAAATTATCACAGCATTTTCTTATTTTAGTGTTTCCGGTTTGGAATTTTACATTTTTCTTTCTCACAATTACTCTTACCATCCTGATTGAGAACTTTTTAGTTATCACCATTATCATTTTTATCTTTCTTTGGGTTGTTATTTAATTTAGAAGTCTTCTGTAAAGCACTTGGCGTAGAATTAATTATAGATTGAAGTTTTTCTGTAGGAAATGGAGCAGTTTGTTATGTTTTGGATTTTTCAGCTTCTTATCAGTTTGGCTTGCTAATTTGCTCTTAGGCTCAGGTGTTATTATATCAGCAACATTCCCAGTCCAGTGCCTTGTTGCGTAGAATTAATTAAAGATGAAAGTTTATCAGGAGGAATCGAAGCCGTTTGTTGTTTTTTATGGCAGTTGCACATACACTGAAGGGAGATCTGATGGCGCTCGACGAGCGGTGCGTGTGCGAATATGTTGATTGACACGAGCCTTGAATAGTTATAGGTTGTAATTATTAAAGGGAAACAGATGCCCTGGGGGTGAGTATCACAGTGATGCACTGCGCCAGATAAAGGTGTTATTGTAAAGCTTCTAGTGTTCTAGGCGTTCCCAGTTGTACGACGAACTGGTGCACTCTTGTCGTCTGTCGCGACTGTCTGCCAGGCGTTGCCAGGGGAGGGGTGATGATTCCTGGAAACATCTGCCGTGAAAGTATCTATAAAACAGGGACATATCGGCCACATATCTGCGGTGGTCCAGACTATCCAGATTCCGGGTCAACTCCGGATCACCGACGAGACGCACAGCTCTCTTCTGAATGGGATCCAGCAGCTCTAGGGTGCGCTTTTGTGCGGCATAACTGATGTGTGAGCAATATTCTAAGCATGGTCTTATCTGTGCTTTGTAGAGCTAGAGCTGCTGCGGTGTAAAGAGTTTTTTGTTACGAAATAGCGCACCAAGTTTCTACAAGGCTGATTTTGCGATGCTAGCAACGTGGTCATGCCAGGACATATTGCTGTTGACCGAGACACCCAGTAGGCCGATTGACGAGGATGAAGGCATGGTCAATCCTGCCATAAAGATGTCAGGGCCCGCCGTATTGGCCATCGTGGTAATACGTGGCTGCTTAGGTCTTTGCTGCATTGAACTGGACCAAATTTCTATTGCCCCAAGTTTGAACTTCCTCCATGTCTTGATTAATTGCTGTAATCTGCTCCTGTCGGCGGTGGTGGGAAGTCTCAGTCGCTGGTAAAGGTTTTTCTGATCTAAATTGGGAGACAATGGTACTGTCATCTGCAAAACTATAAACAGGATTTTTCGTTTCAATCAGCAGGTGCAGAGATCGGTTCTTAAGAATACTGGCAAGCCAGCTGCAGAGAGAGGCTGGCAGTCCGAAGGACGACAGTTTGTTGAGCAGTCCGTCATGCCAAACTCTGTCGAATGCCTTTGAAATATCCAACGGAATCGCTCGAGACTCTCCGTAGTTCTCAATTGCCCTACTCCATAATATATGAGTGACATAGGCTAATATATCTCCTGTCGATCTCCCTTTGCGAAAGCGTATTGATTATCGCTGATTATTCTGTTGTTCTCGAGGTACTTGAGCAGTTGCTGATTAACTACACGTTCCATGACTTATTATTAGATTATTCGAAGCAAGGCAATTGGGCGATAGTTTGAGGCGTGGTTTACTTGCCTTTTTTGGAACAGGTTGTACTCGAGTGACTTTCCAAGATGATAGGTAATTCCCTTTTCCGTATGACAGAGAAAAAAGCCTGGAAAAAAGGGTGTTAGTGCGTTGGCGCAGTTCTTTAGCACGATGGCAGGTATTCCGTCCGGTCCTGGTGCCTTTTGCGTATCTAGTTCTTTAAGGATTTTGCGAATATCACGGTGATGAAACTTGACTTCTGCCATGGTAGTGTTGATGCTCGATATGGTGGCGAGAGTCTTGCCTTGGGGGACGTCTAAGGTAGAGTGCGATGAAAACATTTTGGCGAGCATGTTTGCTTTTTCCTGGGCTGTAGTCGCCGTGATGCCACGTTCGTCTGTCAAAGGTGGGAGAGACGTTTTTGTAAAGTTGTTACTTGCTGCCTTTGCTACCGACCAGAAATTCCTGGAGCCACTGGGGCATTGCAGAAGTTTGTTCCTATATTGTTTTAACTCAACTTTCACTGCGCGATCAAAAACTGCCTTTCGACCAAGGGAAGAAATTTTGAGATCACTTCGAAGATGGCTCTTGCGTAAGGTAGATTCTGGAATGCCGGAAGATCTACCAGCTTTCCTAATTTGTATGGCCTCTAGTGTTCCTGCACAGTCGTAATTCGAACATATTTTCAGGGCATCTGCAAGGATAAAAACATATATTAATGCTAAACATTTAATTCACTGAATGGTAGTGCTGCACATTATTGTTCACCATTACTCTATCTTAAAAACAATAGCATCACAACAGGCAAATTCGTTGTTTAAATTTAACCAAATTACATGCTTACATGAATGGTAGCCTAGGCTATAAGAAAATATTTATTAAGAATTAGAGGCTTATCATCTTATTTCGTACACGTGCAAACTAACAACAAAAATCATCGATGCATGCATACGCGTTTACTGCAAACAACGCCCCCATCCACAACATTAAGTGCTACTGAGTTCTTGAGAAACGCTGTAGATTGTAGATTGCTAGGGAGTCGTTTCGGCTAGTTTCAGCCGCCCAGCACTACTACCTTTACAGATATCTTGTACATGACTCTACAACTTCATTTATCTCCAAGAGACGTAGGCTATTTCCAAGCGAAGCCATTTTCTTGGGAGGTAGTTGACTCACTTCAGCTATTACGCTGTACTCCTTCAAGGTACTTGAGTCTTTTGCAGAGTTGGGTTGGACATTGGCAGAGTAGATATTCTGCGGTTTCAGTTGCATTATTGCAAAATCTGCATTGGTCGTCTTCTGCTTTTCATATTGCCTTTAGGTGGTATTTTACCGGGCAGCAGTTCGGCGATAGTTCTAATATCTGCTCTGCTTATGGCCTAGGAGCTGCTCTGCAAAGATACTGATAAACCATTCCGCCTATCTTAGTCCTGGAGTATTAGTTAATAGACAATTTTATTCATCTTTTCAGGTAGATAAGACATGTCAATAAATGGGATGATCAATCCCATCCGAAGAAAATTACACAAGTAAAAAACTCATTATTAATGCACTTAATGTGCAATTTCAACATGAAAAATACACATAACTTTAAATAAAAACAGAAAATGCAATACATCATAAGTAATTAGAACAAACAAATACATTTTTCTATTCGCGAAAAAAAATTACCAATCTTTATATGAAATTTTCTGTCCTTCAAAAAATATTTTATCCATTTATTCCTCACTTTTTAAATTTTTTCACAACAAATTCTGAGTCTATGGTATCAAATGCCCTTGTTAGATCAAATAGAGGAGCTACTACTTTTTCATTGTTATCGAGTTTTGCATATATTATATTCTGTATAAAGTCGATTGCTGCAATCTTAGTGGAGTGTTTTTCTCTAAACCCGTGTTGATTAGAAGTTATGACTTTATTTTTATCAAGAAAACTAGCTAGCTTATTGTACTTATTATCCACATCCTGTGGAGTTACATTAGTATACTTAAAATTATCATTTTTTTTTGAGATAGTGCATTCCTCCGATAAACCATTACTAAAGTGAGAATTTAATTTACCTTTAACAACCGTAGATAAATAGCTGCTAAAACTCTTTGCTATATCTGTCGGATCAGTAAAAGTAACATCATTTAAATATATTTGGTTGGCGACCTTTTTTGAATTGCCCTGAATCTTACCATTCAATGAATTTTCCAAGTGGTCTTTGTTTTATTTTTTGTTATTTATTTTTTTGTTAAAATAGGTTTTTTTATCTTTTTTTTAATTATTATGTTAATTCTTTTTTTAATTCTTTATATATTGTTTTAACTGTACATCCTCAATACGATTCTGTATCCAGTGTAAGTCTTTAAATTTTTTAAGATCTAGAAAATCATTAGAAAATTTAACTTTTTTATTTTCTATTTTTTTCTCAATTATCTCTTTCTTTGGGCAACTCACTTGGGAAGACCAATTAAACGCATCAAAGAAGTGATCAAAGTTTCGTTCTATATCGGTCTGAGTAGTGTTCATTTCAAAGGAATCAAAATGAAAATTAAATTCGTTAATTGAGCCACCAGCCACCCTATGGCACCGAACTGTCTCCCGTTGGCAGTATTGTTCGCCTGTCATTACAGTATATCAGTTGACAAAAATGATCGGATATTCCAGAATCAAAATTTCGTAAAGAGAAAAACTCTGGCACGGACGTGACGACATAATCTAGACCTGAGACACTGGGGTAATTTTTCAGTTTAGCAACAATTGGAATTTTGTAAAAACACTTTTTGATTCTTCATTTAGACACTTTTAAAAGACGTTTTTGACCATTAAAATATTGCGCAATTGTTTGGTTTTCCCACAAAAAAGCCCCAAAGTTCGACTTTTGAGGAGCTGAAATGTACAAATCATGACATTTTTGGTATCTGACGCAGGAGGATTGTTGCAATGTTGCCAAAGGTTGCACCTTTTCTTACGAGGTAAAGAAACGCTAACTCAAATTCACGTATGCGTAACCAACAAGGACTAACGCAAACTAACCGAAGCTAACCTAAATTAATTTAAAAATAATTATTTATTTATTTATTTGCTGTACGTTTAGATAATTATTGGATATCATAGAAAATCGCGATTTTTTATATTTCTATGCATTAAAAAAGTAAATTTGAAAGGAAATATATCGGTGAAAACAAGTTTTTCCGCATATTTTTAAAATTTTGGTTCATTGGTTGGATCATCTTTCACTTAGCTGAAATACATAACTGATTTCAGAAATGTCCTCAAATGGGGAAAAAAAATTTCTGCGGAAATGCATCATTTTCATTTTTTCAACTCTAGATTAACTGAAATTAGTTACATGAAAACTGTTTTACATTCTAAATAGTTTTCTAAACATAATACCCTAAAAAATTCTTGATTTAAATTTTTTTTGAAAATATTGAAAAAAGAAGCTTTTCTAAATAGAAATTCAGGAAAAAATTTCTGCCAAAATGTATATTTTTTATTTTTCCAGTTACATGAAAACATGTTTTTACGATCTACTGTGAACTACAATACGAGCTACCTACGACCATTAAATATAAACAATGGGTCTACCTAATCCTAGTGACATACTTACGACCTGTTCCAAACTACTTCACGCTACTTACGAACCACCCCGCGCTACCTACGACCTACTCCAAGCTAGCCCACGCTACCTACGACCTAGTTCAAGCTACTCCGAGCTACCTACAATCTACTCTGCGCTAGTCACGACTTGCTCCGAGCTACTCCGCGCAACATCCAAGCTACTCCGACCTACTTAAAATCTGCTCCAAACTACCCTGAGATATCTTACGACACTAGTTAGTTTCGTTTCATTTTAACAACTACGCACTTGCTTCGTGCATGCCTCAGCCATATCATTTTCACGCAAGCCTAGGCGAAATCATTTCGGTCAGCTTGAGTTAGATTGGGTTAACTTTAGTTACTTTCGGTTAATTTCGTCTCGTTTAAGCCATTACGCACCTTCGTGAAGAAAGGCTTGCGCAAATCACAAGCCTTTCTTCATGCAAGCTTAGGCAAAACTATTTCGATTAGCTTGGGTTATCTTTGGTTAGTTTGGATTAGCCTTGGTTAGTTTGGGTTAGTTTTGGTTAGTTTGGGTTAGTTTCGTCTCGTTTAAGCCACTACGCACTTGCGTGAAGAAAGGCTTGCGCGAAGCGCAAGCCTCTCTCTACGCAGACCTAGACGAAACAATTTCGATTAGCTTGGGTTAGCTTTGATTATTCTGAGTTTTCTTTGGTTAGTTTGGCTTAGCTTTAGTTAATTTGGGTTGGCTTTGGTTAGTTTCGGTTAGCTTTGGTTAAATTCGTCTCGTTTAAACCACTACGCACTTGCGTGAAGAGAGGATTGCTAATCCAAAACAACCAAAGCTAACCGAAATTGTTTCGCATAGGCTTTCTTCAGGCAACTGCGTAGTGACTTAAACGAGACGAAACTAACCAAAGCTAACCTAAACTAACCAAACCTAACCCAAACTAACTAAAGCTAACCCAAACTAACCAAAGCAAACCCAAACTAATCAAAGCTAACCGAAATTGTTTCGTCTAGGGTTGCTCCCTCGTTCATGCAAGCTTAGGCGAAACAATTTCGGTTAGCTTGGGTTAGCTTTAGTTAGTTTGGGTTTGCTTTGGTTAGTTTGGGTTAGCTTTAGTTAGTTTGGGTTAGCTTTGGTTAGTTTCGTCTCGTTTAAACCACTACCCATTTGCGTGAAGAGAGGATTGCGCGAAGCGCAAGCCTTTCTTCACGCAAGCCTAGGCGAATCAATTTCGGTTAGCTTGGGTTAGTTTTTTCTGGAAAACAAGCCATGTGAAAAATTAATATATTTCTCTTCACGCATAACCCTTCGCTCGCTCCGTTCGACTCGGGGGCGTAACGAACAAGAACTAACTCAAAATAATGTAAAACATAAATATGTTTCACTTCACGTATGGCCCTCCGCTCGCTGCGGGGGCAACCAACTAGGACTAACCCAAACTAAGGCCAAGGATTAACCAAAACTAACCCAATTTCATGTGAAAAATTAATATATTTCACTTCACACATAACCCTTCGCTCGCTCCGCTCGACTCGGGGGCGTAA
>MU182393.1:16933-126690 GCA_016904865.1 Pissodes strobi | reverse complement strand
ACTTCACACATAACCCTTCGCTCGCTCCGCTCGACTCGGGGGCGTAAGGAACAAGAACTAACTCAAGCTAACGCAAAATAATGTAAAAAATAAATATGTTTCACTTCCACGTATGGCCCTTCGCTCGCTTCGCTCGCTCCGGGGCCAACCAACTAGTATTAACCCAAACTAACCGCAGCTAACTCAAATTAATGTAAAAATAAATCACTTCTCTGGTTAATCATCCTATAGAACGATACTTTTTGTAGCCGATTTTCGCTAAAAGAAACTTAAGCCCAAGGATTAACCAAAACTAACGGGAGCCAACCCAATTTAATGTGAAAAATTAATATATTTCACTTAGCGCATAACCCTTTGCTCGCTCCGCTCGATTCGCGGGTGTAACGAACAAGAACTGACCCAAGCTAACCCAAAATAATGTAAAAAATAAATATGTTTCACTTCACGTATGGCCCTCCGCTCGCTTCGTTCGCTCCGGGGACAACCAACTAGACCTAGCCCAAACCAACCGAAGCTAACTCAAAATAATGTAAAAATAGATCACTTCTCTGGTTAATTGTTGTAAGTTTAGATAATTATTGGATATTATAGAAATTCGCGTTTTTTATATATCTGTGCATTAAAAAAGTAAATTTGAAAGAAAGTAGATCGGTGAAAACAAAATTTTCTGCATATTTTTATAATTTTGGCTAATTGGATTATAACCAATCCTAAAGCGCGCTTTTCTTTTAGTAGTTAAATTGGGCTAGTTTTGGTTAGCTTGGGTTAGTTTTAATTAATTTGAGTTAGTTTCGGTTTGCTTCCGTTAGTTTGGGTTAGATTCGGTTAGCTTTTTTTAGCTTCGGTTGGTTTTGGTTATCTTTGGTTAACTTGGGTTAGTTTTGGTTAGCTTCAGGTAATTTGGTAAAGAAAGCAAGGAACGTACGCAAAGCGCACGTCTTAACTTCTCACACACTTTTGGCCTTACGCGAGATAGATTATGTCATTGATTCAAGTCATTTTCGTGTATTTATTTTTCATTAAAATCATATTTTTATTGCAAATGGATGTATATTTATTTTTTAAACAATTATAACCACTTCATAATTGTTGGTTAGAGCCTCATTATAATTTTACCAAAATTGTTAAAAAAAAGATGCATAAAATCTTGTTTTCGCTGGTTTGTCTTTCACTTCTTTAATGCATTAGAAAAACTACAAAAGTAAAATATCGCGAATTTCTGTTTCTATTCAACTGGGACCTTAGTTTGGGTGAATACAATATATAAAAGCGAATGCGAAATGCGTGAATTGTGCACGACAAATTAAACATTGAAGTTTCGACTACTGACATTACTGACAGTGACAAGAAGGAGAATATATTTACTTATTTACAACTAAAACTTAATTTTATTTAATGGGGCTATCTGTCGCTCTGAGTTAGATCCGAAATAAAACGTAGGCCTCTTGTTCTTCTAATTAATATTCTCAGACGTGTATGGACTATATTTGTAGTGCTTTTTTTGAAGTGGCTCGGCAAGAGTAATGGCGATTGTAGTGCACCAACAAATGTGAAAAGAAAATTATTTAATTATACACCTTTTCATGCTTTGCGCAGCATATAATTGTATGGACTGTATTCTGGACGTTGCTTAGAATCAGTGAATATTTGTTTTAAGTCTGTGGTTAAATGGTTGCTAAACTGAAAAATTACCAAATTTTCTATTGAAATGCTCTTGGAATGTTGTGCTATTGAATACAAAAATTTTTGCTTATTATTAGTCTATATAGACCCGGATCATCCATTGACATTGCGAACTTTTTGGATGTTTTTCCTGAACTATCGAGAAATTAACCATCTACCCAGTAGTAAGAATCAAAAATATTATAAAATGCTTATGGATATACTGGATTCCAATAAATTGATATCTTTGCTTAATAATGAGGCAATAAGGATTTTCACAAACAAAAATGCTATTACCGAAAATTTGTTATAGTCATGCAATATGGTGCAGGTTTCAGAGACACTATTTTTTGCAAAAATTGCAGTGCCTCCATGTTGGTGGTTTGTTCTATTAAAGTCGCACAGTTTATCGTACCCATTTATTTTTAAGCACTCTATACAGGCACTAGTTTGCCAATGTTCAGATAGACACAAAAAAGTAGGATCATATTCTTGAATGTTAAGCTCAGTTAGGTTTATTTTATTAGACAAACCTTGCACGTTAAGATGTAGGGCAGACCAGCTGTGAATAATTCTCTCACCTTCTATTGTGCTCCCCGAGTTGAGGCTGGATTGGGAAAATCCCTGAGAAATTTATACCTTCTAATTACTGCCCCCTCAGGCCAGATTGATGTGTTATACGCTGTGTTTACCCATGTTATAGGGAATGACAGTTTTTTGGTACTGGTTGGTCGGCGGCCGGCTGCCTGGGTCTAATTTTTTTATTCTCGCATCAGTCACTGCAGATTCAGAAGATCGCTGCTCCAAGTTATTGTTGTTTTCTGGCGTTTCATTTTTAGATCTTAGCCGATTGCTTTTTGTATGGTGGTATTTGCCTAGCGGTTTGGAAAACTTCGAGTTGGAACCTGAAATGCCCAATCCTGCTCCTTTCATTAGTTTTGAATCATCTGTGTACTACAGCGATGCTATATCGGCCTGAGGTAGTTTTTTGCTCTCACATGATTGGCGGTCATCAATAACCACTGCGAAGGGGACATCTAAGTCCAACATGACCGTCATTTGGTCACTTGGTTTGCTGACATTTTTCAGTTTTATTTCATCAAAGATGCGCAGATGACCAGTCAAATCTCCAGGCTTAAATTGGCCTATTTGGAATAGCCTTTGAGCACCGATAATCGCCTCCCTCTTCAGACTGAGATGAAGAGGAGGTATGTTCAGCTGCTGTAGGGCACGTTGACATTGCTTCTGTTATTCCCAGGCATATCAGCCTTTGCACTTTATTCAGTTTGGTCTGAGCGGCGACCTGCTGGGTTTTCGGCCACCATACCAGCAAGGCATAGGTAACCATGGGTTTTACTATTGTTTGGTAGATCCAATATACCATTTTTGGTTTTAGGCCCCATGTCTTGCCAACTAGTTTAAGGCATATTCAGGTTGCCGCTATGACTTTAGAGATGATGTTTTCTAAATGCTTGTTCCAAGTAAGTTTACGTTCCAGTGGGACACCTAAATATTTTACTTCGGTGGAAAAAGTTAACTGTGTTCCTTGTAACATGGGCGAGCTCATTTCTGCCTCCTTCTTTTTCTAAACGGGACAAGAATGGTTTTTTTAGGAATTAGGGAGAGTCCCGCCCGCCCCTTCGCTCAAATTCTTGATGATGTTTAGGGCATTTTGCATGCCTAGAACAAAAATCGAGCTCTACTGGTAAGGATTTTATCCACTACATGTGTCCACAGTAGGTGGGAGAGAATACCTCCTTGAGGGCACCCTTTCACGCTGGTGACGGTTGTTGACGCTCCATTTATTTCTGCTGTTACGAAGCGGTGCTTTAGAATTTTTTCTACCCATCTTATGATTGGGAGCTCAACTTCCCACTCTTGAAGCGCCTTTCTGATGGACTGACGTGAGGTATTATCAAATGCTTCCTCTATGTCAATGAACGCAGCAAGAGCAATTTCTTTGCATTCGATTGTCTTTTCTATGTCTCTAAGGATAAGGATAAGGCTAGCTTTGACGATTTTCTGTAGGTGTGCTTTCAGGATCTCATGTCCTCTCTGAAGCAGGGCAGGGAAGATCCTTTCTTTGCCGGGAGACTTGTAGGGCTTAAAGCTATTGATTGCCCATTTTGTTTTATTGTTATAGTGAAGATTTTTCCCGCCAGTCTTTTGTACCTCCTATTCGTTCTCTGTAAACCTTCGTTGTGAGGATTAATCTGGTTCCGGGTATCTCCTACGATTTGTGATCCAGGTAAGTGAGTCTGCAATAGTACCTCTAAACTTTCCTTTTGATCGCTGCAGTATTCTCCGTTTGTTTTTTTAATAGGCCAACACCGTTTGATTGATTTTTTGAAAGATTTTTTTGTAGACGCTGTGCTGGCGCTAACTTGTCGATGCCCTCGCGGAATTGCCTCCATGATCTTTTTTTTAAGACTTCTAAAGTCTTTGTTGTACTCTGTGAGGGTTGTTCTATATGTTGCCCTTGTTGAACAGCTTTCTGGCATCGCGTTTTAAGCGACTAAGTTCCTTGTTCCACGAAGGCACCTCTTTGCGGATTACCTTTTGTAAAACGGGACAGCTGTTTTCGTAGGAGTTTCTGATTGCATTAATTAAACTGTTAGATGTTGTCTCTAGCTCTTCAACGGTGTATAGGTCGCTAGGGAGTTGATCTAGACTCAGACAGAGACCCTCTACGTTACTCAAGCCGAAGCCTGAGTGTTGGGAACGTCCAAAAATTCCGCGTAGGTTAATTTTTGAGTGGTACGCACAGCTACCCGCTGCGGACAACTACACTATTCTCCTCTACATAGTTTTCTATAACACATCTATTATGTAAAAGGAACAAAAATATTTTTTAAGCCATAACCTAAAATTAATCAAATATAAATATAACACAATAAGAAAATAATATTTAAAATATTACATGTAGTTGCACAAGCCTTGCACAATACTAATACAAACTCACCTACAATTCTACAAATTATCCGTTTAAAACTCGTGAAAATATTACCAATGAGCTATTAACATCCAATAATGTTTATTTCAAAATTTTTAATGCGCCTTTAATAATTTCAAGCAAAAATATTTTAACTGTTATGAATATATTTTTTGGATAAACCGATTAAATTAGCATTTCTTTATTTAGTTATTGCCGATTAATTATTATTTTTAAAAATAAGAAGGTTCTTTTTAAAGTATATTGATTTTTTGGATGTGAATTAATTTTTATCCGTGTTAAAATCAGTAAGCAATTTCTCATTTAATTAATTAATTGCCGCTTTGTCTTTTTAGATATTTGAGTTGTTTATTAAGTGAAAATTTATTTAATGTATTTCATGCAGCAAATACTACTTACATCTAAAGGTAATGACTAATGATCATTTAAATTGGTATGATTTTATATTATTGTTATTCATAATCGCAGAAACAACTTGGAACTATTGCCTACAAAAAGGTCAAAAGAGAAGAATAAAAACAACAGCAAATTATTTATTGTTTTGCCTAATTAGACCTTTTAGGATGTTATTTATTAATAGGTATTGTGAAATATTGGTAAATTAATATCTTGTTATTTAGCAGCATTTCATCTAACTTTTGATGCTGCTTTTGCACAAACTGAGAGCCTAATTTGTTGCTGCTCATTCGTTTAAAACAGGACTTTGTTACTAAAAATAAGTTCAATGCATTTCATTTTTTTAGAGGTTAAAAATATCCATATCAAATCAAAAATCTTACAAAGTCCTGTTTTAATTCTATCTACATTGTTTTTTCCAATTTACAGCTATTTTCACTAATTTTTCTTTCTGGGTTTACAGCTTTGCAAACACTATAAGGTAACCTAGATATTGAATGTTTAGATATGTAACTGTGATTGTGATCGTTGTGTATGTTTGGTTAAAAATAATTATATTATTCGATGTTAATATCTGAGCCATATATTAATGTTAGCCTGTCATATCGATGTTAGAACACGAGTTACATAAATTCAGGGTTGAAACAAAAAAACCTTTAAGGGCGAAACGCTCGGAGATAGCAAGCTGCTAGCGATTATTCCTCAACCTTTAAAGACGTTTTTGAAGGCGAAACATAATAAAAGAAAAATTTGCATGAATAGTTTAATACTGATCTACATTGGAGGAATTGAAAAGTGCAAAAAAATATTATTGATGTATATTACTTGCATGTTCCTCTAGACTTTTATATTTAGTGAGGTTCTGACCTCCGTCCTTGCGCTGTTTTGTATAAGTATACATATCAAATTATCAGTGTTGTGTCATGACTTTTAGGGCAGGTGGCATTGAAGGTATAAGAGTGTTATTGTAAATAATATGTACTTTATGCTGCCGATTCTTTTGAGGGTATCATCCATATGGAAAGCAATTCATGGTTGAATTCTCTGAAAATGTGATTCTTCATAAAAACCCGAGCGTTGCAAAAAACCAATTTTAATGTTCAGAAAATTTAAAGCAAAAAATATTTTGCAAAATGAAAAATATTTGAAATTAACAGCAAATCTAAGAGGCATAAAAATACTTATCTCTTAAAGCTTTGTTGTAACAGATAAGTTTACTGAGAAAATTAAACTAAAAAATTGGGAATTCCCAATCTGCCTATTTTTGCCGAGTTTTGGCATAATCTTTTTCAAAAACTGTACCTGCTAGAAAAATATGTTATTAGGATTTTTGCATGAACTTTGGTGCCCTTTAAAATATGTTTATCTCAGATATTTTTAATGCTGCAAATCAATATTTTATATATTATTTGATCTACCTAAAACTTTTTGCTAATAAAAATGGTTTCTTGTCAGGCTTCAATTTTTATCAGGAACATGAGAAATCAATAAAAATTAAACTTTCTCAAAAGTTTTTGGACCCGACTATATAATAATATATCCGACTTTATCGATAAGAAAGCTAAACAATTTGTTAAGTGAACTCCGTTATAGATTTGGCTAATTAAATTTATATACATTTCAGCACACGGTATTCGTCAGATGGTAATTTTGTTTGTTGATATCAGATTTACGAAAAAGTCAATGCAACATCGGCAGTTCAACTCTGGATCACTAGAATATAAAATCATCAAGTTTTGCGAGCCTAATTATTGTCATCTCACAGGAAACCTGATTTTTTTTAAGTCGTTAGCCAGAAGTTAAAATCACACGACAGCCTAAAAACTGCAACAATGCAAGATTATTATTATGAAATACAACTATTTTTTTGGGTCCTATATTTTGAAATTTCTTGCAGCAACTTCGATGTTTTTAGTAAAAAGTTACCTCGAAATCTCCCCTAAATAAAATCTGTAGAAACCGCCGCTTATCGCTTGACCATTTTTCAACCAATCCTGCCCCATTTTCCATATTTAAATCACTAAATGAGATTTCAGGCAATTAAATATTACTTGCCAAAGAAATTACGGCCTCCGATACGCCAAAAGTCAAATTTTTCCTCTCGAAATCTGCCATAAAATCCACTAGAAATTGCCACTAATCACATTTTCTTCCTGACCCATTTTTCTGGCTTCAAACCGTTTTCAATGGTATTTCAGGCAAATAAATGTATAAATCTACATATTTAACCTAAACGTCATATCACTAGAAGACGTATTACTTCAAATTTCCGATAATGCATCAAAAGCAATGCTATCTACTTAGACTTGTAAAATTGCCGGAATGTTAAAAAAAATTCCAAATTTTTGCAATATTCTGCATGCTTCAATTTAACCACGATTTTCTCGTATTTACCAATCTCGTACAGGAAATTGTTATAGAACTTTTTATAGTATATATCGAGAGGTTAACGAAACTGAGACTAATTTTTTGAAAATAGCTATGCGGTGGCTGAGATCTATGCTAAAATGGGTTTATAAAATTGAAAATAAAAAAAAAATAATCAATTTCCACATTTTCAATCAGATCGATGCGATTTTTTTTAAATGTTTTGCACATATCTCCCCTCTTTAATGCGTGAAAGCTAGGTTGCTATAGGTTATTCGATTTTCCAGGAATAAAATATTAAGTTATTATGATCGTGTCAAAGCTCGAAATGGCGAAAAATTAAATTCAACTAGCTCACCCTGTATAAAAGTTATCGCCATGTCGTTGTAGATATGTTCTATATTGTTTCATGTTTATCTTACAAATTTAAAATTGTTTTTAAAATAGTTGATCAATTTTAATTTAGGTTTAATTGAGACATTTTGAGCAAAATAAACACAAATCTATTAATTTTTGAAAAATAAAATAAAATGTATGCTTTAATTAGAGTATTCATACGCAGGATACTACGACTTAAGTAGAGTTTTTCCGACGGAAACGACGTTCCCTATTCCTGTTTTTCAAGATGACCTTCGACTAGGCTCACCCATTTGACCTTAAATGTTTCTGATCGAAAGGTCTATAAATGTACAAGCTTCTTTCTCACGTAACTTCTGCTTTAATATGTAATCGTTGAAAAAATTATGGTCCTGTGGCCTCTACCGCAACCTTACGGTCTATGGAGGCAAACACCTAGTGAAGACTTATTCCTTCCTACACATCAAGTTGATGCTTGATTGTCAAATATTAAGTGTCAACTTCTTCCAGACAATTTAGTCTTCGATTAAAGTTGATTATTTTGATTATAGTTCCTGGAAAGGTTTCACATTTTTGTACTCTTCTTCTAGCCAGGAGACCAGCAAATATGTTCTGTTTCAGACCAATGTGTCTTGGTATTCAGATGAGGGAAACCAGGCTTTATTTGTCTCACAGCTTTCTGGTGATTGGAATTAACCCTTAACTACTATAAGCCGGGTCTGACGGACCCGGATCATTCTCATCAACTCGATATTCTCCTAATCTTAAATTACTGGCGCCAGCGGCTCCGTCTATTCTCAGGTGATTCAGTGTGAATTAAGATAGCAGGGAGTGCGTCGTATTTAATTAAAATGTGTGGCTTTTATAGACGTAGCCGGGTCTATTAGACCCAGTTATAGCAAATACGTGATTTTTGCAGAATTATTTTATTTTGGTAAGAGCTTTGTGAATCAGATTTGATCTGATACATTTTAATTTTTTGTTTTATTTTAGATTATTTTCGTCTGGTCTTTTGAAGAATAATTTATAAATATATTTCTTTTCAATTTAAATGGCTCAAAATAAACCCGTAACTGACGAAGAGATTGACTCCTTGTTTCAGAGTGAGGATTTTCGGATTGATAATCCTGAGAATGCGTCTTCTGCGAGTATTTTGAGTGCCGATGAGATATAAGCAGGAACGACTATTATCCAAAGAGCAGACGACAGCGATCAGAGCGATAGTGATCATGAAATTTTTAGTGATCATGACTCAATCAGTGACATCGACTGGGATCCATCGGATGACGAGCAAGCGCAAACTTTACCTAATAATGGCAGTGATCGATCTGGAGGTGAAGAGGTAAACGATAAAGAAAAAGGTATAAATTACTACTATGGCAAGGACACAACAAAATGGTCAAAAATTCCCCCAAAAGGTTGCAAAACTACCAAAGAGAATATTGTGACGGTACTACCTGGTCTGAGGGGCCCTATTCGCGCCAATAGTCCTAGCAATATTTTAGATACTTGGAGATTTCTTATTACTCCAGAAATAATAGAAGAAATAGTACTTCGAACCAATGAAAAAATTGAAGGTATGAGAGTGCGATATGGGACCTTCAAACGAAATAAAAATGCCAGACAGTTATTCGGTCTTGCTTCTATACATCCAGTTGATACTATAGAAATGAAAGCATTCATTGGATTGCTCTACATGCAAGGAGTATTTAAATCTAAGCACGAGGATTTAAGATCAATGTGGACCACTGATGGAACAGGTCGCGATTTATTTCGATGTATAATGACATTAGCCAGATTTTCATTCATAATGTCTTGCCTCCGATTCGATGATGCTGCAACATGGACCGAAAGAAGAAAATATACTAAACTTGCTCCAATAATTGACATATTCCAAAGGTTTGTACGAAACTGCACTGACAACTACTCACCTGGAATGTTTATGACAGTTGACGAAATGTTAATTCCATTCAGGGGACGATGTGGGTTTAGGATGTACATTCCTAATAAACCGGCGAAATAAGTACAAATTCTGACGGACTCTAAGACTCACTACATGTATAACGCACAAATATACAGTGGCAAAGATGAGAACAAAACTGCAAAGCCGTGCTTCTCTCATCTTACCGAAGTGTTTTTACGGATCACTCAACCAATTCATGGTACAAGACGTAATGTTACAGGTGGCAATTGGTATACTTCGGTAGAGATGGTTCGAGAATTAAAAAAGAAGGACATTACATAATATGTGGGAACCATGAAAAAAAAAAACAAACGCCAAGTTCCACCTAAATTTTTACCCAACAGAAAGAGTCCAGTTAACTCTTCTTTATTCGGATTTACTTCTGATGTCACCATGTTATCTCATGTACCCAAGAAAACCAAAAGTGTTATACTGATATCTACTATGCATAACGATGATGTCATAGATGAAAACACAAAAAAGTCGGATATGATTTTATTTTATAACTGCTGGCGTGGATAGCTTGGATTAAAAATGTGCCAACTACAGTGTTTCTCGGAGATCCCAAAAATGGCCAATGCCTGTGTTTTTTGCGGTACTTAACATTGCAGGTGTTAATAGCAGAGTATTATATCAATTCGCAAAGAGAGGAGATTATATTCTTCGAGAGAGATTCATAAAACAATTGGCTCAGAGCTTGTAAAGTGTGGCAAACTTATTTGGAACAGCGACGTTTGAGGAGCAAAGAGAGGAAAAATGGCTTGCAGCCAATTGCCTTGATGCACTTTGTCACGAGGACGATGGGAACTTGGCACACCTGTTGCCGGATGTATCGGGCAAATAGATATAATTGTCGCAAATTTATTTAAATTGATAATGGGTAATATAGATTATGAATTAAAGTTAAATAAATAGTAAATTTCCAGTTTGGATATTACTTTTTATTTTCAATGAGTTAATGAGTATATTAAATTATGTGTTTATCTAAATAATAGGTATAAATATTAATTCTCATAAAATATTAAAGTTACTCGACAACATCGCCAATTTTTTTGTCCGCATTCATTCCGCTGTTCCAGTTATACTTGTTATACTCCACACATGAGGAGACGAATATATGTGCCTCGTCAGATTCGAGCTACTGCGGCCAATATCCTTGGCACCAAACTTGAGAATCTTTCTGAGCCTTCTCAAGCTAATGTGGATCTAAAAAAGAAAATATGTCATCTATGTCCGGTCAAAAAGGACAGACTAACCAACTATGCCTGTGGGGACTGCAAAATGCCAGTGAGTTTGCAATGTTGCTTTCAAATTTGCTAAAAATGTAAGGAATAACTTAAATTTGTTTTAGAAACTTTTTTGTTATTTGTATTTCCAACTTTAGTTAATAAATAAATAATAAAGTTATAAAGGTATTTTGTTTTTTATAAAAAAATTGTGGGTCTTACAGACCACTTATAGTTAATACGCAATCACTTTTTAGTTATAGTAGTTAAGGGTTAAGTG
This sequence comes from Pissodes strobi, assembly GCA_016904865.1. Classification (NCBI taxonomy): domain Eukaryota; kingdom Metazoa; phylum Arthropoda; class Insecta; order Coleoptera; family Curculionidae; genus Pissodes; species Pissodes strobi. Next base: position 115,486 of record MU182393.1, on the reverse strand, counting down.
CGGTTTCTTTACATACAATCCATGGGCTAAGATCTCTTTTAAACCGACCCAAGGATTTACCATATACAACTCCGGTTTCTTAGGCACTTGCAAGATTTTACGTCCGTATATAGCCGAGTCCGTTCCTGTCCCCATTTTTTCATTCTCGCCAATTCCAATAGGGTGAAGGTACGTGTTCAGAAAATGTCATCAAAAATTTTTAAAAATTTCATATTTGACATATTTTGGCAAGTGTTGCCTAAAAACGTGCTAAATACCACATTTGCACTTAATAGATTTAACTGAAATTGCACTTGGAGAAAAATAAACATCATTTTAATTTGTTTTCTACATTATTGCGATAAATAAAAATCCTTATATATTTTTTAGAAAAATATGAATGTATACTTTAAAGTATTAATGCACATAATACTCCATGTAATTGTTATTAATTATTATTATTAAAATAAACATTTTTACATTTTTTTCTTTGCGATTAAATATTAAGTTACGAAATATTTGCTTTAAAATTATGTGTTTCAGTTTATGGAACGCAAGTAGGATGAAGAACTGAAAATTTTTAATTTAGATCCAAATGATTTCAAATTTTATACCGAGGTTATAAAATTAAATTGCAAACATTTTTTGTACTAAAAATTTGATCGATATTTTGTCCCACTGAATTTTGGTCAAACGTCATAAAAAATTGAAATTACGCGTCAAATAAGAAAGCTGAACCGAACCGATTTTTCTTAGGGACACTGTAGCTGTAACAGTAGGAGTGAAGTGGGCAGGTGACCCGCCACTGCACATTATTACATATAGTGTTATGCTGTTGTAAAATGTAATTTTGTGGGTATTGTTGTTATTAAGTGTACTTTCTTACAATTTGTTAAATAAATTATACGGGATACGTCATAATTGTAAAATCCTCAATAAAATGTCATATTTTATTCACCTTAAGTTATATGTATATAGAGCTGGTAGTAATGAAAACAAAGTTAAGTAACGGGTTATACTTGAACAAAAGTAACTTGTTACTTTTTTAAGTAACAATTCTAGCTTTGTATGTATGTTCTAATTTTTATATTTATATATGGAAAGTGAAGCTTCTCTAAACGTGGAGAAAATCGCGTTTAAAGTAAAGTGTTTCTCCACCAAACAACACTTATTTGAAAAAATGTTTTTGAAATAATGCATCTGTATATATGTTTAAGATTATGTGAGAGCATGCATGTGGTAATTGTTTGCCATAAAACCTCCTAAGCAATGTTTACCAACTATATTATGTATATATTCATCTGTACTTTTAGCTGATTGAATAACAAATCCTTTGACCTACTTCAGGAACACTGTAATACACCACAAAACTTGTGAATATTGAAGGCTCTCAGTTATTTAGATACCGAGGTGTAGCTCACGGTAAAGCCAATCGAAATAAATAAAATGCAACGAAGTTTCACAAGTCTTGGCCTCATTATTGATTCTCATTCAAGAACCTCGTCAAATGTTTATTATTTATTTGAAAATACTAAAGCAGATTCAATTTGCTGTATATGCTTTGGGAAATCAATGCTAAATAATGTAATTTTCTAATTTAATTACATTTATACTGCACAAAGTTCGAGGTATGCGTATATGGTTAGCATTTACATATTGTAAATCTTGCTTTTGAGCTAACAGCTTAATATCCATTTGTTAAATTAATCAAACAGACGAACAGATTCGAGAAACTTGCTTTCGCGACCTTTATACGCTCCTACTACGTATACCACATGGCTTTTCCAGAGATCATTCTCTTACAATGCGAGTAATGTTTTCAACTCAATCAGATAGCGTTTCCTGCATTTCCATGTCTCGCGGCGTTTGAAAGTACATTTAGACAAAGTATATTGATCGATTGAGATCAGCACCAGAGTGATGTCTGTTGATTTTTCATTCGTTAATGGACAAAAACCGAATCACATTCCTTGCACGAAACAAACGAACAATAAGTCGCGACGAAATTATGCCAAAAAATATGCTAAATATATACCTTATGCATTTTTATAGATTTCATTTGCAGGAAATTCTAACGCATCCATACCCCTTGGACATGTACTTTAGGAAATCATAGATGTTTTCAACACTTTAACAAGATATAAACATCATGGGTATAGTATTTTTAAAGTCAGTTTGAACCGCAAAAACCTAGAACATAGGCGTTACATTTCTTTTTGCTTAATAACATGATAAATTGTTGACACTGATAATTTGGTAGTTCACTAATTTTGATCATAATATGGTTGTTTGGTGAGGTCTTAAAATGGTCTCCAAAAAGCCGTACTGCTATAAAGATTATTATTGCATTCATAATATGTTTACGGTTTCACTGTTATATACTGTTACTGTTCTAATTTCTTAATTACTAATTCTTAACAATATCCAATTATATATTATACTAAACTCGCGTGGTCCTCGCTTAAATATTCAAATATACGTAGCCTAGAATTTTCTACAATAATTCAGAATCATTCTCGAATGTCCAGAATTAAATAAGACAGCAATTTGCAGCCAGACGGAATTCTAGAAACGAAACGAAGACATAGAAAGACCGGCGTATTCTGACGCATTTCGTGGCAATAATACTATTATCCTTTGAGTCATTCAGTATTTCCTTAAATAATATAATCCTTCAACTTCGGTTGCATCACCCTATAGCATTGTTTCAAATTTAGCAGTGGCCAGCGCTCTGGTTGTTCTTCAGTTATGGTTTTGTGTGGATGTTTAGACAACAAAATAGTCGAAGCAATATGTTTGCAGGATTCTGTAGCGAAACTCCAAAGGTGCTAACATATTTATAATGGTTGGTATAGGAACACTTATTAATATATTTTTTTTATTTTTGTTAATTGTATATTTTTATTACTAAACGTTTCTAACATTATAAACAAAATCAGTTACCACTAATATCATAACATGCAAAGATTTTTAATGCGCTCTTATACAATAATCCTTTTAAAATTATACACCCTATATTTTCAGTTGCATCAGTTGTGAGATAAAACATTCAGTAAATTAAAACTTATTATTAATGATTTTTTATTTTATTTGGGAACCTTCATGAATCAAAGAGGACTATGTGCAATTTTACTCTGCTACGAGTGTAGAAAGACTGAATTTATGAAAATTATATGCAGATAAATTTGCATCAGTAAATGCTCAGCATATGCAGTAGCCATTCAAGTTGTGTTAGATGGTACTTCTGGGCTACTATAATAATTATTCGAAACATGAGTGAAAGAAGCACTTATGCAATAACTAAAAGTAAATATTTCACACTATCTAAAAGCTTCCTATTTTATTTAAATACGTCTCTTCTAGACTTCACAACTTGGTGTGCCGTCTTGGTAAAATTCTTGTCGTCAAACAAATATTAGCTTCATTAAATTGACGTGAAGTGGTATAACGTAAGCAAGACTAATATTATATTATATGAAAGCCCTCCGTGCTTCGTTGAATGGCAGTATTATTCCGCCGGCATGGCATATCGATCAAAGGAATGGCTCTATTCAACGTGTAATTAAAACGCAACACGATCCTCACTGAACTTGGAGGTTCTGCGTATACTTACCCTGTTGTATGACTTATACTAATGCTAAACCGGATGTGGTTACTCGGTAAATTTGATATTCAAATATTGAGAGTAAGTTTCTCCGCAAAGCCCTCATTCAAATTATACTGACCTTTAGGGTCTACATTGTATCGCAAATTTTAACTGCCTGTATTACTAACTTGTGGTAAAAAATTTATTTTGAATGTTAATTGCTAAAATAAACCGACAAAAGAAAATTAAGATAAAACTTGAAAGTAACATAATATTGTTAACGCAGTCATGTATAGGGAAGGATTGTCTTCTTAACCCTTAATTATTAATCGCGTGGAAAGGTATCACATAATCGGTCGCATAAGATCAATATAGCCTCATATGAATCTGAAAGTAAGATGAGATAAAATTCGCTTTTAATTAACTTCAATACTATGTTAGGTAAAACACAACATAAAAAATATAAAATATATGTTGGATATATTAAACAAAACTAATCGCTTTCAATGCAAACTGTACAAAAATATTGCTTTTGTGCGAGATTTACAAATAAAAAACGTGCATTTATTGTACCTAACTGAGTATTGGTTGTCCTCACCTCTGGGACACTCTTCCCTGATAAGTTTCGGGTTGGTTAGGTTGAGGCAAAACATCTTCGGGTAAGTCTTGCGGCAAACGAATTCGCTTACCCAAATTGTTAGAAGGATTCTGAGAAGAAGAGCGTTTTCACTAAGTCCTGGGGTAAATGTTTTAGGAATATTGCGAGCTTCATTTTTCATAAGACCAATTATGAGCAGCAACATTCAAAAAATTAAGAAGATAGCCAGAGTCTACCTTTTTGTACGCCTTTCTAGATTATACGTCAACACAAAGTTGACCACAAACGTCTACTCCAGCTTTTATACAATAATTATTAAACGTTATTAACTATAGTATGCGTAAATCTCCCGTAACCTCGTCTATTTTATAATCATGGCGCATTCGTATTTTTTGTACTTCGTATACGTGAGTGGACCCACAGGGGCCCTATACTGCAACCATAAGTCTATTGTGGATCATAATGGTGGTTTGCACTAGTCTAGAAGCTTGTTTCTTTCTTAGGATTCTTAAGTATTATTCGTGGATTTCCAAACACTCTCTGTCTGGTTATGGGTATGATCATAAACATCTTCTAATATCTCTTCGTCCTCCAAGTACAAGCGGCCTTACGTTTCTTTGGCTATCCCTACCTTGTTCATGTGGTTTCTTTGCCGACAACTACAGCTTCCACATGCATTGGACCAAGTTAAAATAGTTCTCTAGTTTTTTTTCTGATAAACATCATTTATTAAGCCATCCACTAAAACAGAGCTTTATCCACAATACCGAAACAGAATTTTTGCACTCCAGAGTGCAAAAATTCTGTTTCGGTATTGTGGATAAAGCTCTGTTTTAGTGCATGTTGCCGAAGGTTCTAAACCCCAACATAGAAGCCATCCAATCAGTTAAAAAAAATTTTTTTCACAGGAATATGAGTAGTAAAAAACTAAACTAACTTATATTTAGGTTACATTTGGGTTGATGGCTCAACCAAATGAATGAACTCCTAAACAATGCATTTGTAGCATTGGCATTGATACCAGTTTGATAAATATATTTTATCACAATGACAACGCTGCTATTAGTATGAGTACTCATTTATTAAACTTCATTTTAAGTTTTTTAATAAATTTGTTGTATGAGACTTCCTGTGTTATCTCAATAGACAGCTTGTTAAATATTTGTGAAGCTTCACTAATGGGGTTTCTTAATCGTATATTGGTTCTAGCACTATTTAGTCTGATAATATTGTTTCATAGGCGGTATGTGTGTGTGTCATTAGAATAAACTATGGTATAATCTGATTTTTGTAGCTTATTAATAATTTTAAAAATTAGTTTTCCTTGCTCTATCTGTCGAATCGGGTCAATCGATTGTACTCTCAATAGTTTATATAGGTCATTTGTATGCATAAGGTAATCAAGATTAAAAAGGATCTTGAGTACTTTATGTTGCAGTACTTCAACTTTTTGAAAGCTCGTGTTACTGCAGGTACCCCAGACTGGAATAAGGTATCGTAAGATTGAAAGAATGTAATTATATATTTTATATTAAGCCAAGTTAGTTAAAAAGTGTTTACACTTATGAAATGCTCCAATAAAAGGGATAATTTTATTTCTTATATGCTCAATGTGGGCATTCCAATTAAGATTTTCATCTAGTACAAGTCCTAAGTATTTTATGCTGCTTATATTTTCTATTTTTGTTCCACTTAAGGATATGTGAAATGGCTTTATTATTTCGTTTTTTTGTTTAAACACTATGTATTTTGTTTTAGCCAAATTAATCTTAAGGTTATTTTGCAGTAACCATGGGCTATATTTAGCTAGGTCATTATTTACTCGATTAACCAGATTGTCAGAATTGTCGTCCGAGTACAACAGAACAGTGTCGTCCGCAAATGTATAGTATTGGGCACCGGCACCCAACCCAGATACTCGCAGACTAAGAACATATAGTGAGTACAGTAAAGGTCCTAAAACGGATCCCTGGGGTACACCACAATTATATGTTAAGATTACACTTTCCTGCTGGATTACATATACATATTGCTTTCTGTTTAATAAGTAAGAACCAATCAAGGAGAGCACACATCGTCTAAATCCCATTTTCTCCAACTTATTTAATAAAATAGTATGATTTACAACATCAAATGCCTTTTGCAGGTCAACAAAAACTGCTAATATGATTTTCCTGTTATCTAAGTTGGTTGAAATATGGTTAAGAAGATCCGCGGTTGCACTTAGAGTGCTGCCATTTTTAAGAAATCCATATTGATATAAATCATCTGAGATAAATTTTTCGATGAATGATATCATTCGTTTTTTTATGGCTGTTTCCATGATTTTTGAGAATACACTGATTATGGAGATGGGTCTATAGTTATTTCGTTGTGTTTTCAATCCTGACTTGTATATCGGGCACACTTTAGATGTTTTGAGTTCAGGAGGAAATTGACCTGTGCTGAGTGTACTATTTATAAGTTGTACCAATATACCCAAAATGTGCTCTTTTATGTTAATTAAATCAATTACTCTAATTTCATCATGGCCGGGTGCCGCATTTCTTTTCGGATTTAATATTATACTATTTAATTCGTTACAATCCGTAGGGTCAAAGAATACGTTACCATACTTTCAATTTCATTGAATTTTTGAATTATATTTGAATTTTTGGTTTCACTTTGTATGTCCTTGACTATGGTCATACCTATCTTCGTAAAATATTTATTTAAACCATTTGCAATTTCTTTAGTATCATTTACAAGTGTGCCATTGATTTCGATTTGTTTTATATTGTTATTTTTTACACTAGTATTATTTAGGAATGAATTTATTATATTCCATTGTTTTTTGCATTATTTGCGGCATGATCCCATTTATTTTTAAAATAAAGATTTTTTAATGATTTCATTTTATTATTTATAGAATTTTTAATTTTTATAAAATTTAGCCTGTGTATTATTATTTGGAAATGTTTTGTTTTTTATAGGCCGATTCTTTTTCCCTAATTAAGATTAATAAGTCTGGTGTTACCCACTCATTATTTTGGTGACACTTAATGCTCTTTATAGTCGTACATTCTTTTTTACACTCAGAAATAACTTCAATTAGATCCTTAAATGACTTAATATTTACTTCTTCTACCTTATTGTGAATTTTTTGTTTATATTTTTGCACATTTAAAATGGGGTGTTGAACAAATACTTTAGGTTTAAATTTTTTAATATTTTCTCTCACTTCTAAATAAATTTTCCTGTGATCGGATAGTGAAGCATCCTCAACCCTAATATCACATTCGTTTCTTTTATTTGTAGTACAAATTACATGATCTATTATAGTTCTCGCGTGAAATTCGGGTTGCATTTGCAAAATTGATGTCATTGACAAAACAATAATTATTTATTGCGATCATGCTTTTATAGTCTTTGGTACCTAATTATGGCGTCCTGATCTAACAGATTAATATTAATATCACCTAATATAATATGGTTTACCTTATACTTAGTTATCACAGATTCAAGTTTAATTAGGAAATCATTACTTGGATAGCAAGGGGGTCTATAGATTGCACTTAATTTAAATTTATCGAGCTCTATACAAATCCAGTTGAACGGTTCTTCTGGACCACTACAGTCTATTTTATTAAAGTGCACATTATTTTTGATATAGATGCTTGCACCTCCGGCCCTGGATTCCCTGCATGAATGTACCGCATAGTATCCATCGACATTGTAGAAATGTGTCTCATTGGGATATAACCAAGTCTCCACAAGAACCACTATGTCACTTGTTGTGTCTTTCAGGTTGGCTTGAATTTCTTCAAACTTATTTCGTAGACTTTGATTATTATAATAAGTTATGCAAAGATTATTTTGAGGTTTAACTAGATTTTTATATCTTTATGGCTTTCCACCAATTCAACCTTACCATTTTCATCCTTTCGTAGTAGAATTTTCCCATCATTTATCCACAAATATTTGTAGCCCTTTTCTTGTTTATAGTGTTTAGCATTTTTGAAGAGCTCAATATTATACTTAGTTAAATCATGGTTTATGTATATTGTTTCTGGTTTGTCTGCATATTCTCCTATATCGTTATTCGTAAGTGTTTTCGTTCTCTTTGCTACCATCCATTTTTCTTGTCTTCTTCAGTTCTGAATTTTATTCTAATTAGCGATGTTTTGTTTTCTTTGCGTATTCCCAACCTATATGCATTACTTATACTGTTAGGGATCTTCGGGATATTTAACTTGGATGCCAATTTGTCGATAATTACATCTAGGTTCTCGTTTTCCTTGTATGGAATTCCTAGAATTATCAGTAGTTCTCACTACTTTCTCATCTTTGAATGTACTAGACCTGGTAACTCTCTTCATTTGTCTACAAATTATCATGGCACATGCTTAACACCAATATCACACTTTTGTATCAAAGTTTTTGGAACATAAGAAACCATTGTCAGTTTTCTTCTGTAAACACCAAATAGACTACTTTTTGCTGGCCTGTCTCTGTAATGATCAAATTTCTTGAAAAGTTCGTCTTTCTTGTTTTTGAGTAAGGTATAGCCAACTTATATTAATAAAGTAACGACATCATAAGTGGTATATTGGTGTACCAGTTATCAGTCGTTACTACAATTTGTTATTCTACATCGTTGTATCAATCACTTCAGAACATTTGTTGGGGAATTACTGGTTCTATATGGAGCTACTGGACGAACGTCGGCATATATTTCAAAATTTGTCATAATAAATACTTGGGTTTATTTGGTAAATACTGTCTAAAGCCGCAGCAACCACGAAGGGGATGAATTCTTCATCGCATATGCCCCTGTTGAATATGCAAAAGCAAAATTACCTGATAAAATGTCTATAAACGTTCTTGCAGCGGCAAGCTTGTCAGTCTGTTTCCGGTCTTCTCTAGTTACGATGCTGTTGAATCTTAGAGATCTTAGCAGGAAAAGAAATCTTCTGGACGACATAGCAGAAGGAATCATTTCAGAAGCGGTGCCATCTTTTGCCTACATTTGTTTTTGGTACAATTTTTCTCCATGTTATGTTTCTAGAATAGAAGTCAACTTCTAATTCTTCCGCTTTCGCATATTGAGCTTCACTACTTTCACTTTCTTCTACACTATCATCTTGTTCTGACTCAGAAGGATGTTCACTAAATTCATCAGAATGCCCACTATCAGTGCCATTATTTTCCTGAGAAATATCAATATCCTCTTCGTCGGTCAAATTATCAAGAATTCCCTGAATTTCTGCTTCGGTCTTCTTGAATACATTCTGAAATTATATAGTCTAAATTCGCCTTTAAGTGGAAAAGACCAATAGTTAATTATTGAAAACACTAATTGAACAAATAAAGAGTCTTATATTATCAGAATTACTGGTCAGCCTAAAATAGAATTGTTCCACCATCGGTCGTGTGGGGTCAGAAATCAAATGGGCATTGGAAGTTTCTTATTAGGGAAATAATGTAATGTGCGGTCATATTGATCCCGCCCGACTAATTAAGGGTTAATCAATAATAATATTTGCATAGCGTATAAATTTGCTTTGTTAGAGAATTTGATTTAATTTCTCGGTGTTTCTAGTGAGAACGTGTAGCTGATTGACCAACATAATTTACCATTTTTGAGTGTTCATAAACTAAATACTACATATTAGTAGTAAGTTTATAACGCTTCCAGTCCTCCTCCCTTTTTGTATTCGTAACCTCTCCCATGGCCTTGAACTGACCCCTCGCATTTTACTTAAGAATACCTTTGAAATTGTGTGTTCTTGAGCAACGTTAGGACGCAAAGTCCTTTGTATGTCCTTGAACAACCTTGAGAATATCTGACATTTTGTGTCATTGCCCTTGAATGATCTTGACTTAAATCTTCATCTATGTGATATTGGATTTCCTCGACATTTCTTGAACCTATGACACATGTTATTTATTATGGGTGGAGAAGCTATATAATAATGACTAAATACAGTAGAAAATATGAAGGACATATCATCCGCAGTAGCATACATATCTACACACTTAATTTTTAACACTAGAATAAATGCCATTAGCATAGAATGCGTCAACTATTTTTTAGATTTAAATAACTTCTATACGCAATACTTAACTAACTAAACTAACTAAACTTTCATTAAAATTTTAGTTTGAGTTAGTTCACTACCCCATCGTATTCACCAGGCTCGGTACCATGGGGGTCTCAGCTAAGATAAAGGCAACTGAACGAAACTAAAAGATCAATCTTATATCCGGGAATGTGTTGACCACATGCAGCATATGGCACCGCCTGCGCCTCTTCCGACGCATCAAATTGGTTTATTTAGAAAGATACCTCAGATATTTCTAATGCCGACAATTTATCTCAAACCTAAGCCATTCACTTAAAGCTGTTTCTCGGATCTTCTGTATGGTTAAGTCAGACTTAGTGTTTAGCATCCATTGGATATTCGATGTTCCAGACTATCGTGTTGTTTATTAATTAAGCTTAAGTGCCATTTAGGGAGTAAGAATGCATTCGGGACTTTGAATTAGAGATGGGTAGTTATGTCAAGAAACGTTTGGAATATTAATTGGTTTAGTCTGGACCAGGGTTGCCACGTATTTAATATAAAAAAAATCGCCTGTAGGGTGATTTGAAGAAAAGTGTCGTAGGCACCAAATTTAATATAGTAATAATAATAATAATAATAATAATAATAATAATAATAATAATAATAATAATAATAATAATAATAATAATAATAAAATTTTTAAAACAAAACTTTATTTCTAAGGAATTTGATGACGTATATGTTGATAATTGTAAGGCTCTTTTTAAATCTTGACCAGAACTCGGCAGTGTTAACGGAAAACAGTCCAAGCTAGTAGCTGGTCTGAAAATGACTTGTGAAATAGTTATTAGTTTGTTTGATTAAAAAAAATACGTATTGGCTCGGGATTGATATTTTTGTATAAGGTTTTGCCACTAACATACCTCGGAACATTAGTAATAATTCTAGGTACCACAATTATTACGTACTATCTGAAACCTATTTAATTGACAAGCATTACAGACATTCATTCCATGCTGGTTCAGAAAATGAAGGTCTTATAAACATTTTATGCAAAGTGATTTAATTTTCTTATTTTTCTTAATTATGCATAAATGGTAAATATTATTGGAGCTAGTGGGGAGCCATGAGGTACTTCGGTCGCTAGGTTAGAAACGATGTTCCATCTGTTGGGTAAGTTCATATTATGTGGGTTAGATGGCTAGCCATCCCATTATTTCAAGTACTAAAGCTTTATGCCACATCCTATCGAATTTTTGGCTTCTATCCAGGAAAATACACCCCCGTGTGATGTCTTTTATTTAACTATGTATAGATTTGAATATGACATTCTCGAATATATTCCACATGCTTGATAGTGAGCTTATTGGCACATAGCTTGTGGATGAAATTGAGATTTTTACTCCCATTAATGAGCGTTTCTTTTCTCCAAGCCATACCGGCTTGAATAAGAATAAGCCTTTTAGGATTTTTAGCTTTGTTTAAGTAACCTAATTCGAACTTCTATAATTTACACTCTGGGGCCAGAGCCGCAGAGGAAATAATCCAATAACACTCTGGTGGAGAAAAAGGTAAAATATTGACCCACGAAGATGAAACTTCTGCAAAGATATAGAGCATATTTACATACATAAGAAAGTCTGGATGCTTATATAGATGGGGTTTATAAATTAACAGTTAGCTCTAAGTGATAACACACCCGTAAGCTACTATTTACAGCCCACGGGCAACGTATAGACGAATTTATTGGTCTAAATTGACTATAATTATAATGGTTCTATAAGCAGGTGTTGAAGAAATCAATAAAATACATTTTATATTCGTTATAGGTACATGGATATTTTCTACGATTATGGTCTTAATCAGAATTACTAGTATTTCGTTTAAAAGTAATCTATCACGGGCAAAGCACTCTATTGCTTATAATCTTCATGTAGCTGGAACGTTAAAGTCGAGAGAACACTTTAGGATTGCTCGGCAACAAAGACATAAATTCTTTGCATTTTACAGTGCTGCAAGATTACTCTTAAAACTTAATGTGCCATATCAAGAGAATCTCATTCGATATGCCAGACATAAAAAGAAAAATTTCATCAGGAAAATGACTCCATCAGAGAAGCTTTATTGTATTTTCTGCATTTCCATTTTCATATGAAATGCTAGATAGGGCTCTATCTCCATAATTGGTGCATTGAACTGCATTATTGTGTGATCTTTTTCGTTCAGCAGGATGCGTAGGCTTTTGGATTTTGTATTCCTCGAACAAAACAGTGAAATAATTAATGTTCATAATGCTGGCAAGGATGAATGAGCATTTACGTTTTCGCTTGGAACTATTATTTTTTTAGTTACTTTGCTTAGATTTTATCCCATGTGGTTAATTTTTGTTTTGCTGTCTTGGCAATACTATCATTAACACCTCATTGAGTATTTTGTCAACGGAAGCACTATATTTTTAACGTACCTAGTCCAAATCTTGAAAAATACATCAATAGTCATCATATTGTTTATTTTCCTTCGCTTGTCCTTGATATAATTATTACATTGTAGTTTCCGTGAAACCTACTCGTCAGCACGATTTTTTTTAAATCCTCAAAAAAAACATGACTCACTGCTCTACGTCTCCTAGTCGATGCGTAACTCATTCCGTTTTTCGTGCTCGTTGGCACCGGCAGGTTTAGCAAAATGCCTTAAACGATCGAGTTATTTTTCACGCAGTGATAAAAGTGGTGAAATAAAACTTTTAAAAAGACATTTACGTGAAATAGAGGAGCAATTAAACAAAATACAAGACAGTGAATCGACTAGTTCCAGCGACGAGTCTACAGGTAGGCTATTTTAATTAATTATTACCTATTGTTTTATAGATTTAAAAGGGGAAATCGGGCGTTATTCCCTAAAAGAGCCACACTGAAATGAAATCGTGCGATTTCTTCACTTCACAATACTAAAATTGTACAAATATTAGGTAAAATTATAGACTTAAACAGGGAAGACGGGTGTTATTCCCTAAAAGAACCATACTAACAGAGTACAAATAATATCGAGTAGATTCACTCAGCAAAAATCGTTTCATGTTTTTAGATCAAACGCAAAAGCCGCAGCACGGTAAAAAAATTAGTTTTTACTCTACCTGCAGCAGCGAGGCAGCCTGTGAGGGGAGATTCAAAAAGTATTAGCTGATGCAAAATTATTTCCTGGGTTATTATTTGATACACGATATTTCAAAGAGCGATTAAGGTAATTTTTAATACGTGATTCAAATGAATAAAACTATGTAATAAAGTTATACAAAATAGTAACGTATACTAAATTCAAAAACATTATAAGTAAAGGTAATACCAATTAAAATAATTTATTCGACAGTTTGTAACTTGATTAGCTATTAAAACATGTATAAAGCAGAAGGTTCAAAGTACCTGACAAATATTGTGGAAATTTATATAAAAAAGGACATATTAAGCTAGTAAACTCAATTTATAGCTTCTTAAAGGTCTTAACACTTCATTACTCGCGCTACGAGTATTTCTCTCACATTTTCTGCGAAATAGTTAGTTTTCGGAGATGGCTTTGCGAGCGGAGCTGTCCTCCACTCTAGCTGATTTACTTGCCTCCCTCTTTAACATAGCTAATTAACCGGGTGCATTTCTCAAGTGATTGGCTGCATTTCTGAGAATTTCTCTCATCGCGCTACGTCTGCCGTAGTACTTTTAACATTGAAAATATTTCTGTTTTCCTGTTATGGGGCATCAAATTGCGAAAAAGTGCATGCTACATTTGCCACACATGATGATTGATGTCATATGCGTGATGAACTACTAACCAAAAGTAATCAAAAGCACCAAAAAGAACTAAAATGTATCGGAACAGATTAAAAAAAAATAAAGCAAGTTAAAACTAACTCAAATTAACCGAACTTTTGCAGCTAACCAAAACTAACCAATTAAAATTGGGTATAACGTATCGGATCCGGTTCAAATTACTAAAATAAATTGGAACTAACTGAAACTAACCGAAAGTTGATTGAACAACTAACCAAAAGCACCAAAAAGGGCTAAACCGTATCGGGCAAATTAAAAATATTAAAGTATGTTAAAATTAACTAAAATGAACCGAATTTTGGCGACTAACCAAAACTAACCGAAAACATTAAATTTGATTGTAACGTATCGGAGTCGGTTCAAGTGACTAAAATAAATTAAAACTAACTGAAATTAACTGACAGTTTGTTTATTGAGCGACAAACCAAAACTAGCCAAAAGCACTAAAGAGGGCTACAGCGTATCGGAATAGTTTAAAGCATTAAAGTAAGTTAAAACTAACCCAAATTAACCGAATTTTGGCGACTAATCAAAATTAACCAAAAACGTAAAACTTGGTTATAACGTACCGGCATCGGCACCGGTTCATAGACTAAAATTAGCTAATTGAAATCAACCGAAGTTGATTGAATGACTACACAGTAAAAAATTTCATGGAAAATTTTACACGAAAAGTGGTCTATATAAGGCCACACCAGATTGTGTACATTTCACACCAAGAGTTTTGGTAAATTTGACGAGAACTAGCGTGTACAATGTACACAAAAAAGTGTTAAAAATAATACACCATATCGTGTAACTCTTACACTAAGCTATGTTAAATATACACACAACAGTGTAAACGTGCGTGTTCAAGTAAATGTATTCGTGTAAAGTTTACACAAAACAGTGTTAATTAGAATACACCGAATCGTGTTAGTGTACACATAATCGTGTAACCTATTTATATGCTTGGTAATTTATACTAATGTACATAAAGGTGGTAGGAATTAGGAAGGTGAATAAAAAGTTTTTATTTCTGAATCTTGTTTATTATATAAAATAAATGAAACTGTATATGGATGGTATATGGACCAA
The DNA here is from genome assembly GCA_016904865.1 of Pissodes strobi. Lineage (NCBI taxonomy): Eukaryota > Metazoa > Arthropoda > Insecta > Coleoptera > Curculionidae > Pissodes > Pissodes strobi. The sequence continues at coordinate 100,378 of MU182393.1, read as the reverse complement.
CTATAAGACGAGTGTTCCGTTTAAAAAATGTTATTTGATCCCTATCACGCTTTTGTGGGTCTCCTATATATATAAAAATGTAATATAAAGTAGCTTTTGGTATCTTTATAGATTTTTGCTAACGAAAGTGCCGTCTTATAGTATAGTATTTTATTGTAGGTATTTACATATTTTAACTTACAAGCACATTTTATTGTATTTACATATTTTAACTTACAAGCAACACATATCAGATGGCAAGAGCACACCGGTTCGTCATACAACTGGAAACACCTAGAACATCGCTTTACAAGAACTCCTTTGTGTGGCGCAATGCATCATTGTGAAACTCACTCCAGGGACTCCTGTTTCTCCCTAATTACAGCCCACAACTGTTCAAGAACCGTGTCAATCAACATCTTCACACACACCGTTCTCCGAGCGCCATAGGATCTCTCTTTAATATAACTCTGACCAGCACTCATTTTTATAGTTGTAACCAACACGATGATTGAAAACAATATGGCCTCTTATACAAGGGAAGGCAAAGGATGCGTAACAAGCAACCCGACACACTCTTGGGTGTATAACCGTTCGTCCTAGCGTGTAAATTTATACATTTTTGGTGTACATGTAATGAGAGTGGTGTAAAAAATTACCCATTTTCGTGTAGAGTAACACGGAACCAGGACAAAACTTGATTTAACACTGTATTGTGTAAAATATCATTTTACCAAATTAGTGTTGGTTAAGAGGACGGCACTTTACGAATAATGGTGTACAATTTTTACACACAACGCGTTTACCACTCTGTCGTGTAACTATACACGAGATTTTTTTTTACTGTGTAACCAAAAGTAATAAAAAGCACCAAAAAGTGCTAAAACGTATCGGAGAAGATTAAAAATATTAAAGTAAGTTAAAAATAAACCAAAGTAACTGAATATTAGCGAATAACCAAAAACATTAAAATTGGTTAAACGTATCGGAACCCGTTCAAACGACTAAAATAAATTAAAACTAACTGAAACTAACAGACAGTTGATTGAGTGACCAAATAAAACTAACTAAAAGTAACCAAAAGCACAAAAACGTGCTAAAATATAGTTTTTTTTACATAATTATGAAAAAATTAAAAAAAATGCGGATATGAAGACCTAAAAAATTACCCTCCACTTGTAGATAGGAAAATCTATTAATATATAACTAGCCATGACACTGCTGTAGATAATATTTCTAACCTGTTCCGAATTGTTTTAACCCGTTTTTGCACTTTTGGTTACTTTTAGTTAGTTTTGGTTAGCCGTTTAATTAACTTTCGGTTAGTCTCAATTAGAACCAATTTATTTTAGTCATTTGATCCGACTCCGATACGTTATAATCAAATTTAGTGTTTTTCGTTACTTTTGGTTAGTCGCCATAGTTCTGCTCGTTTTGGTTAGTTTTAACTAACTTTAAATTTTGTAACCTATTCCGATACGTTTTAGTGCTTTTGGTTACTTTGGATTAGTTTTGGTTAATCATTCAATCAGCTTTCTGTTAGTTTTAGTTGGTTTTTATTTATTTTAGAGTTTAAACCGTTACGAGTATAATTAATTTTAGTTAGTCGCCGAAATTCAACTAATTTAAGTGAGTTTCAACTTACTTTAATATTTTTAATCTGTTTTGATTTATGTTTTCGTTTTTTTGGTTACTTTTGGTTAGTTTTTGTTTAGTTGTTCAATCAACTTTCGGTTAATTTCAGTTAGTTTCAATTTATTATAATCATTTGAACCGGTTCCAATACGTTATTACCAATTTTACTGTTTTTGGTTAGTTTAGGTTAGTCGCCAAAATTCGGTTAATTTGGGTTAATTTTATCTTACTCCAATAGTTTTAATCTCTTACGATACGTTTTAGCCGGTTTCGGTGCTTTTTGTTACTTTTGGTTAGTCATTCAATCAGCTTTCGGTTACTTTTAGTTAGCTCCAATTTATTTTACTCATTTGAAGCGGTTCCGATACATTATAATCAAATTTAATGTTTTTGGTTAGTTTTGGTTAGTCGTTAAAATTCCGTTCGTTTTGGTTAGTTTTAACTTAATTTAATTTTTGTAACCTATACCGGACGTTTAAGCCCGTATTGGTTACTTTTGGCGAGTTTTGGTTAGTCATTCAATCAACTTTCGGTTAGTTTCAGTTAGTTTCAATTTATTTTAGTCACTTTAATCGATTCCGATACCTTATAAATCAAATTTAATTTTTGATGTCGTATGATTATTTTTGCCGTACTTGTTTTCTTTTCTCACTATTGTCTTTATCCAAATTTAGGTAAATAACAGAATTTTTTTGAAGACATATTTGTTAAACCCATTATACGTGTAATTGAAAAATTGCATATTATTAAAAAATTATTATAAATCTTAACTGATAGGGTCTTTGGGGCATCTAAAAAATGATAATCCTTCACCCACTTTTATAATGCAATTATCCGCACTACAATATCTCAACAGTACAGAATATCAAGGCCTTTGCACACTGACCGTAAATTCTCCCTGGTAGTCTAGCCACCGCTGGCCGCAAACGAGATTGATCCGGATTCGCTTCCAAGCTAAAAACTGTCGGCGAATTTGGAATTTTGTCTCGAGTGAACCTACCGTATATACCTATTTATACCGTGATATTGAGATGAAATCGAGCACTTTCTTTAGTTCACAATAATAAAATTGTACAAACATTAGGTAAAATTATAGATTCAAAAAGGGAAAACGGGCGTTATTCCCTAAAGGAGCCACACTGAAATGAAATCGTGCGATTTCTTCAGTTCACAATAATAAATTTGTACAAAAATCAGGTAAAATTATAGATTTAAATACCGGGTGGTATTTAAAATTATTTGGCGACTTCAGTGGTTTTTATTACATAATGTAGCTGAATGTTCTGGCGCAAAGTTAAGCGGTTGGCGTTTCTTATCTCTGTTTATGTTATTCGAAGACAGGTTGTTATGAAGACGACGAACCCATATATTTTCAATGTGTTAATAAATTATAAAACCAAAATATCGTTCGTTATTTTGGTAGATAAACGGTTATTGGAAATCGGGTGATTTTATACGCATAATTTAACCGTAAGCTTTATAATGAATCCTATTCCTATTTGCCATTACATCGTGCGATTTTTGGCAAAGGATTATCATGTTAATTAAAAACATTATAAGCTTGAACGTAAAGAGGTCTCTCTGCCATATGTTCAGAACTTTAGAAATTGCCGCTCCATCGCTTACAGCCTTACAGCCAGAAGATACTAATCTTCCGGAACAAAACATTACTGGCCTCGGCATAAAACCGAATTGTGTCAACAGAGATGGAAAACCTCTTCATGAGGAAATTGTCGTTCGTTAGAACTCATATTTGTTAAAAGGGTTATCCAACGAATAGCGGGGGGAAATATAAATTCTTATAAGATTCCGGCGAACTGCAAAGCCCTAATTCCTCCTCTGCTTAACACCGAGATTCAAGCTTGCTTGCTGAAATCGACGCAAGAACATGATGAATTTATGATAGCCCTGCAGCTACAACTCGCTCATGGGCTAGCAGCAGTGGGGGGAGTCATAGAAAAAATGTTGCCAGTCACAGAACAGGTGGTTGATAAAAAAATATATATTTTTACAGATGCCTGTCAGTTAATAAGCAACGTTCATCATGACATTTCAAACTCACAGGAAACTTAAAATAATTCTCCGTCTAAATGTTGATTTTAAAAAAGTTGCAAAGACGGTGGACATGGATGAATTTTTATTTAGAAAAAATTTGCAGATACCAGTAAAAAATGAACAATCTATTAAAAAAAAAGCCAGCACCATCTTCAGGAAAAAAAAACTCTACCTCCAACTTACAGCATTCCAGGCCCTTCAGGTATCCAGTCCAGTTATTTAAACTACCACCGTCAATCGTACACAGAGAGAATAAAGAAGAAGAAAGAGAGAAAGTCACCATATCGGAAGTGAATTCCACACAAGAGGTAGGTCCTTATGCGGGACGCCTTTCACAATTTTCACAGGTTTGGAAAGCTCTAACACAAGACCGAGCGGTCTTGGGCTGTGTTAAAGGACTATCCATACAATTATCTTCAAAACCTAAACAAACAATTGAACCACTGGTGAAAATTGTGAAAGATTAAAGAAAAGATTATGAACATTCTTTACAATTACTTAAACTAGGCTGAGAGTTGCTGTCCAGAAAAAGGTCAATTTATATCTTCTTATTTTTAATTAAAATGTCAAATGGGAATAACAGATTCATATTAAATTAAAAAAAGCTTAATGCTCTCATTCAAGCTCCTCATTTTAAATTGGACTGTAGAATTGTTCTAAAACTTTTAAATAAAGGTTACTTTCTCGCAAGAATTGACCTGAAGGAAGCATATTTTTTAATATCGGTAAGAAACACTCAAATAAGTAAACCACTTAAAGATTTCCACTAACTTTATTTAAACATGACACGTGTTTCGACGGTAACGTCTTTTTCAAATGTGAATAGTTACACTAAAATATGCTAAAATTATATAGTTCCGCTGTTGCAGATAAATTACAAAAAATAATTTTGACCCAGGCGCCTTATGAATAGCAAAGGAAACAATTTAGCAATTTCTAGGAAAGGTTCAATAACGGAGAAAACCCAAAATCAGTTTGTTCGTTAAGTAATATATTCAATTTTTTATATTTATGGATTTCCATAATTTCTAACAGATTCAATTTTTTACCTTTATTTTCAATATGTAAAACATTGAAATCATTATTGAAAATGTGGTTTTCATTAATTAAATGACAAGCATAGTTAGAAGTATTCTTGCCATTAATGAAACAAGACTGGTGTTCTTTAATTCTCTTTTCAAAAGGTCTACCAGTTTGACCAATATATACTTTGGAACACGAACCACAATTTAATTTATAGACACCATTTTTCTTACTTTTAGGTGTAGGGGATTTGTTATTTTTAATGAAATTACTAATTGTATTGTTGGTTTTAAAGGCAATTTTGGCATTCATATTGTGTATTTTTTTATATACTGTAATATTATTTGTGTTAACTTTCCTGTGTGTGTTAAAATTTGATAATTGTTAAGTTCATTATTATTAATTTTTGGGTACATCAATTCTAAAGTTTTTTTGGTATCGTAATTTTTAATTAAATTATCAACAATGTTAGCCTTATAACCATTATTCACAGCAATTTGTTTGATTATATTAATATCTTTATTGTAATTATCTTCAGACAAAGGAATGTTATTTAGTCTATGTATAAAACTATTAAATGCTGCCATTTTTTGATTATACGGATGGTTAGATGAGTTGTGAATAATTATATCCGTATAAGATGGTTTGCGGTAGATGTCAAAGGTATGTTTATCGTTTACATTTGAAATTTTGAGGTCTAAAAATTAATAGAGTGTTCCTGTTCCAATTCTACTGTAAATTTAATATTGGGATGTAATGTGTTAATAAATTCTAAGAAAATGTCTAATTGTCTTGACGTCCCATTAAAACAAACTAAAATGTTATCCACATACCAATAGAAGCAATATTTGCTAGGATGGTGTCCATGTATTGATTTTTCTAAATTATCCACAAAGATTTCAGCTAAAATCGGACTAAGTGAATTACCCATTATCAAACCATCGATACAAGTGTAAATCTTATCGTTAAATTCAAAATAATTTTGATCTAAACATAATGACAAGCAATTTAAAATAGCCTGTTTTATTATATGATTAATATGGTTCTTTTCTAACATACTTTTAATTAATTCTAAAGCCTAGTCCTCAGAGCTTCGACTGTCGCCGGCGACAATCCCCACTCTTTGCCTTTTCAATGTCGAGCGACAGCTGTCACGTCACGATGATGTCAACCATCTGTCATTTAAGTGAAGTTGATTCAAACCAACTACAGCGACAACAAACCGGCGACACTGTGGCGGGGGGTAGGGGTCCTGACGTTCCTTGTCTCCTGTTGGCCAGAGAGAGTGTAGCTGGCGACAGTCGAAGCTCTGAGAACTAGGCTTAACACTTCAATCGGAGGTACACTAGGAAATAAATTTTTAATATCAAAAGAAATAAGTTTAGAGTTAAATGGTAAAGTAATATTTTTAATCTTATTCAATAGTTATGACCTCGTGAATAAGATTAAAAATGTTACTTTACCATCTAACTCTAAACTTATTTCTTTTGATGTTAAAAATTTATTTCCTAGTGTACCTCCGATTGAAGTGTTAGAACTAATTAAAATTATGTTAGATAAGAACCATATTAATCACATAATAAAACAGGATATTTTAAATTGCTTGTCATTTTGTTTAGATCAAAATTATTTTGAATTTAACGATAAGATTTACACTTGTATCGAAGGTTTAATAATGGGTAATCCACTTAGTCCTCTTTTAGCTGAAATCTTTATGGATAATTTAGAAAAATCAATACATGAACACCGTCTTAGCAAATATTGCTTATATTGGTATCGATATGTGGATGACATTTTAGTTTGTTTTAATGGGACGTCAAGACAATTAGACATTTTCTTAGAATTTATTAACACATTACATCCCAATATTAAATTTACAGTAGAATTGGAACAGGAACACTCTATTAATTTTTAGACCTCAAAATTTCAAATGTAAACAATAAACATACCTTTGACATCTACCGCAAACCATCTTATACGGATATAATTATTCACAACTCATCTAACCATCCGTATAATCAAAAAATGGCAGCATTTAATAGTTTTATACATAGACTAAATAACATTCCTTTGTCTGAAGATAATTACAATAAAGATATTAATATAATCAAACAAATTGCTGTGAATAATGGTTATAAGGCTAACATTGTTGATAATTTAATTAAAAATTACGATACCAAAAAAACTTTAGAATTGATGTACCCAAAAATTAATAATAATGAACTTAACAATTATCAAATTTTAACACACACAGGAAAGTTAACACAAAAAATATCACAGTATTTAAAAAATAAAAATATGAATGCCAAAATTGCCTTTAAAACCAACAATAAAATTAGTAATTTCATTAAAAATAACAAATCCCCTACACCTAAAAGTAAGAAAAATGGTGTCTGTAAATTAAATTGTGGTTCGTGTTCCAAAGTATATATTGGTCAAACTGGTAGACCTTTTGAAAAGAGAATTAAAGAACACCGGTCTTGTTTCATTAATGGCAAGGATGCTTCTACCTATGCTTGTCATTTAATTAATGAAAACCACATTTTCAATAATGATTTCAATGTTTACATATTGAAAATAAAGGTAAAAAATTTAATCTGTTAGACATTATGGAAATCAATAAATATAAAAAATTGAATATATTACTTAACGAACAAACTGATTTTGGGTTTTCTCCGTTATTGAACCTTTCCTAGAAATTGTTAAATTGTTTCCTTTGCTATTCATAAGGCGCCTGGGTCAAGATTATTTTTAGTAATTTATCTGCAACAGCGGAACTATATAATTTTAGCATATTTTAGTGTAACTATTCACATTTGAAAAAGACGTTACCGTCGAAACACGTGTCATGTTTAAATAAAGTTAGTGGAAATCTTTAAGTGGTTTACTTATTTAAGTGTTTCTTACCGATATTAAAAAATATGCTTCCTTCAGGTCAATTCTTGATAAGGCTTTAGGAATCCTAGTTGTTCCATATTAGCCAAGCCAACCGTGGTTCCCACTATTTAATAAATTATTAATCACATCTATTTCTTTTCAACCAGAAGAAGATTTACTTATTTCCCCTTTCAGAGAAAGGCATCCGCTTCACAAGGAAATTTCCCTGGTGGCGGGGAAGTTATTCGGAGAACCTACTTCGAAAAAGGAATTCCTAAAGACGCCGTCGACGTATTGATAGCATCCCTATCAAAAGGCACCCTTAAACAGTATTATTCCTGTTTTAAAAAATATTGGGAATTTTGTACATGTAAAGGGCAAGACCCATTAGCACATAGTTTGGAAATATATTTAGATTTTTAAAGGAAACACTAAATAAGGGGAGCTCTTTTTCAGTAATTAAATCGCATAGATCGGTACTAAATCTATTATTTAGCCCATCTCCTATGCATGAAAAAATTATAAATAGATATTTAAAAGGTGTTTCCAACATTTGTCCACCAAAACCAAAGTACAGCTTTACGCGGAATCCTGACCCTGGATCAAAAAGACGTTGAATAGAGCAGGAGTAGACACATCTATGTTTTCTGCTCATAGCGTACGCCACGCATCAACCTCTGCCGCGTTCAGGGCAGGGGTGAGTATATAGAACAAATACGAAATACTGCGAGTTGGACACCTTCCTCCAACAAGGTTTTTAACGTTTATAATAAACCCATAAAAGAACCAAATGATAGGTTTGCTAAGGCTCTCATTGGGCCTAAAACGTAGTTACTAGTTACTCATACTTAGTTATACTATACAACACTAGCCAGGAAGCCTCAGGGTCCACTTATATGAAACGTTCTATAAGAAAAAAGTATATATTAGTTAATAATTTCGAATAAAATAAAATAATAAACCGGAGTGAGATCTGGAAATTTTATGACGACATAAGTACCTAAAAAGTCTCCTAAAAACGCAGCCTATTTAAAAAGAAAAATACAATAAATGCTGAGAAAAAAATAAAATTGTTATAACTTACCATTGAGTATATAAGGTATTGCCATAGATGAATATAGCTAACGCAATTAGCTATATTTATCTATGGTATTGCGAACTACCAGGGACTATAAGACGAAGTGGCAATATTAACTAATTTTTACAAGAAACATATTAGAAAATTGAATACGCTTTATAAACAAAGTCCGCAAATTATATATAGATAGCCATGCCCATCCGCAACGCATTAAAAATTGGAAGAAAGTAGAGTACAAAATTGACTGCAGGCAGAAAGTCCGAAGAACACAATTGCCAACAGTAGCCAAAAGAAAAAGTGAGTCATCACCAACGTACCCTAAAAAGAAGAAGATTGTAGAAGAAAGTCCAAAGTCCGAGCCCGGCAAAAAAGTGGCGTGATTGAAGGTGACGTGGAAAAAAGTGACCTTTAATCGACCTCTGCGATATCTACGCAGTTAGAGCCGAGTAGTCCAACCACAGAGGCTCCGTCCACTACAATCGAGAAAGCTCCGCCCACAAATCAGACCACTCAGCTGAACACGCACATGGAAGTAGTCCTAGGTTCGAGTCAAGGTACGCAGTTTAAAGTACCACTGGAAACTTAAAAATTTAAGCGTAATATCAGACAGGTCCACCTGGACGTTGGCGGCGAGCCAACCGTTAAAACGAGCAACCGTTTCCAGCCACTTAGTGACGATGATGACGGCAGTTGTCCTACAACAAGGCCGAGGAGGGTTATTACGAAGCAGAAATTCTCTCTTCGCGCCAAGCCTGCTCCTCACCGCCGATTGTGATCAAAGGCGGTTTGGCAAATCACCATTAATGGTGGCATGAAAGCCGCCAACATTCGCGACTATAAGTTGAAATATAGTCGCAATTCAGTCATTATATGGTGTAAAGAAAATAAGGACTGGAGCAATCTGAAGCGTATGTTTGATACCGAGGGCATGGAGTATCACTGATACCCGGACAAGGCAGCTGGAGTGGACGGGGGCATCCTGCCCCAAGAGATCAGAAACGCCCTCATAGACGAGCACAACATGAACATTAAGGAAATATATCTAATAAAAAATGCAAGAACACCGTTGTACTTGTTGTAACGGAAGCAGGAATTACGTTAAAACATCTAACCAAAGCTGCAAGACGTTAATGAATGTCCTAGTCTCCTGGGACTACCGCAGATCACTGCAAAACCGATTATGCAGTGCAAGCGGTGTCAGGAGCTCGGGCATGCCTGGTCCTACTCCAGCGTGGGCGGCGGTGTTCAAAATGCGCTGGCATCCACCAGATAACAAAATGTTCGAGCCAAACGATGAAGTGTGTCAATTGCAATGGAGAGCATAGGATGTTGACTGTCCGGTATACATATTTAGAGTGGCTTAATTTCAGTAACAGCAACTGCAGAAAGCGGCAGGGAGAATCTTCAGGTCTGCGCCACCTCCAGAACGTCCTGCATGGCATAATACTGGTCCAAGACGCAGCAATAGAAACTATGACAGTGATTTTCCTCCATTGAGAAAAAGGAGTGCGCGCGTTAATGTTGGCGATAGTGCTCGCGCGAGAGATAATTTAAGCAATGTGAATGTAAGTAACAGCAATTTCATTCCTCCACAAAACACAACTGTAGATTCATTCACTAAATTACACGTAATCGCCAACAAAATCAATTCACTAGTAGATATTAGTGAGTTGCTTAGAGCCCTCGAGGAATTTGCAAGCATGCTTGAAGCTTTCTTACAATTGAAGGGCACTAGCCCAGGTAATTTGAATATCTGAACGAAATTACTGATACATTTAGTTTTAGAAAAATCTGTCCCGTACTGCGTAGGGTATATGCCATTCGAGGAGAGCTTGTGCTCATAGGCGTAGCCTAGTACTTAGGAAGCTCTGTGGCAAGATGGGCCACTAAACTAGTTGTAAGCATTTAGAATTGTAATAGTATAGGAAATAAATGATGATGATGATGATGATGATGATGATGAAACCATGCATGGCTAAGACGTAGACTGCAGTAGATGGAGTTACCAAAAATGATCAGATTGGATTCAGAAAGTAAGAAAACCACTGATGATACTATGTATTCTACCTTTATAGTAAGATAATGTGAAATGCGATAGGTCTTCTCGAATTGATGCGTTTCTTTTTAATTTAAAACATAGGGACACACCTTGAGGTCCATCATTATCTGAGAGAGGGAAATGTGAACTATTAAAATACATAAGCTACTAAGTAAATATCACCCTGTCCTAAAATTATAAACAACGCGAGCGGTTAACACAAGCGATTATAAAGCATAAACGTGCAACAATCAGCACATTTTATTATATAAATACCCAAGCAAACCATCAGTTCATAGACTTTGTTCACTTAAACCAATTCGTTGCAAGCACACATGTGCGAACGGTCCTAACCTACAACCATATTTCTACTGAAACCAGAGTTTTGCAGCACACATGTGCGTGGATTCGGTTTCTCCACCCAAAGTAGTAAAGTAGAAGCTACGATAAATTTGTCAAAGTTCTAAGATAGACTCTGTGCAGCGTAAACTCTGAGTCTAATTAAGTCAAAGCTAACTATAAATAAAACAAAACACAACTCTTAAAAAAATTGTGTTATAAAAGAGTGAGTTATTAACAATTCAAAATTATACGTCAATCTAAAATACATGCGCACCCTAGAAAGGCGTGGCGTCACGTCACACACCTCGTGACATTATTTTGGTATATTTTCTGGTAATATGGCAGCAACAATAGTTGTTGAATGACCCTCGTACGAGTTAACTTAATTATTCGTAATCCTCCATATATCATATGTATCCAAACATCGGCTCTCTCTAGCCAGTTTCTAATATTTGCATTGACTAAAACATATCAATCTAATTTGCGGAGTCGTTCTAAAGCTTCTTCGTAATTTTGACGATGTAGCTTCAACTTGTCGCCAGTTACGTAGCAAGGCCATTTAATGAAATTGTTCCTAATTTAGTCAGGATCGTGTCGTACGTTGAGACACAAATACCTCATTAATCCATCGGCTCAATAGCCATCATTCCCATCTATGAATTGCCCTTGGAATTCTAATTAAGTCATTTACAAGATAAATTATCCAGCACAAGGCAAAGTTATTAATCGTTCATTACTATTTTATCTTAAATATTCAAGTGTATGTAATTAATCAACTGGAAATAGGCGTAATATAAGTTGACCATGCTGTTTTTCGATTGGGCTGTAGATAGCTGACCCCTTCCTTGTGCTTAAAACAATTTTTAAAGTGAAAATTTCTTTAAGCACGCTGAGCACACTTTATTTGATGGGTAGGGAATGAAACTGAGCCGTCACGCTTGGATCTCTAAATCTTATTCGGGTAAAGTCAGCTCGAGCCAACTTCAACCAAGCGAGAGAGAGATAATCGTAACATAAAGATTGTTGATAGTTTATATGTGAATTTGATATTATCAATCTCGCCTTGTTGAGATTTCCACATTTGTCGTGTGATCTTAGGCACATCCTTTTTCTTCATCTAGAATTAGTCGATATTTCTTCAGGTGATTGCCTAAAACTTCGCAACATATGGTTGCAGTCATGTGCGATTCTGGTACCTATGAGACTTTGCAACACGTTTTCCTGATTGAATCCAAAATAAAAGTAAAGATTTTTTTCCCAATTAATTAAAAAGGACCCTAGCCTCGGAGAGTTGTATTGCAAAACCGGGCCCCTGTCGTGGGGTCGTTTGAGCGCCACCCGTTCTAGCCAACTAAATGGAAAAAGCTCTGCTGATGTTGTGCAGGGTGGCTAGGTCAGCTTATAAAATCAACCGGTACTTAGTACTTAATTTCAAACTAACAAGAAAACGAGAAAATAGGCGGGTTTATAAACAATTAACTTAACTTATAAAAAAAACACAATCTAAAAATTTAAGGAACAATATATTTGCTACTATGTTCCTTCTTTTTTTTTTTTGAAAACACAGCAACAATCTATCTAGAGGAAAATGATTAATTGAAATGTGGTTAGTTAAAGACAAAATAATGTTAAATGACTGTTAAATGAATTAATAAAATAAACAGAGTACAATATGGAGGTTGTACGGAGACCAATTCGGTTGGTAATGCTCGGCTCTGTATGCCTTACCACTAAATGCACTAAATACTACTTATCAAAGTGATCACTTGACGTTAACTAAGCTAATTATAACTAGATATGCGTGCACTAATAGCTGCACTAATTTTGAATGGAGCAATGATAATATGCAGCAATGAACTGCCACAATAATTAAATCAAAATACTCGATAAATTAAAAAAGAGCAAAACTAGAATAAAGCTATTGAAAGCGTGACTGTCGATGCTTGATTCATATTATAAAAAGATAAGATTCGGAGCAGTTATTAATGAATTAAAAGAATATAATTTTTGAGCCAACGCTTGACTTTTATTAAAAAGAAATAAAATTCAGAGCAATCAGATTAACTAGTCCGATAAACCAGTGAATAAATGAAAATAAAATTGATGAGCTCTATCAGAGCTTGACGGTCAATGTTTGTTTTAAATTAAAGGAGGAACACTAAGAGCGATCATATTAAACAGATAAACAAACGATAAAGCTTCAGTACAATATCCCAAATCCGGTTGACGAACTCTGGTGGGGGCGCCGGGCACTTATAGATACCTCAGGTACTGCCTCTCGATGGCCCCGAGAGAAGATCTAGCCGAGGTCTCGATAGCTTGGTGTCGAGATTGGCTGATAAGTACTGCTGGTAAAGCCTGCTTCCAACTCACTAGAACAGGGCGATTCTAGCTGCAGGTCAAGGTAGTGGCCTCCGAGAAAGAGGTTGTACCCTCCGGAAAAAGGTGGTGGTCCTCCGGAAAAAGCCCTGAAATAATACAGTACGCATTAAACGAAGCCCCCTTACTTTAATAAAAGCCATAGCACCCCCTCGCATGAATATACTTTCTTTATAAAACAAATTTCCCAAAAAAAAAATTATCCATGAATTTTCAATGACTATCCCCAAATAAAAGATGTACCCAGGGTACAGACAATTTGAATATAACAAAGATAGGGATGAATCACCCCTAAAAGAATATATAAACTTCCCCATACGATCAAAATTAAAGTTACATTAAAATAAAAATTCGGATTAGATAAAACGGAGTAGGTAAGATAACATGTGAGACGCAAAAGCAAATGGCGATATAAACATAAAAAAAAGGTAACACAGATAAGCAATTAAATCATTAATTTAGGCAAAACGGTAGCAAAAATGACCTCGATCGTATGTGTGTGAGGGTTAACTATGAGAGATTCGAGGGTCTCGGTCTTATATGACGAACGTGGAAGCCTCTATAAATATTGAAAAAAAAAACCGTTAGCATCATGGCGTTCACGCGCTTCACAGGCGATAGAAAAAGAAATCCAGAGAAAATGCTTACCTAATACAGCAGTATCTAGATCCCGATTAATCGGTCGTGTCAAAACACCAATAGATTCCACAGAATATCCCCAATAATTGGGTTGAATTAAATCACTAATTAAATGTGGAGTCTCTATACGACTGTACTAGAACAGAAAGCTTCTCTCCTCGCCGACTGGTCAAACTAGAAGGAACTCTCGAACGGCTACGTCAATTTGACTTTGCTTATTTTCGATTAAGAAGTAGGGATGGACTGACACAAGCCGAGCGATTTCGATACGGGGAATAATTCCAAGACAATAAACGCCTTAATTCTCGTTTATTAGGATGATAAACGACGGCGGAAGCCACGAATAGTGAGCTAAAATTACATTTTTCAAGAAATGCTAGGAAATACTCTTACGAGAATGATAAAGCTTCAAAAATCTAAATCGAGAGCGACAAACACGGATGGATAGCCCATCCCTATTATTTGGCATAAACCTCACAAAAACTAGTCTGCCATATAAAGCGAGAAATTTATTAAAGCAGAGGTCCAAAAACGATCTAACGATCTTCAGAAATGGCGGCCTGTAATTGGTGTTCCGCAACCCAGGGGTTCCCAAGAAGTTATGGAATATGCCAACCAAGTCTAAAATATGGATCAACAAGTCAAATGCAGCGTATTTACAGGCTTCACTAACAGAATTCTTAAAAATATAAATCGGTTCATTGACTGTACCACGGTAATGTGATACAAATCAAGCCAAGCTATCTTAAAAATAATGTGCATCGCTTATCAACTAAAATAAATAGAGTCACAACGTGTTATAAATGATAATACAAATATATAGCTAACCTATACTTAAAATATAGTTAATTCATATTAGGAAAGTGGGATTTTCAAGCGAATTGTTAGCAAATCAAATCAATAAATTTATAATTAATAAACCAAGGAGTACAAAATACAGCATCTTTTCCCGAAATGCGGCATATAAA
Source organism: Pissodes strobi (assembly GCA_016904865.1). Lineage (NCBI taxonomy): Eukaryota > Metazoa > Arthropoda > Insecta > Coleoptera > Curculionidae > Pissodes > Pissodes strobi. Next base: position 85,365 of record MU182393.1, on the reverse strand, counting down.
TAAAAATTTTTAAAAAGTTTGACATTGGCAAAATCGAACTGTTATAACTTTATATGGTTACTGCATTCTAAACGGGTTTCCATCAACCGCTTCTGGATTATTTCCTGGAAATATTTAGCTAAAGCACAAGAAATGGTGTTCTCCTTCTATATTATAAACATAATCGATTGCCTGATATTATTCAAGTTGTCAATGCATTTCTTCAATATAGCTCACTGTAGAGATAGTACCTAATTTCCAAACTATGGTAGTAGAACTATTTACCACAATGTTGCGCATGCTTGGTTCAGGTGCTGCTCCTTCGACAGGACCTTCGATATTATCATCGTAATCGGAGTAGAGACGGATGAGGAAAATTTAATTCTTTAGCAAATTTTTGCATACTTTCCTGTGGCTCGAGCAGTTATTTAGTACTTAGTTTACCTGGAGATATTCAATTTAAATAATATCTGGAAATTTCCAACACCGTCCCCAATTTATCTCCCTTCTCTGCTGCTTCTCCTTGACTGAATGTCAATATTTGCTCCAATTCCAATATATTGAGTCTTTTTTTCTGCTCTAGATAATTATATTCCATATAAAGCTATACAAGAAAGAGCTTTAAGTTTTTTCATATCCCACAGCGGGCCATTACATCATATTTTCCTAAAGCTGTTTACAAACCGAAAGGCTCACTACTGAAAAAGCTGTTATAGCAGATTTGATCCTCAACCTATTATTGAAACAAATTGTTTTAATGACTGTCATATCAATTTGTTAAAGTTCAACTAATCAAAAGTCTAAAGTTTAAGCTTGTCAGTATGCGAAAATTACGCACGGAATAGCACTGGATCTGCAAACTTTTTTTAGAATATTGTCACGTTTAGTTATCCGTGACGCCACGCCTGGGATGGCGTGCAAGTTATATAGCTCAGATTCGGGATCGATCTACGTCAGCTGAGAAGAGATAATAAAAAAGGCACTTTGGTAAAACAATAACAACGTCTATTAATTGGTGAAAGACTTCATGAGTTTACACTATATCCAATTACTAAAACACGCATGTCTTTCTGTCGACGTATGATTTGAATTGTTTATTGGTCTTAGTCCCTGTATTATAATAAAGTTATTTAAGAGAGGTGTTGTGTTTTAATTTATGTTTAGGTTTGTTTATTTCATGAGATAATTATTTAAGGTTCTTGGTTTATCTTAATTTCACTCAGCACTTTAAGGCATTATAACTTACTGTTTAACTTGAAAAGTCACTTGACTCACGATACACCTAAATACGGTATGTCAGCCGTTCAAAAAATTACAACGTGACATCAAGTGTGTTGCAGATTTTCGGAAAGCTGACATACCGTGTTTACTTGACTTAGAATTTTTTACAGATCTATCGTAGATTCGACTCTAGTACTTTTTAGGCAGGTATCCCTCAAGAAATACGTTCATGTGATCCGCACTTCCCGAGTTCGATCTGAAGATTAAGATATGGTTAGAACCCTACCACGCCCCTATGGACTGCAGTAGGTGAGCAGATTAGGTGAGGGATAAAAGCTGCTGGGCTGATGGTCCGCCTGACTATTTATATCATCAAATCTGCTAACCATTGCAACTTTAATGTTCATAATCGCCTGCGCTATTTATAATACTTTCCAAGTTCAAGTTCAAACTTAGGACAGGATGATAATTAATTAGTAGCTTTAATATTTCTAGTAGTTTACAATGTCCTATGAAACTAATTTACGGTGTCATGTAGCTATCAGCAGTACCACTGCAGGACCAAACTTGTGCTAAAAAGTGTATAATATTTGCACTAACTCCCAGCAAGTCTATCATTAATATATGCAACCCACATTTCAGGAAATTTAATCATACAATGTTCTTATGTTTTTGGTAATGAAAAACCTAAAAAAACATTTTTTCTTCAAACGTCAGTAAATCCGTCATTACTCGACTGTGTAGGCGGCCGTGAAGTTTCGTTTTTCCTCCGCCGGAGCTTTACTTTTCACTTTTCCGCCGGCGGAGGTAAAAGTGTTGTCATAGCAACATAGATACAATACAAACAGATAACAAAATAAGCGTCAACAACTCAAGATTTATTAAACTACAATTTGTATTTATCACTCAATTTGTGACTGCATTTCTAAAAATCACTAATTTAGGAACAAATTGGTTATTATTTAATCGAACTTACTCAATAACTGCTTATCAATACGGAATTAAAACGCAATCGGAGACGCAATCTTTAAAAAATAATTATTGTTGACAGTGTCCACTGACAGCTTTATGTTACAATATTCACCGACACCGGTCTAAGCAAGGCCACCTATGACCGTGGTCTAAGCCGCCTTGCGAACCCATTTATCTTTAATAATAATTAGATATTATTACTATTAAAAAGAGATGTTTTTGCATTAATTTGTCGACATTTGAAGAAAAAACAGCATATTTTATTTGGAGGAAAAGTTACTTTTCATGGCTTGCTCTCTATTACCAGCCTCACTCCGTTCGGCTGTTAAACACGAGCGCGCCATGAAAAGTATCACTTTTCCTCCATATAAAATAATATACTATTGCGTTGTTTGCGTTGTTCCTATTTTTCTGTGGCGTATCGGAAAATACTCGCAATAATTTTATTGCATTTCTCGCAGAAATATCGCCTTGTTATTTTAATTAAACAAAATATTTCCATACCAAACCCTTATGCAGTCCTATTATAAAATGCAATGAAACAATTAAATTTATGGCCGGAAATTTATCCGTACCAGCTTCTGTGAAAAATCAAATTGAATCGGATTATAAAGTCAATGGAGCAATTATTGGCTGAGCGGTTTTAAACAAATTTATTTATTTTTTATTTATTTTATTTATTTAAGACAAATGCATTACAGAGATACAATATACTCCAAATAGCACTATGTTAAATTACAGCATGTCCTTAAAGTAGTTGTCTATGCTAATATTTACAAACTGATTAACTCGTGATAGACAATGTTCATTAATAACGCATTTAAATCTATTAAAATATATTTCTATTTATTTATATTTATTTCTCTAATTAAAAATAATACAGATTTTGAAAATTTTTATGGGCGACTTTGAAGATGTCGTGGATGTTTCTAATTTATAAATCAATGTTCTCTTCAGACTTAGACATCAATAGATGTTCAATAAAGATTTTCGATTTTTAAGCACATGTTTATCGGACAAAGGCATAATTTTCTGCTTCAAATTTAAAAAACTATTTACTTTTGACAGTTTTTATAATTCAGAACTTAACATAAATGAACGTTTGACAATGTTTTTATTTTTATTCGTTTATTATTACTTTGGTAGTTTTTTATTCATATGACTGCACTGTACCAATTTTTTATTTAATGCGTGTCATGGATAAGGAAGCTCAAGGTGCTAAAAATAATTTTCCAAGCGAATGTCAAGCTGAAGCTACCTTGACTAGCCCTTCGAAACTAACCTTGCCGAAAATTGCAGTTTTACTAACCTCGGTCTGTGAGACCGATTATTTAAAAATAGATGTAATTATCTACTTTTTTGTTGTTCAAGTCAAAATTATACAATTTTAACTGTTTTTATTACTTTTATTTATTATACTAATAATATATATACAAAAAAACATGCCCTTAGAACGTGAGCTGGTACTAGACCGAACACGAGACAGCTCAGATTTAGGCGAAAATGGGGTTTTCGAGGTCGGGAAAAACGAATTGGGACATAAAAAACTGTGGCCCCTATGGGGTAGGCTCCGCGATAAAAAAAATCGACTTAATCGGTGGAAATCGACAAAAGTCGGTGTGGTAGGTCGGACGGGTACCGTCTAAACGGAAAAAAATTTTTGGAACCTAGGGGCTCCTATTTAAGGGCCGAGGTGATCCTGTGGAGACAAAAGGCTGAAATTTGGGTTGGGGGAGTTTTCGACGACGCTGAGTTCGAATCTGACCTAGGCGGGACCCTATCTCCAATAGGTTCCGCGGTAGGAGCCAGACGTGGTCGAAAAATATTTTTTTCGGAACGACACCCAAAAAATGTCCTCCGTACTGATTAGACTTAAAAAAAGGTACTCCGCGCGATTTTCGATTCGCGGCTCCATAGGTTCCAAAAGTGGAAAGTCGTGGTTTTGGTCCCCTAAATATTATTTCGAAGAAAAACGCTTTCGTAGGTCATTTTATATTTAGGAGACGGTTTTATTTCGTATTTGGAGCCTACCGGAAATTCGGCTCCTACCGGCTTTTTTTTACCTAAATTTCGAGCTAACGAGTTCGTATTCGGCACCTAAAATTTTAAGTCGCTAAGTCTCCTAGGGGCGCCTAAATAGAGCCTCTTGGTGTCGTTCGACCTGGAGGGTTAAAATTCGGGTTAGGGGTTTTTTTTGACGACGCCCAGTTCGAATCCGACCTCGACGGGAACCTATGAATATTTATTACAAGTTTACTACCCTCGGTCTCACGGAACAACTTTGTCTCTAACGGAATAAATGTACACGCTTATAAACACTGTTGATAAACTGAACTCGAAGCATTTAGACAGGAAGCTACCGCGACCCCCGGAGGGTGAAACTAAGCCACAAGTTGAAAAATATAAATACGAAACCTTTCTTCGTCGCCTTACTTTTAATGCTGATGCCCATGATAAAGTACATGATCTGGCATCCTGAACATAGGCTTCTAGGCTTCTTGGACCCATAAACTCTCAGTGGCATTTAAGGTAATGCCCACCTGGACATTCAGTAACTCCGGTTGCAGTCGATACCAAATTAAAACAACCAACTGGACTTACTGACCGGTAGCTAGTTGGGTTAGCTACCTTTGGCTACTTAGCTCGTTTCAAATAAGAACCTTAGCTACGTAGGGTTTTGGTGGTGGAATGGAAGCAAGGCACACTCCTACAGGAACCCCTTGAGAAAGGTAGACGGCGTATTTTGTTCCGGAATCTTCCGCACGTAGCCAATTACCAAAAAAACTTAACTTGGGAAAAAAATCCAACAAATCTACAGTCACTTAATTTACTCCACCAAACTGGTAACTATGCCAACTTCTCTAGCCCGAAATAAGATTGTCCCCTTAAGACCGAATTAGAAATTCTTAAACTTTTTATCAGGCTTCCGCACTGCCTCCTCTTAGGAGGGTTTACCAAGAAAGAGAACGAGATCAAGTCAAGATCGTCCACCTCGAACGCCAAAGTTCAACGTTAAAGGGTCAGAAAAAAATTCGACCAATAGGCCAGTTCTACATTATCCTACGACATCACGTAAAATACAACAAGATGGTTGCCACCAAATGTAATAACATCTTCAATACGCAATAAAACGTACCTATGGCTGTATGATCTTATGTATTGCTGGTAGGATGAAGAAAACCTATGATAAATCCATTACCCACAATGACTAATCAAACAGAAACTACCTCATTATGGCCCGCGTTCATTTTAAACTTATTAACATCAAAAACGCTAAAAGTATGAATACGCGGCACAATAATTCACGATTAAACGTACTTTTAACCAAAAGCCTACGTCCTTGTTGAACCAGCTGCGAAACATGGTTTATGTTGATTCGTGTTAGCTTGGTCCTCAAACATATCAAAATCGCACTAGGATTGCTAGAGAAACATGTACACTTGGCAATATTCCAAGTGTACGTGTTCGGCGCCAAAATGTTACGTGTAAATCCCTTTTAAAAGAGTTAGCAATATAAAATAACTAAGATTTAACCAACCCTAAACGATGCGGCCATCGCAACATGTCGCTCCGACTGCTCGTCGGCGTGGGAGTGGGCCAATTATTTAGTTTTGACCACGGCGCCACTAGTTTGGAATAACTAAATCCGCAAACCCAAACTAAAAGTTCCTCGGTCTTGAGAATCATTAAGGGCGACTCAAAAATCACTACACCTGTTTGGTTGAGGTATCTCAAGGCAAATAAAAGACGGTAACGTTCGTGTAGGTTTAAGTTTATTGTATGCTCATTTCGATTAAATCAATTTCAACAAATTAATGATAAATGCAATATCCATAAGGTATCTATCGCCACATCATACTAGTAATTAAGAGTCGTCAGTATATATAATACCTATTGCTACTATGCCTTGTGCGCGTCTACTATGGTATACGTGTCCGCAGTTGTACATAAATAAACCTTAAAGAATCAGTTTATGAAATACCATTATGTAAAAAATATTATAACCATTATGCAATAATATTATAACCAGACAGTTAATCAGTCGCGACGACAATGTTTGCCATTTACCAAGATATGTATTAAATCGTAAGAGTAAGGAAATATAACATTGAAAAAAAGATACGATGGGCATTAAAACAAAATAAAAAACGCAATCTAATACAACGCTCGAGCTAGTCTGGTGAACCTTTACTCAACTCTTGCACACCCTTGTCCTGTAACTGTGGTATCTCCCACATTCTCTGGCACAAAATAATAAAAACCTTATTCCAGAGTGGAATTTAAAATATAACGGTGATCAAAAAGAGTTTATGATTTTCTAGAAAGGGTTTTCGAGCTTGCAACAGCTTCTGAGGTTACCGATGATTAACTTTTCAGGTCAGCTACTTGACTATTTTCTGGGAACGGTTTAATATGGTTTAAGAATATTAAAAATAGTGTTCATGAAATTTCCCAAAAAATTAAAATTGATTTTATTCCTCTATATTGTTCTGATGAAATTTGGGAATAGATTAATTTAAGGAAACAAAAAAAAATTGTAACTTTTACAAATTTGGTCTCACGTCCTCCAAGTGAAGCTAGTAAAGTAAAATATATTAAACAAAATGTATTTCTTAAAAATATGACATGCATTTTAATTCATATCTCGTTTTATTGGAATTACATTTTCTATCTGTGCTATTGAATGTTTATCTGCCACCTATCATTATCAGCACATTTTTAATGATTGTTAAAATGAGGTTTTTAATCAGGTGAATTAATTTTCTGGGATCTTTGAAATTTCGGTAGGTTCAGTTCGCATCATATTCGCTTGAGTCTTTATATAACGGTGTTGAAAATCACACGGCCTTAGCAAATTTTAAATTTAGTAAAAACGTATTAAGGCTTTGCTAAATTTGTACACTACATTTTATGCACAGAGGCATACTGATATTCCGCATATTATAGCGGTCGTGCTCATGCGATAATCGATAGGACCAAATGTTGTAAATTCTTGACGTTGGCCGTGGCACAAAGTCCGAACATTCGCCTAAAATTTAATAAAAGCCCAGTCCAGATATGAGCGGGCTCACACATGCCTTTCTAATATGTTCCTGATACGGATATGTTTCTTTGACATTGTGAAACTATATTTAATAGAACTAAATATTTCCGTCTAGCTTCATATTGCCGAAGTTTAGTTTATTGTTCGATATATGATAGAATAAGCCGACTCAGTCACGAGATACAATATTTTGCATATGAAAACTTCGGAACAAAACGAAGCTTTGGTAAAATTGGTTCGAACATTAAATTTAGCACATTATTCTTTCTATCTATCGATCTTACGTTAGAAGTCTTCAAAATCAATTGCAGTTCAGGAATTAAAAAACAAAGAGTAATTAAATGTATTTATTATTTCTGTATAAAAGCCACCTCGTATTCAACGCATTTAATCAAAATTAATTTGGATTGCCCAGTTATAGATACATACAGACTGTAATTTTAATTAAATGGAATTATAATGGAAGTGGAATATATAAAGAATGATCGAACAATCGATAGGCACGTTTAGCTATAACGGAAGTAACAATATAATATACCAAATGATTAGGGAAGATCAAAATCAATTTTAACAAATTAATAATGAACGCAATATGGATAAGAGATCTCTCGTTTCATCATACTAGCAATAAGAGCCATCAGGATAATACTATTACTACTAAACCTTGGGCGCGTCTACCATGGTATACGTGACGTAATTATACATAAATAAACCTTAACGATTCGGTTTATGAAATACCGTTATGTAAACTTATTATAACCAGATAGTCAATAAGTCAGAACGACAATGTTGATCATTTGCCACAAAATAAATCAACTTGTAAGAATAACAAAATATAATTACTTAATTAATAATATTAATAATAACAATAAATGTCTTTTTATTATGAAATTGAAAATTACAAAAAAAGAAGAAAAACTTAATACAAAAGAAATATTTTTAAAAAATACAAAAATAACACTAAGCATTACAAGAAAAAGCAGAGCACAGTCTAGCCGTGCGGCTACTCTGCTGAACCCTACACTACCTGTTGAAATAAAGAAAAAATCTAAAAGTATAAGGACAGGTGGAAATAATGATACTTAACATAAGCTATTCATGATTATTATTACAAACAAAAAAGATAACCCACCAGTAAAACAAAAGATTTGGCAAAATAACAGAACAAAGGTAGATTAAGGGGGTTGGAAATTTTGAAGATTAAGTAAATGTTTTGTATATTGTAGCTTAAACCCATTACCATCCAGTAAAATAAATTCATTAGGTAAGGAGTAATATAGTTTAAGGTAAATGTTCTTTGAAACATGGCACTCCAATGGTGAGGCATTGTCAGTTTATACGAGAACCTTGTGTCACGGGAGTGTACAGTTTCACGAAATACGAACCTATTTTTTAGGGATGGAGGGTGAGTCTCATTTTTCAGTAGTTTTACCAAAAAACTTCCCAAATGCAAGAGATCAAAAACATCAAACTGGTACTGGTTGATACTATACCAACTTCTCTAGCCCGAAATAATATTATACCCGTAAGGGCGCATTAGAAATTCTTAAACTTTTTATCAGGCTTACGCATTGCCTCCTCTTTGGAGGGTTTACCAAGAAAGAGAACGAGGTCAACTCAAGATCGTCCACCTCGAACGGCAAGTTCAATGTTTAAGGGCCAGGAAAAATTCCACCAATAGGCTAGCTTTACATTGTCCTGCGACACACGTAAAATACAACAAGATGGTTGCCACCAAATATAATAACATCTTCAATATGCAATAAAACGTACCTAAGGCCGTATGATATTATGTATTGCTGGCAGGACAAAGAAACTCGACGATAAAACCATTATCCACAATGACCAAACAAACAGAAACCACTTTATTCTGGCCCGCGGCCATTTTAAACTCCTGACATGAAAACCGCTAAAAACATAAATCCGCAGCGCAATAATTCAGGCCTAAACGCACCTTTAGCCAAGATCCTGAGTCGCTGTTGGAACTAGCTGCGAAGTTACCCGGGCTGGGTTGCCAAATTTAGGGAACACAATGCAACCACTAAAATATCTTGCCTGCGTACATCAAGCGAAAGCGAAAGACAGTCGTTTAACATCAAACTGATGGTAGCGTATCACTAAATTATGTTGTTTCTTGTTGGCTTGGTCCGCAAACACATCAAAAGCGCACGAGGATCGCTAGAGAAACATGTACACCTGGCTACATTTCATGTGGCTGCCTCATCTGACGTCTGAAGATTATGATATTAGAAATAACCATTGACTGAATTTTTAACGTTTCCTATTAACTATTGGAACAAATCCAGGAAAATAACCGGCAAACTCCGAAACCAATATTTCTGACATCTATGAGACTGTGTCAATGTATATTATCACCGATAAGGTGATTATTCGGGCAGGTAAGAGAATAATTGAATGTTTTGAAATGCACTGCTATAAATGCCTATAACGTTGAAGGTTTCCATCGAACGAAGGCAAGAATACAGTACGATTTAATGATTGATTATCTGCTAAGCCACTGAAAATTTTCATAAAGCCCGATCGATCCCATCAAACAGACCGAGAAAATCAAGTTACGTATCCGACTACCGAACTCTCAATTTTTCCTGGAACAGCTCGATAAAAGGCTAGGGTCAAACGACAACCATGCAGGTATCTGAGCGAATAAGTAATATTATATTTAGCTTGTCGGAGTAGCATAATAGATGAGGGATTAAAAGGTGAAATAACTGACTTTACTTGACCTCTATCTGTTACATGTTTTCATACTAAATTGACATGTAACACTGACAACCCAGTTTCGGTTAGTAAGCATTTTTCTGACCTCATGTTCCAATCAACTTTACACATCAACCGTGAAATGATGTACCTATCTAAAACAGAACAATTCGGATATTGAACAGAATACCTTAATGAAGAAGCTCATTAAACATGTTATTTATGATCACATTCCACTTTACATATCGAACCTTCAGAAATTTTTGGATTATAAAAGGTAAAATATGTAAGGCAAATTTTTTTCACATTAGTGCAGATATACAAACGAAGGCTTCTCATAAAAAATAAGTGTGCTTGAGGACCACACACCAGAAGTGAAACTTCATCCGCATTGAAGACAGACAGGGAATAGCTTACAGCCTAGACAGTATATATCGTCGTTCTTGAGGACGCGTGCACCACACGCTTGTCGACAAGCTTTAAACTGAATTATTTTAAAAGCGCCTTAGCACGTTGATATATGGATCAGTGTTTCTCATTAAAGTGGCGTTTGCTGCTGGTTCTATACCAGCAAAAGGAACTTTTACTTTATTTTATTTTCCCTTAATGGCGGATATCAGAGGCATTATGACAAAGTCTTTAATTATTTTATTTTTACCGAGAAACATGAAAAGAAATTGCATAAACTCAACTTGACCTTGACTTCAGCATACCAAAGTATCCTAGTTGAGCCATTTATTTAAATATTAAATATATTTTCCGGCATAACGAGTGAAATGGAAAATTAATTAAATCTTAAACCTAAGTGAGATTATGGTATTGAACAAAAAAATTAAATATTCTTTAAAATAGAAAGCATCCAATTTATAAGATCATTAACCCTTAATATTAAGTTCTAAATCATTAATACTATTTTTTTTCTTAATATTCCTAACTAAAATCTGATTTTTTTAAGTCCTGACTAAATAAATAAAGAATATTCTTCTAAATAAAAACAACTATAAATTAATCCCACAGTAGCGATAATACTAATGGGCAAATAAACATTTAAAAATAATATTAAATCAATTAAATTTACTTGTGATGAAAATATATGGACAATAAAGATCTACAGGGGAAATCGAAGTGAGCTCAATTCGATAACCTGCTTAAGGACAAAAACTAATGTGGTAGTTACGTAAGATGCTGTTATAAGGCTTATAATAAATTACAGTAAGTGTGGAGCATTTAAGTAAGTACACTTAATTCAAAGAAATAATTCAAATTATTACTGTAGTGTTAGAAAGTCATTTGCTAACCAAGATAGTATCATATACGGTGAATGAAAAAAGTCAGTATTAATTAATCAAATAATGATAAAAACGATAATAGATACGGTAAAACATAATAAACGATCAAAAATAATTTAACGATAGTTTGGAAAAAGATAAGGTTAGATCGGGTAAGTAAAATAAGTAATTATACGGTCTACGTATGTCGTTTTCATATGGTCATACGGAAGTGGATCAGTGGCAGTGGTTGGTGGCTATTTCCTAACCCATAGGGCTACTTGGCTGGCTCCAATTAGAGGTTTACTAGGTCCTATGAAGCTGCACGTCGCGCCATGTGAGCGAGCATCACTTTGACGAAATGTCTCAAACTGGAGAAATTCTCTAGGCTAGCCCAAAGCCGGGCGGAGGATGAACCCTAGGTAAATGATAAATAATTTTAACTATCTAATATAGAATCACAAAGATATAACATTCCTTTTGAAAGGGATAACCTCACTTTACATAAAACACTTTAGCGATACGATATTACCAATAATGCGGGAAATATTAATGGCAGAGCGCTTGCCAATTTATCTCATGATAAATTAATAAGAATCCTAGACCTGATGATGAACTACAACGATAATATCTCGACTTCGAAAGCTTGTATTTTCTCTATTTTCTCTACCTCTCTGAACGTGTAGTTCATCCCTAGGAAGGGAAAGACCACGCCGATTGCTAAAAGGTATCCTAGACGTCCACCAAGGGAACGTTCGAAAAGCGGAAGACTACGAACAGCTCGGTGCTGTACCCGGCGGGTTACGTTCCAATATTCCAAAGTATTAAATAGTTAATATTTAAAATTTTAAGCAATTCTAAGATCAGTACAGGCATGTTAAGTTCTAATGTAAGGAAAAGAGAATATCCCCCACATAAATCTATCAGTGAAAGGGAAGAAACTAGATTGCTGGGTTTGGTAGCAACGTGTAATAAGTTCACCAGCTTACTGTCCAGGTACAGCGGGCTTAAAGAAGTTTTACTTCATAACTTCTTTTGCTATGAACTTTTGGGAATTGCCCGTTTTGAAGTTGGGTACTGCAGTTTCACACCAACTTTCTTAGCCTTAGGCTTCCTGTACTGCGCTTTTGTCAGCCTAAACGTTTCGATTAGCCTATGCTCTTAAATACTGTTTTTTGCAAGCGTGATAGGGAAAACTTGTATCATATCCGCCTACTCGAAAAAATTATTGGAATATCCAAAGACATCATCGTTTGCACCGTTTCACCGTTTATTCTATTTCAAATCCGTGTACACCCTGCGGTTTGCTTGTACAGTGTTAGGTTTCGGATTTATATGAAATCAGAATCACTTCAACCCTTAGAGAGAATCCACAATAGCTCAATCCAACATATGTCTGATATTTCATAAATTCATACCAACAAATTCATTAAACGATGAATGAAACCTAATTATAATTGATGTCAAGAGTAATTGCTGTTAATAAACACAGTACCTCGTTTTGAGGTAATCAATATTTAAAATCGCAATATCGTCCATTGATTCGATTACAATTAACTAACCCCGCAATCAGGTCTGCCGTCCTATAAACGTGATAATTCAATAAAGACCCCGTTATGCCCTTTGGGGACCGTATGCCCCTAATTTCGTTATGATTTAAGGTAATTAAATATCTAGGTTTAACAGAACCGAATTTTATGCTTAACTATATATAGTTTTGTGATCGTCGATATGCGTTAGAAATACGATTGGGTTCGGTATTGAATGGATGTTTCATCCTGTTGAGAAACAGCTTATACTACAATTTAGTTGAATTTTAAATGAATGAATGCATTTTACAAGGTGAGCGGGAAATCCTTTGCACGCAAGCGATTTGTCGGGGTCCATTGTGCACCCATTCAGCCCAGCAGCCTGGCCTCGCTAGCAAATGTACACAGCTTCCTCACCCGGGTTATATGTCCTCCAGTTTCAGCACGCAGCTTCCGAAGTGCGCTTCTCTTGTAGAACTTAAAAGGATGATTCACCACACCACCGGTATCGGATCTTCTGTGATATGCACCAGGTGCGAATGCCTGTTCAAGCGGCCTTGTGAGAAGCCATGTCACGAGATACATGCTCCCTCTCTTTAAAGCCATGAATATCTTCCCGCTACCAGGGGCTAGGCCTCCCACGAGAACCTTAATCTGCCCCATTTTCAGAGAACTCTGCGATACATCCCTGGCCCGCCCATTCAGCCTTCCTTAGGATAGCAGCGGCCGTACTATAGGACACAGCGATTATATGCTTAGGACGCATTAGACACCTTGCGGAACCCTGTCGTGCCAGACGACCGATCTCCTCGTTGCCCGGGGCATTCATGTATACCGAAACCCATATGAAACTGACCCCGCTATAATACAAAAATAGAAAGGATGGTTTAAAATTATTTTCCAGAATCTGGTGTGCTTGAACTTAAGTGCTACTAACCAAAAAAATTATAAATTTGACAGTAAAGTGGGAATACTCGTCTTGATTTGATCTGGCCAACCAGTAGCTTGCTTGGTGAGTACGCAACTCATCACTGATGCACATATATTATACGTGCGGCTGCTCAGACTCCTCTTACTACGCAAAGCCAATACAGTGATAAACCATTGCGTATACTCAAGCACAAACTCTCGGTAGATAATGGTCATGATATCACTAAAGTGATACTTGGGGTGTACATCCGGAGCAGTAAAAATATAATAATTGTAGATGGATTTCTTTAAGTGCATAACTCTTAAGTTTCTGCAGCAATATTTCATGATGAATGCAGTCGAAGGCTTCTGTCAAGTCACAGAACATTGCCGATAAGTCTCTCTCTTTATTTAAAGAACTGCAGGTATTAGAGAGATCAGGCGGAGGTTAGCGGGTTAGGTATACTCCCCTTTATCTGCAGTCATACTTTTCAAAGCTTCAGAGATGAACCTCAGAACAAATGAGTGGTTAATAACGTCGGCCATTGCGCTTTAAATTTCAACCGGGAAATGAAGAAGTAATTTAATTGGCATGCTATTCCACTACAGTGTGTGTTGATTCTGAATGTTAGAGAATACATGCAGCTTGAATTAGCTCCCTTTTAAAAGTGATTAAATAATAATAACAGCTGATCCCGGAGGAAATAAAGCCACTTGAAGGAGTAATAGTACTATCCAAGGTTATATAAAACCTCATAATAAGAGACACATTTAACCGAACTACTCCAAACATCGTTTAAAATACCTTAAATTTTATCCACACATCGAGCTTTTACTGCCCATTCGGAATTGTTTCATGAGTGCAAATTGTTTATATTTTAAAGCGGTCGGAAATGAAACTTTAAGCTTCACCCTTTGGTGTTTAAAATCGCAGCAATAAAATAGAGAAGCGGTTGCAAAATTGCGGCAGCCAAAACGATATAAAGGCACCGCGAAATTGCTTTAAATGATCCAGAAATGTTTGCCTACATGCAATATATATGTGCGCCAGCGGCAAAAAAACGCGAACTGTTTTAACTACTATTTATTTCAATCACACCGGTCGTCCCCGTTTTCATCACTTTTGCTTTAAAGGACCTCTGTTGTAAAAAGTATGTACTACGCAATTTCGAACAAAACTTCTTCAAAATGTCTTTGGCGATCTCTCCAGCCAAACATCCTATGAATTTCGATTCTTTCTCGCCTTGAAGGCATTTTTAATAAGATATAAGTAGCTCTCCTACAGTATGCTGAAAATTGACACAGCTGTCATTACATGACATGCCAGTTTCCAAGACAGTCCTAAAAGAAACGACAATATTTCACGTTGCATCTTCAAAAAGCCGGGCAACATGGTTGACTTTAGGAACATAAAGTAGACTACACAAAATCAGGATTTAACGAAATGATACAGAGGGAGGGTGCTCTATTTTAGATTCGTTCCGTGATTCCTAGTTTCACAGGAAGAATATATGGATATGATAGCGCTTCCAGGATCAAAACATTCCGGATGTAAACTACTGAGCGCGAGAAATGAATGCAAAAGTTTGATTGACGAAACTAAGGACAAACACAATAAAGGATCAGCAATAAACTTTTGCAATGCCCCACTGGCTCTAGGAACTTCTAGTCGGTAGCAAAGGCAGTACATGCTCGCCGAAATATTTTCACCGCACTCTGCCTTAAATGTCTCCAAGGCATTTCCACCATATCCAATATCAACACTGCTGAGCAGAAGTTCAGTTTCATCACCATGATATTCTTGAAATCCTCAAAGAATTAGATACGCAAAAGGCATCAGGATCGGACGGAATACCTGCCATCATATTAAAGAATTGCACCAATGAACTAACACTTATTTTGTCCAGACTTTTTCTATGTCTTACCGGAAAGGGATATGCCCATCTTCTTGGAAGGTCGCTCGAGTACAGCCTGTTCCAAAAAATTGCAAGAATACCACGCCCTCAAATTATCCCCCAATTGTCTTGCTTCAAATAATCTCCAAAGTCATGGAACGTGTAGTCAATCAGAGAATACTCAAGTACCCAGAGACCAACAGAATAATTAGTAATAACCAGTACGGTTTTCGTAAAGAGAAATCGACATGAGATATATTGACATATTATGTCACTCATGTATGGAGTAGGGCAATTGACAACTACGAAGAATCTCCAGCGATTGCGTTGGATATTTCTAAGGCATTCGACAGCATTAGACATGATGGATTACTCAATAAACTGCCGTCCTTCATACTGCCAGCGTCTCTCTGCAGCTGGTTTGCCAGTTTCCTTAAGAGTCGATCTCTTACGTCGCAGTTTATGAACACATCTCAGACACATTCAACATTAATGCGGGCGTGTCTCAGGGCACAACACCTTCACAAACTCTGTTCTTTATTTATATTTATTACCTGCTGTTTATAGTTTTCCAGATGACAGTACCCTTGTCTCCCAATTTAAATCAGAAAAACCTTTATCAGCGACTGAGACTTATCATCGCAGACAGGAGCAGATTGCAACAATTAATTAAGATCTGAAGAAAGTTCGCACTTGGGGCGACAGAAATTTGATCTGGTTCAATGCAATAAAGACCCAAGCAGCCATGTTTACCAAGAAAGCCAATACGGCGGGCCTTGACATCATTATGGCAGGATCGGCCATTTCTCCATCCTCGTCAATCGGACTACTGCGTGTGTCGGGCAACGGCAACTCTAACATCGCAAAACAGCCTCGCAGTAACTTGGTGCGCTATTTCGCAACAAAAAACTGTACACACCGCAGCAGCTGCTCTTGCTCTTCAAGGCGTGTAACATTCCCATTTGGCCAAAAAAATATTTTTAAATTTCATTTCATACGCTGCATTTAGCAAAAAAATTGCTGTATTTTGTGGTAAGAATTATTGAAAAGAGGTCACTACTCTTCTGTTAATTAATTCTAAATTTATTGATTCGATTTGCTATCAATAAGCTTAAAGTTGCCGCGTTTATGAATTTAAATTAATTTTATTCTAAATATCGGATAACCATATATTTGTATTAGCTTTTATAACACCGTTGTGGCCTTGAGGAACTATTTTGATCATCCCTTTCTCTTATGTAGCCCTCAGGCACTTTGTGACTATATTTATTTTATTTGATAAGCAAACCACAGCTCACTTAGGTTTGCTCAAGTCACTAAAATAGGATATTACGTTATTAGTATAACTTTGCTTAATTTATATTACATTACTGTAGACCGGTCACCAAACCGTTCTATATTTTTAAGAATTGCATTAATAAAATCTGCTTTTAAGCTTCATTAGATCCGTCAATTCATATTTTATTTTCGGTTTAAATATTTTATAACTTTTGAGAACTTCTGATAAAACTTTTTGGGACCTCTGGCTCTAGCTGGTTTCAGATAATTATATTTATCTTTCCATGCGGCCTGCACTAGCAATATTCGGTTGGGACTGTTGGCGGCACTGGGTAGTATGAATGTGCTGTTTCCCATAATTGCTGCTATCGATTTAGATTTTTAAAAGTTTATCGTTTTCTTGGGGAATATTCTCTAGTATTTCATGAACCATTTATTTTCAGCTCATTAATTGTGGCTCCCGCTTTCGTTTTACTACCATAATAAACGAGAATTAAGTCGTTTATTATCTTAGAATTATTCCTCGTATCGAATCATTTGGCATTTTTCAGCTCCTCCCTTCTTGCTGATCTAACGTAGTTCTCTAATTCCGGGAAAGGAGAAAGACAAATTGCCTGAACCGATGATGATTTCGTGCTTCTAGAAATACCTTTCGGTGCTTTAAGTGCAGTAATAGTGACTCCGCTTTTAGTGTTGATTTTTATACTACCCTTCTTGGGGGATATCGTGTTGAGCCTAGTTTGTGTTTTCACACGACCGATTAATCGGGATCTAAATACTGCACTAGAGGCTGTTCGAGCTTACTTACAAAACCGAGACTGGCGACTCTCTACCCACCCTCCTTTAAAAGGGAGGGTCCTATAACCGGGCCAGTCCTATCTCCGGGCCAGTCCTATCTCCGGGCCAATCCTATCTCTGGGCCAAGCCTATCTCTGGGCTACACCACAGCCAATTCTATCACCGAGCCACCTGCCAGTTCTACCCTCGGGGCCAGTGCCATAGCAGTATCTACAGGTGCCCGACGCCTTTACCAGAGGCACTTCTTACCTCCACTACTGAGTATGACGAATCGAATCTAAGGGGTATCGTGAAGAAGCATTTATCTTTATCAGTATCTTTTTTTTTATTAATTATAATGAATTTTGCACTATAGATTGTGCCTTAAAAGAGCCATGTTTCATTATTCATTTATTTTTCTGACCGATAGATATAATCCCTCTTAATTTTCTTTTTTTTTAATATAAATTAAGCATTGACAGTCGAGCTTTAAGATAGTTTTCAACAATTTTATTCTTTTTGTTCATTTATCGGGTCCATTAATTTAATTATTGTGGCTATTTAACACTACCTACTATTATTGTTATATTTATAATTGGTGCAGCTACTAGCACGCATACATAATAATATATGTTAATTAGGTTAGGTAAAATCAAAGGGATTACTTCGGATTGTAGTGTTTAGAGCATTTAGTTGTAAGGCATACAGTACCGAGTTCACAACAGAATTGGTCTCTGTACAATCTCCATATTGTACCATTATTATTACTTACTTAATAGTCTTTGGCATTCCTTTGCCAGTTAGATACAACAATTTCAACAATATTCTAAGATACTTAATACATATTTATTTATTTATCCATCTAAAATATTCTTATAAATAAAAATCTTTGTCGCCTTTAAACTGCAAAAGTTTTACTGTAGTATTGTTGCTGTGTTTTATGAAAAAAAAAAGACTTAGTAGCAAATAGATTGTTCCTTAAATTATAGATTGTGTTTTCTTGTTAAGTTAAGATTTAGTTCCTTTGTTTAATAAGCGTGCCTAGCAACCCCGTACAACATCAGTGGAGCTTTTTCAGTTTAGTTGGGGAAAAATTGGTGGCGCTCTACGACTCCACTACCAGAGCCGGACATTGTAACACGACTCTCCGGGGCTTGGTTGGTTTTTTTAAAATAAAATCTTTACTTGCTAGCTTTGATAGGAAAAACGTGTTGCAAACGCAAATAAGAAGATTGCTCACAGATCTGGGGTGTGGTATCTATGCACAATCTAAATCTGCTGGATTCCAATCAGAAGAGAGCTGCGCGTCTCGCCGGCCACCCGTGGTTGATCCGGGATCTGGATAGTCTGGAACACCGCAGACATGTGGCCAAGATCTCCTTGTTCTACAGATTTGGTCCGCCTCATCCCGCCCAGCAAAGCCCGTCAGACAGTCACAACAGACGGCAATAGCGCCCCCGTTCGTCGTATAACTGCAAACGCCTAGAGCATCGCTTGACAGGGACTCCCTTATATTCCCAGGACATCTTTTTCCTCCAAGCTATTAAAGAACAATGTCAATCAACATCTTCGCACACAAACGCTGCTCGTCGAGTGCCATAGAATCTTCTTTTAAAGCGGGTGCACACATTCTGTGCATTTAAAAATATTTTTTATCAAACTTTTTTGCCTATCTTTTTAACACACCTCAAGGCAGTTTGCCATTAATCTTCAAATTTATGATGGTGAGATCTTGGCTTACCCGATCCTACTCCGGTTTAATTGCAATACATGGATGAACATAAAGTATATTTAAAACGAATATGCTTGTTGACAATAAGTCCGCCACATCCATTTCAGCATAAAATCAAAATTCCAGTCATTTTCTGTGAAATTTTTTCCTCATAAAAGCAACGAGACCGTAATACCGTACAATTTGCATCACAGCAGAAAATGCCCTCTAAAGTAAGCCAATATATCGCCAAAGATTTATTGTGCATGCAATTTTATGACATATATAACGGCATTCTAGCAAACTGGCTGTGAAATAAATAGGAATTTTATGTGAAAGCATATTTGTTTGAGGAAGATACTGAAATTAAAAATACCGTAGCGTTTTTTCAAGCAATTTTCTCAATTTTTCTTACCGAACCTACAGAATCAACCTACAACGCTACAAGAGGCTCATGCAAAATAGCAAATAACTAAAATTTGACCAGTCATAACCATGTATTAATTTTGTCAAGAATTTTATTATTGAATTCAACAGATAAGTGTATTTATTGTAGTTATTTAATTTCTTAATATGGCTTCTAAGAAGTTCCTACCTTCGATTTGGTAAAAAAGTTGCCCGTCAGTTGATAGATTACTAAAACTATGCTAAAAGATAGCACCTTCCTATTCGAATCTTGGTAAACCCCAGCCATGAAGAGCATAATTTGGGTCTTTGCTTCCAAAAATTTTAAAATCGCATTGTTCCATTTAAGGTAAAATGGATAGAAATATATAATAGAGAACCAACCGCCAAATCTTCATACAAACTTAAAGAAAACTTTCAACCTTCTAGTTCTTGAGTTTTGGTTTATTAATTTAACTATATGAACAATTTTTACTAAATTTTTTCCAAAAAAAAAAAGAGATATATTAAATCTTTATTCTGAATTTATTACTTCTTGATTGTTGAAAAGATAAATGAAATCCAGCTGCCTCTGGTTCTTTCAGAATTGTTTTATTATATTTTTTAGTCTTTTTAAAAATCCCTATTTTCATATTCGAAATTTGCTTCTGCATCGTATCCCTGAATATCGTCGATAACATTTTCATACGAGATAGAAGCATTATAAACTTCCTGTTCTGACTGAGGTTTCAAATGCAAAACTGATTGATTTAATGTCTTTTAATTTTAGTAAGATGGCCTCTCCTTCTGGTTATAGTTCATCTAAACTGCTAGCCATTTGCTTTCGAGCAAGGAAAATTTCGCCTAAATTTAAAACTTAATATTTTCTTAACCAGACATGATATCGATCTTTGGTTATTAATGGTTAATAGATTTGTCCCTTAAGAAAAAATTTCCAATGTTGGATTTTTTTAAACTGTCAAAAATTTTTATATACAGGGTGTCAAAGAAGATGATGATTTTTGCTCTAAATTCACTAGCATGTAACTTTCATAATAATTTTTTTAAATTTTGTCACTGTACATCAATTGAATCAATGGTCAATAGCAAAGAAAGTGGCCTGTCACATTTTTGATATCTGCTATATTTTAAGAGAAACCGATTTTTTTTTGTAAAACCTTGCTTTTTCAACTTTTTGTTAGTTTGACCCCACTGTGCTTTGTATCGTGCAAACTTTGTAAGTGATTATTATGCCTTACGAGAAGCTTGTTTATATTCAGTAAAAAAAAATTACCTAAATGTTGTGATGTGCAGTGGCGTACTTATAATCGCTTATATGTCTATGTTTTATGAGTATCTCACATTTTTTCATAATTGTTTTGTATTGGAAAGTACTCGTTCGCAAAATCAAATACATCAAACTAGTTATATTTAATTTTAATGCTTTTTAGGAAAAGTTTAATTTTAGGAATAGTGTTTAAATTAAATTAAAAAATTATAATTTTTTAAAAAAATTTTCAGGCATACTGTAAAATATACATGTAGATACAGTGCAATATTGAAAAATAAAAAATAAGATAAAACTTCCTTAATCTAGAGGCGAGTACTTTCCAATACAAAACCATAGGATGTGATTATAAGTACGCCACTGCACATCACAACATCTAGGTACAATTTTTTTACTGAACATAAACAAGCTTTTCGTAAGGTATAAGGTTTTAGAAAAAAATCAATATCTCTTAGAATATAGCAGATATCAAAAATTTGACAATCTACCTTCTTTTCTATGGCCCAGTGAATAGTGATTCAATTGATGTATAGTGACAAAATTAAAAAAAAAATTATTGTGAAAGTTACATGCTTTTGAAATCGGATCAAAAATCACCGTCTTCTTTGACACTCTGATATCAAATTTTTTGAAAGTTTAAAAAAATTCAACATTGGAAAGTTTTTCCTAAGGGATAAATCTATCAATCATTAAAAACCCTAGGTCGATATCATACCTGGTTAAGAAAATATTTAGTTTTAAATTTAGGCGAAATTTTCCTTGCTTGAAAGCAAATGGCCAGCAGTTTAATTTATCTAAAAATATTTGTTCCTGCTTTTGCTTTGGCCTCCGCTTGAGCTCCACTCCGACAAACTCTTCAGATGAATGTAACTATAGGGTTAATTTTTTTTATTGGGTTACTTTTCTGTCTATTGTAACAATATTTGTTAACTGCTTAACAAACGGTCCATATGCCAGGTTCTACTCAGCGGTTTCAGCATGGTGTGAGTCTGAGAGTTGGCAGTTAGGTTAAGGCCCCACTAAATTTTTAACTAGGAATATATCGAGGATTTTTTGAAATCATAGCAGTAAAATTTAGAAACATATCCTAGATAATAACATCGTGAAAATTGACGTTACACTACCAAAATCAACACCTGGATTCTAATTAAATTGTTTATTTAAATATCAATAACTTTCACATACATTCTAAACGCAATTAATTTTATCTCAAATTAATTTGAGGCTATGGTATTGCCCATAAATCACTAAGAAGATTCTCTATAATCCTTTTCATCTGGATTATCAGACTACTAAATCAAAGCAAAATAAGATACTAAGTTTTAATCTATATCCTATAACATTAATATTGCCCAATTCCTATCTTGAAATAATTCCAACGAAACGTTGAATTCTCAAAGGTCGGACTAAATGCAGTCAATCACGAAACATTATAATTAGGAAATATTTTACTACACTAACTTTATTTTAAATCAATTCCATGGCAGCGATAATATCATTAAGCCAATAAACAGTTACTAAACATATACTAAACCAATAAGATAACCTGTGAAGTAGATATGTATATATGTAACTGGTAAGTATATATTGGTATTAACGAAATGAGCTCAGTTCGATACCGATCTCAAGGCGAAAACTTAAAGTTACAAATTGCAGTTATGTGAAACAAATTACTGCCATGAGGTTTACAGCCAATTACAGTAAGAATAGATCAATTAATTATCATAACATTAGCAAAATAAATTCTCTACTTGAGACAATATCAGATATGATAATGAAGAAAATAAGTATTTCTAAAGCAATTATGATAAGAGACAGAAATAGATATGATACACGATAATAGATAGGTAACTTACGGCTGATTATCGGTAAGTTCGATAAGCAAAAAATGGTGAGTTCAGTAAACAAAAACGAGAAATTACGGTGATAAATACGATATAGAAAGAGAACGACCTACAGGCGTTTAATAGTAAGTCCATTAATCAAAATGATAAATAACGATAATAGGTATGATATATAAAAGCAAACGACCTACAGTCGTTTAACCGTAATTTCATTAATCAAAATGACAAATAACGATAATGGTTACGTTATATGTAAGCAGACGACCTAGAGATAATAAAAGGTCATTAATTAGACAAGGTAGATCCTACTGGTATCTAGTAGATTTGAATACATGGAATCCGCCGACGCAGCTTCGCAGGAAAGAAGCTACGTCTCCACCATGTGGTCGCATTACCTCGACAAAAGACCTCTTTCCAGCTAAATGGACCCGGAAACTCTCTAGGTAGCTGATGGACGTTCTGCCCCAGGGAAGGAAATTCTGTCCCACAGAAGGGCACGGAAGGTCACGGCAGGACACGGAAGATCGTTCGTCCTTCGGAAGGTTCCTAGTTAAATTATAAATAAGGGTACCCACACTATTCGTCAAACACCTTTATCGAAAAATACTGCCGATAATTTCGGAGAATACATCTGGCAGTATATTTGCCGATTAATTCCACTCCAAATCAGATTCTAACTAGACCTGATGGTAAAAAAAACGAACATTTGATATATTTTAAGCCGGCCGTGGCCGTCTTTTACCTCCTATACGCTTGGGGGTGTAGGAGAGAAGGCCTATCAATTCCCCCAAAAAAGAATATATACCACCTCTGTCAAGAGGGTACTACAAACGGAGTCAGGGCTTCGAGCAATTCGGAGTAGCATTCATCGATACTGGTGGATTGTACTCAAAAGTAAAGCAAGGAGAGTATCGACTAGTTAATGGAAAGAAATCGCACTACTTGGATTTTGTAACATTTGCAATTCTACACTATAAGCGAGAATGTTCCATTATTGTGAAATACATTATTAAAATCTAAATTGTGATAACACTAACTTGCGAAATACGTCTAAAAAACAACAACCTGCAAACATTTGATAGAAATTTTGAATATAATACAAATAATGCTTTATGATGAAAGCATTTTAAATGCGATAAATCGTGTCTAAATATAAGATGAAATATTCACTTTCAGTCCGAACGTCGACCTATAAACCCAGTTGCCCTAATACCGAAAAGCCCGGACCCAAGTCCCTCTCTAAGCCGGATGTGCTTTAGTGAAATGTGCTAAGGAAACTCTTTTATGCTCCTTTACGCTCTTCTTGAAATAGAAACTTAAATAAGCAAATGGGTTTTTCAAATTTAATGATGCGGTAATATAAAACTGAAAACTGTTATTCATTACATTACGAAGACGCCACGAGCGATTTAGAATTCATTAAAATAATTTTAATTAGCATTATTAGGAACGTACAATCAAAAAGTTAGATGATGAAGAGTTATTTCTTGTTGATGACGGCATGAATACAGATTATCTCCAAAACCGCCTTGTTCCACAAATTAAATTTCTTTGAAACTGAAGGCTTAAAGACTCATTCGTTCGTGCAGCTAGCTATATGATCAAAATAAGGTCTGGAGCCTTTAGTTTGTGAAAAATGTGAAACAGGATAATTTTGGTGAAAAACTGGGTTTGAATACCATTGTCACCAAAAATATTCTGATTCTTCTTACCCTTTACACTTTATAGTCTCACTTTTTAATTATTGGTTGCTAACTAAAATCAATCTTAAAAATTCTAAATTTCTTTGTTATTATCTTGGTAATTTCGAACTTCAATTTGCAATACACTTAGAAAACAGCCAATTTTAAAAAAATATATCAGTTTAAGCTTCAGAGTAGTGCTGGACAAATTACAGTGACTTGCATGCCTCTGCATGAGGATGGCGCCCACAAGGGCCCTGGAGGTGTTGGTGGGGTGCCTCTGTCGGTGGACTGTGTGAGGCACGAAACGATTAGAGCGGCCATAAGATTGGCTGATGTGGGGATGTGGAGTGATAATGGCTCCTGCCAGGGCCATTGTGGTCTATGGCGATGCTTATCTGGTGACCTAACCATCCTGGGTATGCCAGTTGTACGCGATGGTCCCTGAGATAGGTTTCCACTTCCCTACGAAGGAGGATTGGATTGAGGGAAGGACGGAATCCTGGGATGGGCTAGTCAGGTTCACAGACGGGTTCAGAATGGGAAGACTGTCCGGAGCTGGTGCGTACTGTGAGGCTCTGGGGCGGGAAATTGCGCCCCACTGGGTGAGCACACTCCGCAAGCAGACATTTTTGCGATCATGATGGGGGTCTGGAAGTCGCTAAGGCTCAATGTCGGTGGCGGGAAGATTTTCTTCTGTTCCGACAGCAAGGCAGCAATCATGGCGCTGAAGTCGGTCCGCACGCGGTCCTTGTTGGTAAGAGAGTATAGAGGCTGGCTGACTAAACGTGCAAAGCTTAACAAGGTTACGCTGATCTGGGTACCGGGACATTCGGGTGTAATGAGAAACGAGGTCGCTAATGCCTTAGTCAGAGAAGGTTTCGCACGCGGATAATTAGGGTCTGATCTCTGTATGGGGATCGCCCTGAGTGTTCGCGAAAGAGCTATGGAGGCCTGGACGGAGGGTCGGGCCGAAGAGGTTTGGCGGACGGCTCCGGGGATGAGACAGACGAGTCTCAATACATGGGCCGCGAAGAGTATAGCCAGGGGGTTGTTATGTCTACCTAGAAAGGAGTGCAGGGCCCTGGTAGGATTCTACACAGGGCACTTGACTCTGCTGAGAATTACAGAGGACGGGGAGTGTAGATGGTGCATGAAGACTCCAACCATCTACTTACGGAATGCCTCGCTTTCGCGTGGGCAAGATTCAGAATCTTTGGCGCGATGCCGATCGAGCCAGATTCAGTGCGTCGTGTTAGTCTGAAGTAGATGCGGGCTTTCTTAAGGAAGACCGGCATCCTGGAGGTTCTCCAATATGGGCTGGGGGCACAACGGGCCCAATTGGTGGCCTAAGTGCAAGACCCGCTAGGGGCCATCCCTTCTGTTACTAATACTGATATTGCAGCAAACATCATTTTGGTTTCCAGGAACTTAACTTGTTACCTTTTATATAAGCAAACATTCGCGTCAAAGCGGGAAATATTTATGACACTAACTAACTTTTGATACATTTCTGGCACTTTGGATAAATCATGGTCTAAGGAACGTACATTGCATTATTGCATTATGACCAATTTAGTGCTAACGATCGTCTGAAAATTATTTAAAATATTTTGCATTTAACAAGGACATACCACTCAGCCTGTATCACGGTAGTCTAGCAACCACAACTGAACTACGAAAATTCATGCATCAAAATAACTTATCTGATATCCATCATAAGGGTGTTTGTTGGTTTAAGCAGCAGTAACTTGTAAGGAACCCCGCTCCTCACGTGCCGTGAAAGCCTTCACCGTATTAGGTGCTGGCTGGGTCTTCCAAGACAAGCCCAGCCTGCCTCATTCCTGGAGTAATTCACCATAAATCCTTGGTCCGCTCATTCAATGCGTTCCTTAGGATGACGGCAACCGTATTAATTGGTTCAAATTCCTTTGGTGTCATGGCATACGTTTGGCCTCCTCATCCCGGAACCAATACGGGACTCATCCTATTACACTCAGCCAAGGCACCTATGATGCTATCGCACTCAAGAACCACAATAGAACGAACATTATCAGAATCAAGGGCCGACAGAGCAGTTCTGCTATCCGAGCAAATGTTGACGTTTTTTTCCACTGAATGCCCTTAACAGGTTCTCGTGCCTGCATTGGAAGATTGCATACATTTCAGCCTGGAACAGTCTCGCCCCTGTAGTTTTTCCATATACACCACATTATGTACATAATTGCATACATCAAATTGATGGTCTGTTTCCTTATGTGGCTATCTACAAAATTATCCAGGAAACACAAAAGAAAGATTAATACTCTCTATCAAATTAGGGTCTACATTTCCATGTGAATTATTACAGATATTTTTGTCTATATAGTTCTTAATTGTACCTAATACTAATTTTGTGTTATAAAGCTAAAACAGCTGAAATTCAGCAAAAACTATGCAGATAGATATTTTTGAATAAAATATATTTGCTCAAAATGGTGGCAACATAACCTTGAAGTACCATACAAAATTCTTAAACTAAGAACAATGCCTTTAATTAATTATTGTCAAAAAGTCTTCTGGATCATTAACGTCTGGTACCAGCAAATTTGTAAAAAAATCGACAGTCGTCTAGTACGCTAACAGAAGTGCACAGCTCTTTTAAATGTTTTAGCTTCAATGCAAATTTTTGTTCATATAAAGTTTTGAGACACACCTCCATAGCGTCAACTGTAACTCACCGTGCTCTAGGCTAACGAATCATACTACTGCGAAAATCTTCATCAAAGTCGGTTTTATTTTTGCACTGCAAAGGGGGCTGCCTTCCCAAACCTTATCCACTTAATTTGGTACTAGTTAACCACATTTCCATCCTGATCCTTATTTTGGTTCACCCTAATTAGCCTTGCTAGGGATTTCTAGTCAAGAAAGCCAATGTAATTTTTTTGAGAAATTCGTATCTGTGTGCTAGACAATCCCACTAGCCGGACGTGGACTGCGATCAGTCCCCAACTCCGTGGCCCTATCGGGTATGTGAAATCTTAGGGGTCTGTTTGATCTAATGATAGGCAGTATGTTGTCCTTCCTCATTAAAATTTCCCGGTAATCATCAACTGTCTGCCTACAGATTCTAATGTGCTTCCACGGGCTCTTATTATCCCTTAGATGACTGAGACCTTTCAGTCGGTACACAGACCTCAACACTTTATCCTTCAGGAATAGGTGGAGGGACAGCAAACCAGTTAGTTTCTCAACAGCTCTGGTGTATTTACATATTGTCCACCATACAAACGATAATTTACAGCCGTATAAATACAAGGAAGCTTATAGAGCATTATTCGCATTCTGGATGCTGCTTCATACCTGCTTTTTCCAGGTCAAACTAGAGTCCTGTATAACCCCGAGATACTTGTTTGACTTTTTATAGCCAAAAGTCTGGCCTAACAAGTTGATGACCGGAAGAACTTTCTTCCTCTTCTGGTGCCTTCTTCATTGAAGTTTGGCGATCATTCTGGTTATTTGCACTTTAGAGACTACTGCTTGGAATAAGGATTTGGTACTTTTCTCATACCACTCCCTCAGGTTTTTGAGCCAACATGTCCGTTTTCGTCCTGGTAGTCTGCGACCTACAATTTTTCTCTGTATGATAAGCTGCAGAAGACGATGATTCTATCCCCTCATGACGTGTCCAAAGTATTCCAGCTCTCGTTTCTTTATTGTGCGTATGACCTGTGGGATTGTGCTCAGTCGCAGCAGTACTTCCGTATTTCGTACTCTATCCGTCCATGCTATTCTAAGCATACGCTGATAAATCCACATTTTAAAAGCTTCAATTTTTTAAAGTGTTGACCCAACAATGTCCATCCTTCCATTCCATATAATAGGATTGGAAAAATATAGCATCTAACAATGCGTAATCGCAGACATAGACTGAGTTGTAGACATGCTAGGAACTGTTTCATCTTTGCGAAGGCATTTCTGGCCTTTTCCATGCGAATTCTTGTCCGATGTCCGGCATTCAAACAGCATCCTAGGTAGTCATATGGTTTGACGGGTTCTATGGTTTGATTGTCTAGTGTTATTTGGGCATTATCAATATTTTGTTTATTGACAATCATAAACTTGGTCTTGCTTGCATTTATTTTTAGCCCATTAGCATTAGTGACCTCGTTGACATTATTTACTAGTCATTGTAGGTCCTCAATCGACTCGCCCAACAAGACAGTGTCATTAGCATAGCGGATATTGCTTATGGGTATACCATTCACGTTTATGCCCCTCTCACTCTCAGCCAAGGCCTCTGATATTATAAAATCAGATTATATATAGAACAAAAGAGGCGAAAGAATATCCTGTCTAACTCCTCGTCTGCTCCGTTGTTTGATCTTCAATTTTAATTGAAGCACATTGGTTCCAATGAATGTTTGCGATATGACTTATGTCTCGTTGATCTAGACCAATATTTTGAAGATATTGTAACATTTCGGCATGATGGACTCTATCAAAAGCCTTTTCATAGTCTATAAAACACATGTGGGCTGGCAAAGAGAGCATCTCTAGTTCTAAGACCACTTCTAAATCCGAACTGTGTCTCAGAAATGACCTCTTCACATTTTTTGTAAATTCTCTTATGAATTATTTTAAGGAACAGTTTTCAAACATGACTCATCAGGCTTATGGTACTGTACCCTGGACATCGTTTGGCGTTTGGTTTTTCGATAAGGTAATGAAAGTAGTTTTTAACTAGTCTTGTGATATTTTTCCTGAACTATATATGACGATAAATACGTCAGTGAGACTTGTGGCGTTTTCGTCTTCAGTTAGTTTGACAAGATCTACATAAACATTATCCGGTCCCACAGCTTTATCATTCTTGGACTGTCGAATGGCTATCACTATTTCTTCCTCTAAGATGCTAGGCCCTTCATATGCATGTTCGTAGATATGTACATCTGGTCCCTCATCGTGGAATAGATTACGAATATATGGCTTCCACGTGTTTAATTTTTCTTGCATGTCCGTAATAACTGTGCCGTCATTCCTGATTAAATATCCATTGTTTTGTTTTCTGTTTGATGCAAGAGTCTCTTTGATATTCTTGTGTAGGTTAAAACAGTCATGCTTTCTCTGCAGTTCTTCCATTTCCTGGCACCACTCTTCCTTGGCTATCCTACATATACGTTCAATTTCTCTGTGAAGAGCTTTATATCTATGTTGATTGCGGTGTTTATGTTCTCTGCGTTGGTCCATTAGATTAAGAATTTTGCTGGTCATCCACTCTTGCTATTTATGTCAACCCTAGATCAGATTCTTCTCTGCCACTTCGGTTATGATATCTAATAGGGTTATCCACATTGTACTCGACTTCACTGAAAAGTTTATTTTGTTTAATCATTGTTTTAATTGTTCTTGAACTATGGTTTTTGCAGTGGGGTCTTTAATTGTTGTAAGGTCATGGCGTTTTATTCGTTTTTTCTTCACGGTCCTCAATCTAACCTTCATCAGACCTATCAGAGGGTTGTGATCAGAGTGAATGTCAGCTCCTGGAAGAACCTTACCTGGATTGATTCTGAGCCCTTTTCCCTCGCACCATCACGCCACCAACAGGATCCGCATTCATATAGTTAACAGCTCACTAAGACAAATGTTGAACTTATACAAGCATTAATTGTGTATAACTTATTTAAATCCGAAGGTTTTCAAGATTTATAAAAATATGGAAAGTGAAAGTTTTTCATTTAATTAAAACCTTAGATATTAGGCTCAACTACTTTTTGCATGTAGACATAACATTTCCGCAAACGAGACACTTTGGGGTTGCTCCCCTACAAAACGTTGTTAAGTTTTTAAGTGCTCTCGGCTTTGGGAAGCTGAGAGACCCTTGACCAATTAATTTAATGAAATAAACTGGATTAAAACGAAACTTGAATTTGTGACACATATTGCGCAAACGATTATTGCGAGATGGAGATAAATTTGCTCTTAAACGTAGTTGTTTGAGGACATCTTTTAACTATTTAACTAAATCACCAGACACCCTAAAAACAATGTTCGCTAATTAAATTATATTTTGTAATAGTTATGACGTGGCAGCTGATTTTGGATGCTTCCTTAATTGCTGGTATACAAACCTATTACTTGAATAAACATCAAAAGGATTAGGTGAATACAGTGGGAACAGCATAATTTGCATAACTCACGTGTCAACGGTATTCGGGAATTAGGCACTGGGAAGTATCTTAGAGACATTTCCTGATTAAATGGTACGTGCGATATTCTATTTTGTGCTAGTTTGAGTTAAAAAATATTTGTTTTCATTTTATTGTGCTATTTATAGTGCCTATTTACTCTGTTTCGAAAGTAAATTGAAAGGTTCTCCCGTGCAATGCTGAAATAAGTCTGGTATTTCGCGCACAAGTTCTTTGTAACTTTGTGATAATCTCAGACGGTTTAGACATGTAGGTTAAGTGTTACAAATAAGATAATATATTTTTCCCAATCTATACAGCTGGAAATGTATATACAGTATTGTGATGAGTAGATGGTGATGTTCTAACGAACAATTTTTCTGGTGAAAACTATGTTTCTATAATATTTCTCTAACCAGAAATATATAGAAATTTTTCTGGCAATGCCTATTGCGTTGTAAATGCTACCAAACCTAGAAATATAATTTCCTCCCTTTTACACGTAAATTTATGTGCTTGATATTCTCTTTACCTTATATTAGGTCCGAAAATACCTATTATATCTTAAAATTTACACTAACTATTTCGTACTTTCGAATATTTAAAACCGCCAACATATCGACGAATACAGTTCCGAAGTGCTCGCAGCCGTACCTCTTTTTCGAATGTTCCCTTGACGGATGTCGAAGATGTATATTTTTTTGTTTTCGGCCCTTTAAGTTTCATTCCTGCTCGTTTGAGAATTTTTTGTCGAAGTGATGCTGACCGCAAAGTGTGACGTGCAGCGTCACAGGAAGCAGTAAACTGTCTCTTACTCACTTAAATGCTACGCACTTACTGTAATTTGTTATAAGCCCAATAACAGTTAATACCTTAACTTATTTTATTTAATATATAGTGCAAATATTCTGTTTCGGTATTGTGGATATAACTCTGTTTTAGTAATATATATTCTTAACTGTTTATTTGTCCACTGACATTATCGCTGCCATGGGATTAATTTATAATTGTTATTATTTAGACAATTAATCTTTATTTAGGGCGTTATGTGATTATCAGTTACTTAGTCAGAACTTTATACGTTCAGATTTTAATTAGGCAGTATTGATGATTTAGAAGTTAAGATTACGGGTTAATGATCATATAAGTTGGGTAAGACTTGTTTTAAAGAAATTTATAATAATTATTTTAGGTGCGATACTATAATCTCAATTAGGTTTGAAACCTAATAATTGTTCTATTGTACACGCAATATCTCCGAATATATTTGATATCTAAATAAATAGCTTAAGTAGGACCTTTGATGTTTATTTGGGTATGCTGAATTCAAGGTGAAGTTGAGTTTAGGCAATTTATTTTAATTTTTTTCAATATTCTTAGATAGGGTCTTTTTCCAAATTTTACTGATACTTACTTGATATATTTACACTAGAAAATTTAGTGG
The DNA here is from genome assembly GCA_016904865.1 of Pissodes strobi. NCBI lineage: Eukaryota > Metazoa > Arthropoda > Insecta > Coleoptera > Curculionidae > Pissodes > Pissodes strobi. The sequence goes on along the minus strand of MU182393.1, from coordinate 53,255 downwards.
CGCCTTCGCCTAACCTACTACGACCTACACCTATAAATATTAACACCGCTGAGTGAACGAGGCATATGGAAAGATTGTTAAGCAATTAACTAATAGCGTTGCATGCCTTCCACTAGCGTCAATACTGAAAGTTCTTTTAGTATACTTCGACACATAAGAACTTGGTTTCGCTCAACAATATCTCATAGGTCGTTGTATGTCAAGTTTATCTCAAACAAAAGAAGATTATTGTGAATTTCCTTAGCCGGATAAAAATTTACTAAAAAGTTAAAATTCGGTTCAACATATTATAGATTAAAAATTTGTAAAATCTTGTAATTATTTGCACACTCTCGTAAATCTAGTATTGGCAGAGCCTATGACTAATCTAGGTGATGGCGACAAGGAACTTCATCCGCTTTTTAGAAATTTTTGGAATTTTTTTCGATATTTGTGGACCACTTTGACATTTATGGATTTTTTTTTTAAATGTATGGCATTTACTGCAATTAATGCACATATTGTGTAGGTTTTTTTTTATGGAATTTATGATATTATCACTAACTGTGAGACGTGACGCCACGCCTTGAATAGCGTGCAGGTTATGTAGCTAAGATTCTTCATCGATCTACGTCAGGTGACAAGAGATGAGTCAGTTAAAAACAATAACAATGTCTATTATTGGTCAAAGATTTGGTAAATATACACTGTACCCAATAAATAAGGCGCGCATGCTTTTACGACTGAGGTATACTTTTGAATTGTTTATAGGTCTTTGATCACTGTTCTATAATATTGTATCTGTTTAAAGTCGTGTTGTGTTTTAGGTATGGTTAGCTTTGACTTAATTGCACTTAGAGCTTAGACTGAACTCTGCCTATTTGACAAATTCTACCTTGAAATTATCTTTCTTAGAACTTTGACAAATTTATCGTAGATTCGACTTTACTACCTTAGGTGGGAGACCGAGCCCACGCACACGTGTGCTGCAAAACTCGGGTTTAGGTAGGAAATAAGGGTGCAGGTTAGGACCCTGCGCACATATGTGCTTGCAGGGAGAAACAAAGTCTGCCGAACTGATGACTCGCTCGAGTATTTATATAATGAAATTTGCTGATCATTGCACGTTTAAGGTTTATAATCACATTCGTTGACCGCACGCGTTGTTTATAATTATTTGTCTTGAATATTTGCATAATATTTTCCAAGTTCAAGTTCAAACTTAGGACAGGGTGATATTTACTTTGCAGTTTATGCTTTTTAGTAGTTCACAATATTTATGGCAATGGCAAAAAGCGAATAGGTAAACAGATATAAATAATTTTCTATTAATGAAACCAAAATCCCTTATTTAGCATTCCCAAAAGAGGTTATACGAGCCGAAATTGTGAGCAATATAATTATTAAATCTTCCTCTACTGAAGTAGTAGTTCTTGACCAACTTTGTTTTCCACTCTGTTGCAACCATTATCGACGGCCATTAACTTCTTTACTCCTATTTTTCTACACTTAACCCAATTTTATAATATTTATCTCCTCGGACTACTTTGACTGGGTCGACGGAGAGTACTATAGAAAATTGGATGCAAAATAAATAAATTGCTGGTTAAGAAATTCGAACATGAGTGATTCATGAAGGATGTCGCTTCAAAAAATCATTGAACGAGTTTATAGGACTCTTAATGGCTGTAGGCAACTTTTTGGCCGTCGAAGGTGCACGGGAATCGCGAAATAGATGAAGAAAAAACATGGTCACCTTCACGTTCTTCTTTTGGTATCTTATTCACTCAACGAACTCTGGCTATCATCAAAGCGGGCGCATCTTTAGGCGTGGCGTCTCGGAATAACTGACTGGTTGTTTTTCATAGCATGGTCATAGATTTTTGATCCAATTTGTTCTCCTACTGTCTGCTTCTTTGTTACTGTTTATCTTGTTCAAGAATGTCATACTTCTCAATGCGCACGATCCGTCCAAGATGCATGAGTTTCCTCATTTTGAGGTTTAGTTTCTAATTAGTCTGCATACTTGTCAGAAACTCAACTTGAAAACGTGTTTTGTTCAGCTAAATTTCCAAATTTTTCGTAATAGCCACATTTCAAAGGCCTCTATTCTTCTGGAGGTAGCTTCTAGGACGCAAAAAAAATGAATACACTTATAGTTATTGTCATGGTTCTTATCGATTTCTTCGATCCCAGGCCATTCTGCGCATAACCAGGGTTTTCTTTTTGCGTTTTGCACTATATCAATATACCCTTAGGCATATATTCTCCCATAAGTTCCGTCTGTACTTTTTCAAACATGCGTTCGATATCTGATGATATATTCTTTATATATCTGCATCCATCTTTAACATTTATGTAATTTGGTATTCTTCGTTTTCTTTTTTTTTTTTGTATATCTACGCTTGGTACCCAAGCATTTTGATAGTTACTACTCTATTTTTATACTTCTTGATTATAGTTCTGAACTCTATTTGGTTCAATACATTTCTCTCTGGGTTATTAGCTGTGGTCTTCTATGTACCTAATCGCCTTTTAGGTAACTTGGGAGGCGTATTTCTTACTATAGATTAATTAACCTAAAAAATATATAGCAGCCTATCTCCCCTATAATTTCCAGTGCCTAAGGCATATCCTTCAACAATATGTTTCTCTCTTCCTTGGTTTTGAAATTACTTATAGTGCTTTCCTGATTCATCGCATGTACCAGCACTTTCTGTACTCTCTGCCAAAAGCTCTCTATCAAAATTAGTCTGAACTGTTTGGTGTTAATTTGTAGCAACACCACCCAATCCGAATGCAAAATAAACATGCTAGCTGAAGTTTCCAAAGCTGATTCCATGTATGTTGTTATCCAGTCATTTTGGTTTCTGCGTTTGGGTATGTTTTAAGCCTGATACAGAGTTTTTAAATGTTATGTTCCAATTTTCGTCCTCATATGTTAGCCAGGGTATTATTCGCACCTCTCTCGCATTTAAGGGGACCAGGAACTAAGGGCCACTGTTCCAGGGAAATAATAGTCTAGTCAGTTGCCTACTTCAGTCCAGTCACGAGCAGTTGCGACAGGAGTGATTTTTACTTAGACTTTTCCACATCATTCCAATCTTTTTGAGTTCTACCTACGTCAGTTTTTGGAAAACCAGCTGCCATTCTCCGGTTTCTTCTTTTAGTCAGCTTCGGGTATTTCATTTAATCGGTGCCACCCATATCTGGGTGGAGTTTACTAAGTCTCAAACAGTTTCCAATACATCGAATGCTAAAACCTGCTGCTTTGAAACGGGCGGATCAATTGTCAAATTGCCATTCGAATTGTCACTTTGTCAATAAGGAAATATTATCAATTTCATATGGCTTCATACTATTTTGTAGATAATTTTTTGCACCAGTTTGTTAATGTTTGATAATCATTTTTAATTTCCTTAATTATTGTGATCAAGTTTACATAATAGCCAAAACCCAAAGAAACTGATTTCGTCTGTATCGGCGTTAAAAATTAAAAGAAAAGTTATTTATCATGTCCAAAGGTGAAAAGTATTTTAGAAAATGCCTCTTGTCTCTTTGAGAAGGTTCTAATACAAAAATTGCTGTTTTACTGTTAATTTAATTAGACTCGGAAAAGCATTACACGCTTGATGATCCTTTAACGAGTTGACAGTTTTAATGATTCACTTCATTTCAAGGAACCTGTTAAAATGTATTTAACCAGCCTTTGAATTATCACTCAAGCTTTCCACACTTTTTTCCTTCCTTCAATTTCAATTTGCGTTAGTTATTTTACATAACTAATGATTCATAGATCTAATACCGACTATTTTTTATTAATTGGGTCCCAGACTTTATACTTGAGGTTATTTTACTACTAAATTAAAGTTATTTTAAGAATATATAGAATTCTCTTTTAAGTACAATGATATGTATATATAATAAATTAAATAGCTCACATCGAATTAATACCAAATTTAGCATCAAATTGCTTTCGACCAGTGGAACCACTGATTCGACGTTTTGTAAAGTCTGGAGGGCAATAAATTTGTCACACAAAATGTTGCGACAAACGAGGCGACATAAAAGGCATTATTTGCCAAGCATCGTAGGTCAGCTATTGTCCTGAGAACTTAAGTTAATCACTATTGGAGGTCGGCGAATATAAATCATTACGTATCATAAGATTAAGAGTGGCAATTCAATGGGGTCTAAGAGCCAAAAAAATTATACTGAGATATTACTTGAAATATCTTTGGCACTCTTTTAAGGTCCAATAGACATAATATGAGCTTGGACCGTACGAAGCTTTGGAAGTCACAAAATGATAACTTGCTAAAGCTTAAGACCATTTAGTATGCTATTGGCATTGGTAAATAGACCTATGAAAAGGTGTTGCCTGAAATTTGCGGGACGTGGCACGTAGTGCTTTTTGAAATCCCACTCATCAAATAAAAATGAAATGCTTTATTTAGAATTACAATTCTATACAAAGAAAATAATTTATTTTAGTCAACCAATTACTACATTAAATATTGGAATTTTATCGCTTTAAGCTTTATCTAAAATATATAAGAATAGCATAAAGATTTATTAATATTTAAAAAGCTATTGAAAAACGAAGTCTAGCAGAACCTTAATCCCAACCAACTAATCCTAACCAAACGAACCTAAGTTTACAATTTTGCAGCTTTATTACCAAAGTGACTCAACTCGAGAGAATGTTGTGAAGTTTTATGAGTGGACGAACCAAATTAAAAGAGATATGGGCTTCGGCTTCAATTTCGGTCGTGTCCCATACAAGAATAATTTAAATTATAAAATGTGTTCGTGAAAATTGTAAAATATAAACAAATCTCATAGTAAACCATTATTTGATGATAAAATGAAGGAATTTCGTATTCAAAGTCAAAAGCTATTTGAAGTTTCGTATTGCAAATACCTGGTGTTTGATTAACGTGTTTATCCATAAGAAATACAGGTTCCAATGTTAGAAAAAGCCTTTCTACAAGATCAACGATTCAATCGAAAAGTGATTATCGGTGGTATTGACAAAGTCGGATCTAAGAAGATACAAACACGAGCGAAAGAAAAGAAAAATCACCACTTCCCAATACTAGTAAAAAAATAATTGAATTGAACTCGAACTTTGAGAGCTATTTCTTAGTTTACCAAGACTGATCGAAGCATAGAGAAAAAACGAAATAGACCATTCTTCTTTATCGATGATATGTGACAGATTTGGCGTTTTAGACAGAGCTGAAGCTGCGATTGTTTCAAGTGTATACAAGGAATAAAACCTGGAATAATCGATAAAAGCAAATTCAAAAGGGAAATGTTTCAAACGCAAACTAAGATCGAAACAAAAAGAAAATAGCTGAAGTACAGGCACTATATTTTGACCGACCTCTGATGAAAATAAAAAGACAGTAAGTATTGCAATGAAATAATAGTCGAAGAACATGTATCTTTAATAAGGTACCCAGGAACTAAATATATGAGTCACATTGTGCTAAATTGTGGGACTGGCAAAGGCATGAAAAGGTCATTGTCCGTTTTAAAGAAGATTTAGCTGCATCAGGACTTATTGCGATTGGATGTGATAATGTGATGGGACAAATGCAAACACGGTAAAATATGGTGAGGTAGCAAGATTGCTTGAAACATATTTACAAAGACCCCTTCAGTGGATCATATTATGTCTCTTCTATATGAACGAGAGGACTCTTCGACATTTATTTTAATATTTTGATGAAACTACATCAGAACCGAAATCATAATCTGGTCCTAAAATTACTCGAGACTTGTGATTGCGTAATACCAAAAATAGCTGAGGCAATCCACAGGATTTAGCAAATAAATTACTAAGAAAACTTTGATATGCCAGGTGATAAACACGAGCAAATAAAATCCCGCATTTATAAGTTGCAATTGAGAATCCTTCTGACCGTTTAGCCAGTTTGGCAACTACTGAAGCTACTCCTTCATGTAAAGGTGGATATTGACACCTGTACCAATTAACTACAGACTCACGCTACTTGTCGGATAATTTCCTAAAATCTGTTGGTCCATTAATTCAGCGTAATAGCAACTTCGCTTATTTAAAAAATAACTTAGTAGTTTTAGTAACTGATGAAGATGTCTTCAATGTAGCTAAAACTAATTTCACTTGAACATGTCATCTATACAAAAAATATCTTGGTATTGTGCAATTACAACTTGATCGATTGGCAAGAAAACTTGTTTGAATCACCAATGATGACCACAATTTCAAACAAACAATTTAAACTATTGTTTGAGAATAAAGAGAGGGGGAGTGTCTTAATTACACTAAAGTTGTTGAGTCGAGAAGAGAACTGTGCACTAAGAGGGCAAGAAAGGGTGCGATAAAATAAAAACTCGAATTTCGAAGAACAATGCCTAAGCTCGATAGCGAGAAAGATTAAAATTTTTAATTATTTGCACTATTTTATTGTTGGATATTTTTTAAATTATTAATAAATATTTATTTTATTTTTAAACCCCTATTTTTGGTATTTTTGCTCGGAGTTCTGTAAATTTCTAAGGCAAAGCTCAACCTGAAGATGAGAGCCATTTACTTCAAACTCTATCTAAATGTTTACATGTAAAAGCAACACAATTCTACTGTTAGAAATCGAACGAAGCGTAATATTTTTTACAATAAACAAAAATGTTTCACCATATTATATTTTAACCAGTTTTGAAGCTCTGTAATTGATCTCGCAGAAATATACCAAGATCCGGTTTGCGCAGGGTAGTTTATATCTAGAACAAAAAAGGCATTTTTCGGTGATAGGACAGTTTGATTATTTTCAATGGAACACCCTGTATAACCCTATAAAAACAGAACGAAACTTAATTACCAAATCTAACCTCCTGTCAATAATGTGACCTTATCAACAGAAGTTTCTAGCACCAGACTTTTATGTCAACATCTCCATTGTCTCTAATTAAAAAAAAAAAAAACTGGAAATGACATTTAAAAATCACTATATTGAATGAATATAAGCAAATAATTTTATTAAACAATTTTATTGATGTTATATTTCATAATGTTAACATCGATGCATTTCCCAATAGCCTGGCAAAATAGCTGAACGAGTTTATTGAAAATTATTGGGGGTATGCTTTCTATGATATTTTTGATCTGGTTCTGGAATTCGCCAATATCTAAGGGAAGAGTTTCATAACAATAATTTTGGCGTGTTCCCAGTGAAAAAAGTCGGGAGCAGTCAAATCTGGTGGCCGGGGCTCCCAATAGGTAATCTACTCATTAATCCCTAAAAATATTATTTGTTGAAGCCTGAGTTTCCAACTCGAAATATTGCGATGCTCCGTCTTGTTGGAAGTAAACAGTACCTCTTAAGTTCCGTGCTCTAATTGTGGATAGAAACTGCTAGAGCATATCGCTGTAAGTAGCAGCAGTTATACTGCGTTCGACGACTAAAAAGATGTTTTAGATAACCCACACCTTGAGTGAATTTCTGTAATATTCATTTGCATGGGGACCGTCATATCCTACAATTATTATGCTAATACGCAAGTCTATTAAAAAGAAACCACCCTTATCTGCCATAATAAAGTTGTTACAAAAATAATTATGATTATTACATAATAAATTCAGACATTGTCTACACATTGGGAATAATTTGTCTATTAACCCCGTTTTATGTCAATTTAAGTCTGGCAAATAGGGTGTTTGCTTTTAATTAAAAACGTGCCTGTATTCATTGGAATAATAATGATTATTATAATTTATATTAAAGCCACAGCACAATAAATAAATAGTAGAATATGTTTGCTAGCTAGAGATAATGCCGATGATGGGAATGGACTAATTCTCTTTATACGTACAGGGTGTCCGAAAATGCCGTTAAAATTTGGAGGGTTAATGCCGCGTTTGAATCTATTAAAAAAAAATTCGATTTTATTTTCTTATCAAAAGTCCTATGTTCTCCCTCTTCATGGCAATGAAAGCCTTAACCCTACCAGGTGCGAGGTTTTCCAAAAGAAGAGCAGCCTGCCTTATTCCCGGAGTAATACGACCTAGATATTTGAACCGCTCATTAGTTCCATTCCCTAGGATAACATCGGTGGTATTACAGGCTCAGATCTCATTGAATTGCCATGCTAGACGATCGGCGTCCTCATTGTCTGAGACATTAGAATATCCCGGCCAACATATTATGTAAGACCAAAGACTCCAAGACGTCCCTGCACACACACCAAAGCAGAATGAAGTCTATCAGACTCAAGGACTACAGAGCAGTTCTGTTATTCCAGCAAATGTAGATTTTAGTTCTTCTGAGGGCTCTTAGCAGGCTAATGTGCTCGCATTTGAGGATCGCATACGTTTTGGCCAAGCATACATAAGTCCCAAGAGTTCATACATACACATTCACTCTAGTACTACTACCCATTTTGGAGCCGTCTGTGTACCATCCAATTCAATTAACCGAACGTAAGCTACGATCTTCCCCATGTTCCATTGGGAACGTGAAAGCTGAGGGATCTGCTTGATCTGATGGTGGTAGTATGTTGTTCGGCCTTATTAAGAGTTCCGGACATTATCAACCAACGTCCTCGAGATCCTAGTGTGTAATATTATTGTCTCTTAAATAATTAAGACCCGTAATGTCTGTATATAGACCTCAAGGTCTCATGCTCCAGGAATAGAGGGAGGAGCGGCACATCAGTCAGTCTTTCAAGAGCCATGGTGGTCGCCAACCTCATAGCACCTGCAATTCTGTGTAGCTGAGCCAGGCAGTACAGATACAAATTATTCTATTTAAATTATATCTGATCACATTAAATCAACTTAATTATTAGATTAAGAGTAAAGATCTGGATTAGTAATAACACCGAGAGTTAGTACTTTAAAAAAACGAAACATTTTGTATGAGCTCTAAACTTGAGATGTTTAAATAATCCTAAACAATTTGTCTAAGTAATATTTTTCTTGCACATATTGCACCATCAAAAACATTAAATATCTGCAATCTATGGCTTAGGCAAAAATAATTTGCTACCGAACACCGACTTCAAAGCAAAGCCAAAATTCCCGTCAAACTGCTTACGGTATTCAGTACAAGTTCTGGTTGCTTAAGCCTTCAATGTGCTCACTGAAGACCTAAGCAACCAGAACTTGAACTGAATGTCGTAAGCAATTTTCGGTGAGTAAATTCAGAGTTAATTCGTTGACAGGAACTTTGGTTTTGCTTTGAAGTCGGTGTTCGTTAGCATATTTTTTTGTAAGCCTTCACTGTCTTATCAACTAAAAAATTCAAGCGGTATCAGTATCAGAAGGGGTCACCCCTAGCGGGCCTTGCACTTAGAGCATCAATTGAACCCACTGTGCCGCCAGCTCGCATTAAAAACCTGGATGCCGGTCTTCCTTAAGAGAGCCCGCATGTCCTTCAGACTAGCATGGCGCACGGAATCTGGCTAGATCAGCATCGAGCCAAATATTCTGAAAGTCGGGGCATTCCGTAGGTAGATGTACGTCCTCCATGCACCATCTATACTCCCCCTTCTCTGCAATTCTCAGCAGAGTTAGGTGCCATCTAAGTTTACAGTGTCCGGTATAGAATTCTACCAGTGCTCTGCACTCCTTCCTTGATAGGCCCATCAACCTCCTGGTGAGAGTCTTCGCGGGCCCATGTATCATGAGCCTCATTTGTCTTATCCCCGGAGCCGTCCAGCTTGATCGTTCGTCCAGACTTCCAAAGCTCTTTCGTGAACACTCTGTGCAATGCCTACACAGGGGTCAAGCTCTAAGTATCTACGTGCGGAACCATCTCTGGCTAAGGCGTCAGTGGCCTCGTTTCCCGGTACACCCGAGTGTCCCAGTTCCCAGGCCAGCGTAACCTTTTTGTGCTTTGCAAGCTCGTACACTCCCTCACCAACAAGGAGCGCGTGCGGACCAACTTCAGCACCATGAGTGCGGCCTTGCTGTCGGAGTAATAGAAAATTCTCCTGCAACCAACATTGATTCTTACAACTGCCAGACCCATATTATAATAGTGATAACAACTAATCGCATAATAAATGAACATACCTAACTTAACACTTGAAACCAACTGCTGCTTAGTTGAGTGGTTCCTAGAACACTCCAAGCAGTAATTAATGTCTGGTTTCATAACTGAAATAATATCTGGTTATCTTCATAGATCAGCTTCTTGAGAGATTTGATTCTTTTTTCTTGCTATACTATTGATTAAAGCCATTTTTTTCTCGAAATATTTGGTGAAGCATAGGTGAGTGCAGTTTTTTCTGTGTAAGAACATATATTTAGCTTCAGAGATCCATCTAGGTTAATGCAAAGTTTAATTAACATTTTGCAATTTGTTCCAAGCATTAATAATTTAAGTTTGAATGAGACTCCCTGTTTAATCAGAGAAGTTATGTTTAAATATGGCGCGTGTGTATGTATTAATATCATCCCGTTGCCAAACCGCTAACACAGTATTTCTTAATATCCAATTTTGCTCAGGACAATTTTACCCTATATAAACAGCTAAAACGGGACGCTGATTAGCGACTAGGGGATCCACATTTGCGATATTAATTTATGATTCACAAGAATGTTACTGGAAACAAGACCAATCAGAAATCCTTGTTACTATAGTGTTGATTAGTTCGTAGCTCTACCTTTAACTAGACAGTTGAGGATAATTTATTTAATTGGCATAATTAATATTTTGTTTTAAATGAAACAAATTTATAAGCTTTCAATAACTTGGAAATTGAAATATAATAGATAAAAAAGGGTTCTCGCACTGCCAGAAATATTGCTTTCATACCAATAATCTGTATTTTCACTAGCATTTTTACGTAATATTTTTCCTTTCCTCAGATGTACGAATTTAAAAAAAGACGTGAACTTGTAGTAATATTAAATTCCTCGGTTGAAAATATTTTCTCCTGCCACTCTCAACTTTGTTCTCATTAAATTATACCATTAAGTGGGCATTGAACAAATGAATCAAGTTATGTAGCAAGGAACACGACTGCATTTCAGGAAAATCAAAACCATGAGGAGAGTATGCTTATCTTTATGCTTTGTGGCATTAGCAAATTAAGTTAAAAGCTTCTAATATTTTTCGGAAGCCCCGCTGCTCCGCACATTACTGATTACAAATAAACTGATCATTAATGACAAAGCCAAGACGCATTTGTGATAGAATACAAGTGCTGGCGGTATCTCGTAACATCCACCCTAAAATTTCGACAGCCACTTACCTGAATATTAATGGAGTAATTAGCGATGTTGGAGTATTACGCTTGATTTTATTCTAACAAGAGATTTTGTGTAATTACTAAATTGGGATTTGGAATCTTGGGTAAAATGTAGTCCAACACAGATCAAGTCGGAAAGAAGAGTATGGACCCCTAGAGATCGAACAACAGGCGGGGTTTCGCGCTGGCAGATCATGTATCGACCACACGATGGTACAGCTTAATGAAAAGATGGTAGCAAGGAACCGTGAAGTACACCTACTATTCGTAGACTTGACAAAGGCCTATGATACTGTACCGATACAAAAACTTTGCCAAATTCTTGAAAAATCCCCCATAAATAACACTGCAATAAGAGCTATCCAACGGGACTATGAACACCCAGCATCAAGAGATAAGATAGGCACTACTCTGTCAGATCGCTTCGAAGCTACAAAGGGTCTGAGACATTGATGCTGCCTCTCCCCCACACGTTTTAAAATATATTGAAACGAAGTATTGAAGAACTGGAGGAGACCATGCATTGGAATGGGCATGCAACTGAATGAAGACACATACCTTTCACTTTGCAGACGATTAGGTGGTTATTGCACAGAATAAGGAAGATCTATAGTTCATGACTCGAAGACTATTCAAACACTGTGATGAATGGGTATTTTCGAGTTGGGGGAGATAAAATGAAGGTTCTCGAATTTGATTAACAAGAGACAATAGATGCTTGTAATGAATATAACTACTTAGAGACAAAAATTGATAAAAAAGTATGAACAGAAAAATAACATCAAATTATGAAGAGAAAACAAGTAATCGGCTATCTAAACTAAATTCTTTGGTCCAAATGCATAGGTCTTGATATAGTAGTAGTAGTCGTCGTAGTGCAGGGTTTTACGTTCTTTTTGGTTATCTCATTAGTATAGCATAGCAATAATCCTAGAACAATAAAAGTAGATTAAACTTGCCTTGGCAGCAATAAATCTTTACCTTTTATGTCTAGGTCCAATCTAATAAGCTTCTCGATTATATCTTCTCAGAATGTCAACTTATTGTTGCCTTTACAATATTTTCGATACAGAAATAGAGCAGTGCATATTGTGACACATTGACGATGAAAAAATACTTTCTTGCATCACCTAATCGTTTTCCGAGGCACAGAGCAGCAGGAGGTCATTTGGTCTGCTCGATCGGTGCTCGACATATGCCCAGAAAATTCCTTATGTTTCCTTTTAGATGATTTGATACTTCCACCAATTCCAGAAAATTTCCCCCTTCTTCAGTTTTTTTTCCAATAACTTGTTTAGGATTTTTCCTGTGGTTGCTTCTCAATGTTCCATCACTGATTCAACACGGTAGTCAGTAACTTTTCTCAAAGGTCAACGCTATTATAATTATTGTCAATGAAAACTATATGTCCTTTATAAGATATGGCTGCATAAATCTCACGACTTATTCCCGCGATTTTGAAATAATTGGGTCCTGAGGTTCAATCTTGCCTGAATACATTTCCATGTACAGTAAGTAGCCATCTCACAGCCAGGCTGAAAGCTTGTAATGTAAGATCGCATAATTACTGGATGCAAAACGTAGAAAGAATAGCGTGTGTTGAGGAAACACCCCAAGATGTGTATAACTTTCGTTTTTGACCGTATATTTTGGTGATAACACCCTGTATGTCTGTAGTAATTACGCTCAAAATACACCCCGGGTAAAACCCAATTTGTGCATTTAAAGCAGCATATTTCAGTTCTTCATTACGATCCCTTAGTCCGAACCTGTATACCGGTACTGCCGGTATAATAGATTACAATATAGCAACTTTTCACTCGTAAAGGAAATCGTTCTTAATCGTTTCAATTTAATATATCTTTGTCTCCGTCAGTATTGTGCAAACAATAATGTGTCAAATAAAGAAAGAAAACAGTTTCTACCCTTTCAATCTCAAATGGATTCGGCATTTGCGCCATCCTCCACTTTTGGTTGGTCTTGCCGAGAGGCACCTGTTAGAAGAAGAAATTAATTTTATTAGTGCCTTGAAAACACTGAAACGCGCTAGATCGGTCGAGTCACCGCTCTCTAGTGCAGTGCAGTTTAAACTTTCACTCGAAAAACAGCGAAAGTGCTCGTTCCCGTTTTCGTGCCAAAAGGTCACACCCTTTTTGGCAATTTTCTCCGTTTGTATGCACAAATATTAGAAAATATCTAGTGTACCTCTGTTATATCTGTTCAAGTTTGGACAAAGTCCTCTTTTGGGCGTTTTTACGCAATTCCTTGAAGCCAGAAACGACGTAGCGTCTCGGCTTACCTGTAGTTGAAGAGAAGCAGTAAAATGGCAATACCAACTTTGTAGCTCAACAAATCGTGCCTGTACAATTCAAATTAAGGATTAAAGGATTTGAAGTCAGATCCCTGCCTTGTTGGAGGGAAGTAGAGAAAAGAGGAGATCAAGGTATTTCGTGAGAAAGGAACAGTTAGTAGTTAAAATAGAAAAGTTATTAAATTCAGGAAAGACACTATTTTATTCTTAAATATAATCATTAAGAAATTTCCTTAAGAATCTATAAAAGTAACCTGTTTTGCATATTTAGTTTATGTATGAATGATTGAATGCATGGAAGTAGCTTAGAAAATGTATATAAATTGTATATATTCACCATATTGAATTCAAATGCAATTTACACTTGCATTATTAAAGTACTGGGTTAACCTACCTACCTAGTAGTTTCAATTCACAACTTATGTGTAAAACCCCCACCACCCTAAAGTTGCTTGTAGTTAATTATACTGTTAATTGCTACCTCCACCTTTGTGGTTATAATAAATTAGAAAATTAATTTGTTTGTACGGACCAACGTGCTAAATTTTATATTCGCACATATTTTACCAAAGCTACGTTTTGTTCGGAAGTTATCATATGCAGAATATTGTATCCCGTGACCGAGTCGGCTTATTCTGTCACGTTTTGAACATATTATGAAGCAATATAAAGATGGGCGGATATATTTAGTTTCACTAAATATTAGCTTAATAGTGTTAAACATATTAGACATCATAGACGGCGAGGCAGTGCTCCAAATCTCCCTCCAGACATAACATTTTTTCGCATGCTGTAACGTTGTAAATGTTTTAAGATCCAGTAGTGCGATTTTCCCTTTTACTGGCCGATTTGTGTTATCGATACTATCGCTACCTTACTTCCGCTGTTCCGAGTCGCTCGAAAGATGAATCCGGTTGGAGTGACCTCTTGACAGATGTGGTATACTCGTATTGTTTTTTGGCGGGAATTGACAGCCTCTTCGTCTGGACACTCAAGATGAGCAGACAGTTTGAGTATTTAAAATTATCGCTGTTGTTTTTGATCATCAAATACCGCCAGATTATGTCGTTGAATTAATTGGCAAATGAGCTAATATGTGTATTTTCTGAAATTATTATCGGCCATATTGTCTAAAATCAATCTGTGACGAATAGTGTGGTTACCCTTCCTATAACAAAAGGGTCCTTCTATGGGACAGAATTTCCTCTCTTGGGTTGAACGTCTGTCAGCGGCCTTTTTATGCTGACCTAGAGAATAGGCCTTTTGTCGAGGTGATACATCACATGGTTGTTGCAGGAAACGCCGGTGGATTTCACGCCTGCAAGATACAAGTAGGCTTTAAACTTTTTATTTAAACGTGATTTTATGCTTACCGTCAAGACTAGGTCAACAATGACTCCTTTATCGTCTCAATTATATTTTTTTTACCGTAACTTAATTAATTAAAACTTATTTTCTTCCTTATCTTATCTGATAGAGTTTCGGATATTGAATACCAAGCTAATAGGACGGTAATTAATGACTTATTATGTTTGTTTAAAGTACATTTACCTTAATGCTACACTCTTACAGTAAGTAACGTAATTACTTACCTATCGTTTTTAATAGTTGTACTTATCGCTACCTGACTATAAGTCATATAGTATCTTATCTAGTACCGGTTACTATTACATGGCTTTAAGTCGTTTATTATCTTTGGTCGAGTATTTAATATTGACTTTCTTTATTACCGATATATTTTTTCCCTAGGCCTGTCCGACATACGTCCCCATATAGCACTGCAGCCTGTACAGGCTTATTGTGCTGAGCCTGTGTGGTTTATGATAGCAACTCCAGTATTTTTGTGTCCTGTACGAGGCCGTACAGGTCTTTTACTGGGTGTTTAATTAGTATCTCTGGGTCTATATTTGGTTGTCCAAAGATGCTAAGTCTCCTGCGGTCCAGTGCCGCGCAGTTGATCAGGATGTGTCTGGCTGTTTCCGGTTCCTTATTGCATAGTCTGCAGTTAAGATCTCCGATATACAGACCCATCCTGTTCAGGTGTACCTTTATGTGTGCATGACCGGTCAAAAGACCGGTTATGATTCGTAACCGATCTCTGCTCACGAGTAGCAGTTTTCCGGTTCTTTTTTTACATGGTAGGCCAATAAATTCCTTTCCATGGTTTTGCCTGGGGATTTCTGCCCAGTGACGTCGATGTTCTTCTCGAACCCAGTCTTTGATATGGCTCCGGGTCATACTTTTTGGTATTCCCAGAGCCGGTTCTGGGCCGATTAGTTTTGTTTCTGATCCTCTCCTGGCGAGTTCATCAGCTTTCTCATTACCTTCGATCTCTCTGTGTCCTGGCACCCAGATTAGTCTTACCGTATTCCTGTCTGCCAGGGTTTGTAGTTCTTCAAGACATTACCACACCAGTCTTGATGACACTTCTTGGCTCAGTAGAGCTCTTAGTGCCGCCTGACTGTCCGATAATATTAGGATCCGCCGATTGTTTGTGGCCCTCCTATTATACTCTATGGCGCACTGAAGTATGGCGTATACCTCTGCTGGGGAAACAGAAGCATACATACCCAGTGCATAGTATTTGCTCTGACATTGACTGGCAGAATAGACTCCTGATCCAGTACCAGTTGCAGTTTTTGACCCGTCTGTGAATTAGGTTTGGTCCTGCCTTCTGATAGCTATTAGTCCATTTCCCATTCGGTTCTACTTGGAAAGTTCACCTCGAATGATCTATTAAGACAGAATCGCTTTTGCATGTGGTCCGTTTTCATGTTTAAAACATCTCCCCCACAAGATCAGCGATTGCCATGTGTCTCGTCCCTCTAGTAACGGTGATTTTTTGCTGCTGTCTATGTGCCCCCAACCTGGCCTCCTCCCTTATCACAAAGTATAGAGGCGGGAGGTCCAGGAGGGTCTCCATGGCCACAGTTGGAGTGGTCCGCATTGCCCCCGTCATTCCTAGACAGGCGAGTCTTTGTACCATGCCCAGTTGTGAAATCGCGCTTTTCTGTTGTGTCTTGGATCACCACACCAGAGAGGCGTATGTTAGGATAGGTTTTACCACCATTTTGTATGTGAAATACATCATATCTGGTCTTAATCCCCATTGTTTCCCGTGTAAGCGTCTAGTAATCATGAGTGATGCCACCGCTTTTTTGGTGATATTTTCCAGATGTCGGTTCCAGGTAAGTCTCGAGTCCAATGTTACCCCTAGATACTTTACCTCGTTCGAGACCTGTATGTTTTGTCCTCTCAGGCTAAGTGGTCCTAGGTGGGGGGTGCCTTCGAGTAAAAGCTACGATGTTAGATTTGTTGGGACTAATATTTAAATCCTCCAGATCTACCCATCTTGTAGTCCGGTTCAGAGCATTTTGTATCTGCTCTCTAACCGTTGAGTTAAATTTGCCTCGGGTGATGATGACTATGTCATCAGCATATCCGAGTGCACAGTGTCCCCCACCCGTGAGCGCCCTGAGTAGGCCGTCCGCCACCTGGTTCCACAGGAGCGGAGATAACAGCCCGCCCTGCGGATACCCTCGATGCACCCGAGCCACCAGCGCGCTCCCAGCGACGGTTGCTTCTACCAACCTTCCCCTCAGCATGGAGTTAATCCACCGACAGCAAGTACCCTCAACTTCTCTTTGCCCAAGGGATCTGGTTATTGAATCGAAGGAGGTGTTGTCAAATGCCCCCTCCACATCCAGGAAGGCGGCCAGCATCACCTCCCTGTTTTCCAGTGTATCCTCCACCCTCTTGACCAGCTGGTGGAGTGCTGTTTCTGTTGACTTACCTGTCTGGTAGGCATTCTGGTCGGGGTGCAGTGGTCTGTTTACCAATACACCGTCCCTAATATGCCTGTCCACAAGTTTTTCAAGTGTCTTAAGTTCAAAGGACATAAGACTTATGGGTCTTAGGGACTTTGCCGTATCCTGTCCTGTTTTCCCAGGTTTCGGTATAAACGTTACCCTAATGTGTCTCCAGGCTTTTTGTATATATCCAAAAGCTAGGCTGCTTTTTAGAATGCTGCAGAGTATTCTGTACATTAGTTCAGTTCCTTTCTGTAACATTATAGGGTAAATCCCGTCCATTCCCGGGGATTTGTATGGTTCGAATGTGTTTATTGCCCACTCGATTTTCTGATAGTTAATCATTTCTTCGAGGTCTGCCAGTCTTCTCTGGACGCCCTTCGAGGTTCTGCTCAGTCCACCCCTCTTGAGCATGATCTACTATCTGTGAGCCGGGAAAGTGAACTCTTAGGAGTTCCTTGGCCGTTTCCTCTCCCGTATTGGTATATTCGCCAAGATCATTCTTTAGCGAATTTAATGAGGTTTGGGGGCCTGTTGAGAGAATTCTTTGGAGTCTAGTACATTCTTGAGTGCTCTCTATCTCCTCACAGTACTTCTACCACGACCTTCTCTTGGCTCCCCTCAGCTCTTTGTTCGACCTGGTCAGTGTAGTTCTATATACCTCCCACTGATAATTTCTTTTGGCTTTGTTAAAGTCTTTGCTGACCTGCCTTCTTAACTTCGCAAGTTACTCACTCCACCAGGGCACATTCCTGGTGGATTTCCTTGTTGTAAGAAGGCAGTTGTCTGGCAGTGATGATTGCGTCATTGAATTGCTCCACAACCAACTCTAAGTCTTCCGTGTTCCTTATCGTCTTCCTGATTAGCGGAAGTCTGTGCTTTCGGTCGGCCGCATATGCTTCCCAGTCCGTCTTCCGAGGATTTCGATAGGTAGTAGCGGTTTTTTTCCGCTCTTATATTGAATCTGATGTATCTGTGATCCGAACAACTTACCTCATCAGATACATGCCAGTTTGTGACGTAAATACTCAAATAGTTTGAGGCTAGTGTTAAATCTATGACCTCCTTCCTAACAGTGTTAATGAAGGTAGGTTTGCTCCCTACATTAATTATGTCTAGGTTATTTGCCATAATATATTGTAGTAATGACTCCCCTCTATTGTTGCTGTTGGTGCTTCCCCAGATTGTGTGGTATGCGTTCGTATCGCAGCCGATGATCAGCTGAGTCCCATTTCGCCTACAGTGTCTCACTAGCTCTTCCACACTCCTGGTTGGTGTTGACTCAGGATCATCTTAGGGCAGGTAGGCCGATCCGATTATAATATCCCTTGGCCCGTTACCCTTAGTGATCCTGATTTTGGCTGCCGTCAGGTCCCTGGAACAAAAGAGAGTTAACGGCAGTATATTAATATATTTTTTTTATTACCGATATAGTATTACCTTATTTATGAAATATCTCAATACTAATATCGTGATTATTTGATTTACTTGTGTATTACATTTACCTATCTGAACAATAGGTTTCTAATGTAATTGGCTGTAAGCCTCATAGCAGTGATCTGTTATATTTAACTGCAAATTGCAACTCTGACTTTCCGCCTAAAGGCAGGGCCCGAAATAAGCTCAATTCTTGTTCACTTGTAGAAACCTACCGGTTATATATGAATATAATTACATCAAATGTTGATTTATTGATTTAGTATAACTTTATGTACTTTCTAGATTCTAGGTAACCTAGATTAGTTTTTGTTTAGTAAATTTTGCTTACTTTTGATACTGTGTTAATAGCTGCATTTAGTCAGAACCTTAAGGCCTGCAAGTTCAGTTAAAACCAATTCCAAATAGGCAATAATACCATTATAAGATTTAGATTAAGACTTATTACCTTACTTTAATTTAATTTGATTTGATTTCAATTAATAATCTGATAATTCAGATGACATAAACGTTTTTTCATTATTTTATGGGCAATACCATAACCCCAATTTCGAGACTTGACCCATTGCTTTAACGCGGTTATGTCTGTGAAAGTTATTACTAATTGAATAAATAGTTTAATTAGAATCCAGTTGCTTATTTCGGTAAACTGAAGTGAAAGGTAAAAGAATATTGCAAAGTTTACAATATTCTTATCTAGGGTATGTTTCTAAATTTTACTGCCCTGATTTCAAGCTGCAAAAATCGTTGATATATTCCTTGTTAAAAATTTAGTGGCGCCTTCACCTAATTGGCAAGTCATAGACCCAAGCCTTTAAATATAATTAAAACCGATGGATAAACTTAACATAAGCTCCTTATGTTAAGACGGTCCGTCGGTTCAGCAATTAACAAGTTACGATACAATACTCGGCGATTTTATTTGGGAAAAACCCTAGGAATTGCATTATTTTTCCTTTGTTTGTCCTGCGGAAAGCTTATCACCTGCTATGTCTTGACAAGGATCTATTTGTCATAAACAAGACTTCCCCATACTGATTGGTTAATGGAATTACAAGATCTAATATTTGTTCGGTGACAAATTTCGGAACATGTCAGTTATTGGCGAAGTATTTTGATTTGCGAGTATTTATCAAAGGGAAAATCCGGAATATCTGAGATAGTTTCTTCCTATCCATCCTCTATTTCCTGCGATAGCGTCTGATGCTCTGATTCGACTTTAACTGCTCCTATCACGTCTTCTGGTGGAGGCAGGCTAGGCCTTTGCTGAAACATATTTTCTGATCCATATTGATGTTCTGTGTCGGTGAATAGATCATGGACCTTTTCAGCTGAAGAAAGTTTCCTTCATAGAGTTGTAACAATCGTTGCTGGTCCTTCTTTTACGGATCCATCCTGGAAAAAATTAGAGAATAAAATGGGGTCATTATCGAGACAATAATAGACAGAAATGGAGAGGGTATTGACCAACATATACAATTGACCAGTATTACTAGTCTAGTAAACTTTTGAATAATCTAGTACTTTTTCTTACACCACAAACTACGAAACCGAAAATAATTCTGGAAACATTGCGATTTGCGCAACAACCAGTTGATAGGTTGGTATCGAAACGCGTGCCAAACATTTTTATTAGGTACATAACCTTTTATATCCTAATTTCAAAATAATCAATGATTATACAATAAGGAAAAGAGAATACACCAATTTGGCGTATGTTGAAGCACCAGTATAAGAGACTTATATTTATATAAAAGGTATATATGGAAATATTTCTATAACGTCTATTGAGGTATTACCGATTACAGCTGCACAGGCATACATCACTCACTAAAGGGCCTAATTTTAAAATTCGATGACTCTAACGAATATTTCTGTGTGGCAGTGTAATTTTATTCATATAGTATTTATATCTGAAAGCCGACATTAACCGACGTTTTATCCCAATTCGTTACGCTTTGAACAATGTCTGTAGACGTTGTATCACTCAATATCAATGAAAATTAAACGTCTCAAGACATTCTGTCCATCAACGTATTAAATTTTCAGTGCTCAAAAACGCTTTGTGTCTATTCTGGTTTGTCTTTTTATAACTAATTTTGTTTAGCCGAAAAATATTTGCTACAACATAAAATCTATTTCCATGGTAGGTATCTTATAAAGAATTCGGAGACCTAGGCTTATTTTGAATACATCTTTATACAATAGGAATTTCCTTCATAATGTTTCATCATAAAGCATCAATTAAATCGAATTTCATTTTATTGTCAAGCAGTTTTCTAGAAATAATTACAATTTGATTTAACTTCTATATTTTCCATAATTTAATACTTCAGTGCATGTCTTGTTATATTAATAACTATTTAAGTTGTGAAATTCTCCTCCTACAATCTGTGGTTTGCTGAATTACAATTTAATAGTTAATCACCCAAAACCTTAACGTCAACAACTGAAAAAGAAATTATTTCCACAAAAGTAGGAAATGTATACGGAATGCATATATTCTATTTACAGTATATCTAGAGTTGTGTACTTAAATGCTGGCGCTAAAGTGGGAAAAGGCTCTTTCGCAATAATGAAAACTTTAGTGTCGAAGTGAAATCTCCACCAACATTTTATACTGAACATTTGTAAAAGCACTTACAGAAAATAATTGCGGTTCTGGAAATACAATGTAATTTTTATGTAAACTGTTGGATTGCAAAATGAATACGCTTTAGGCGTGGGAATATGCTAATCGCGTAGAAACATACCTTTATTAGCTCATAGTAGCTTAGAATGAGAAATATTTGCAACATGTTTAGAGATTCCCGTGTGATGACAGGAGTCTGTTGCAAGAAAACTTGGATACTTACCTCAAAATACAGGGAAAACAAGTTAATCGGCATGTTAATGATTTTACCCACTGAGCTGAGCTTCAGAATTATTGCCCTTTACAATAAAACAATTTTAGCAGTTTTGAACGTATCAAATTTAAGCCAATCTAACCCCAAATCACTTTGATGTCCTACCATTCAAAGCAACATATATTTGAAAAACAAATTAAAATACAGAATATATTTCGATCAGTAAATATTGCTTTGCATTAACACGATTGCATTAACAAATCCGGAAAACTTTTATATTTAAAGGCAAAGATGTAGTACAAGAGCAATAAATCCGTACCTCGTTTCAAATATATAGGCGGAAAATTGGATGTAAGATAAAGTTACAGATGAACGACAGTTATAGGAAAGGTTTCCATTTTTGTCATATATTTCGATAGCAGGTCAGAATATTGCAGAGCCTTAATAGGTAAATTCTTGCAACAAGATATAAGATTTGGTTACGGTATAGTTCATAACCAAGAACTTATACAAAAGTAATTATCTATTTAGATACGATTTTCGACACCATAACTGCATGACCTACTTAACCCCAGTTATTCATAAAACAAAGTAATAGATATATAATTTGAGTTAGGTTATGTTAGAATCTTAAATTTTAATATCAATGCTTGATATGCATTAAAAAATGTAACCTCAAACTAACCCAAATTATATCAATTAAATGTATCTTGTGAATTACTGGGGTTCGGTGATGCTGAGTCAAATGCAAAGATCCTCCTCTTACAAATAAATCTCTACCACGACACCGCACTGTCAATCGCAATGGCTGACCTTTTAAGAGTGAAGCTTATTCAATTTTCATGGATGGAGCCCCATTCTACATGTGACACAACAGCCAAACTTGCGGTAGGTATATTTGACATGACTACCAAAGAAAATTTCTACATTCTACCATCAACCTATTTCTACGGGCAATGGCGACATTCGAGATCCGATCGCACTCATCTTTTATGATTTTCCTCTATGCAATTACGTTTTGCTCTATACCGTACTTGAAATCTTTAATTTAGTTCACAGCAAACGGTCCCAAAAACAAATATTCATAAGGCATTGATCAATAACATAGCAGTTCGTAGAACGCATTCTTAAATTGTCGGCCAATAGTATCACAAGAATTCTTCTTCTATGATACGCGCAAAGCCAAGAATGTCAAATCCAGATGACAATTCGATTTCCGAAATGGCACAGCCACGCAAAGTAGTTAATAAAATTGAATGCAATATTTAAGAAAATCAATTTAGAAGCGAAATAATCAGCATTTCATGATGGTATATGGCCACAATTAACTTCCTTCGTGCAGTAACATCCACTACTTCTTCTTCTTCATGTACCAACTCCATTTCGGAGGTTGGCTATGATCATTGCTATTTTGATTTTGGAAGCTGCGGCCTTAAATAGAACAGATGATGTGACATTAAACCATTTTCGCAGGTTCCAAAGCCAGGATATTTTTCCCCTTCCAATAGATATTTTTCCACAATTTTTCCTTGGATTATGAGTTGTAGAATCTCATACTTTGGATCTCTTATGTTGTGTGTAGGATCTATATGCCTTTCTCCATTCTTCTCAAAACCTCCACTTAGGTCACATGTTCTGTCCATGATATACTAAACATCCTACGGTAGGTCCGCATCTCGAAGGCTTGTATTTCTGCTCGAAATACACGTTGAGGTTCTAAGCTTCTACACCATCTGGAATCTGGAATTTGGAAATGGTGAGAGGGTGGCCTTGAAAAAGGCCGCGGCACTTAGGCCCCATTGGACCCCCTGTGCGTCCTCTCCAGGTCAACCAATCCATCTAGGCCATCGTCCAGCCTAGTGTTGTAAAAAAGGCGGCGATGTTGCCCGAGGAGGCTGTTCTAAGAAAAGCCATGGTTGGCCATCGTCCTCCCAAAATGGATTCCCTTAGTTCCGAAACAGCGTCGCAATCGCAGAGCAGATGCTCTACTGTTTCGTCCTCCTGTTCACAGCCTCTGCATATAGGTGTCTCGCATAATCTCATTGTGTGGAGATGTTTCCTTAGCTGGCAGTGTCCAGTCAGAATCCCCACCATGAGTCGTAGGGTCTTCCTTGACATATCCAGGTATGCTTTTGCTGCAGACTCATTAGGGTAGCTTAAAAACTCCCTGGCCAGTCGACAGTTAGTTGTTTCGTCCCATCTTGCCCTAAAGTCTTCATGGGTGATCTTTTTTATCATATGTATCGTCGTCGCGACAGGTAGGTCTGAAGGGCCGGCTCCGATAATGTTTGAACCGGCTGCCTTTCTAGCCAATTTGTCCGCTGATTTGTTACCTTCGCACTGTGCATGTCCTTTAACCCAGCACACAGAAATCCTGTTTTTGCGGGCAGCATCCTCCAGTGAATTATGGCATTCTAGTACTGACCTGGCTGTAAGTTTACAACTTTTCAAGGCCAGTAGTGCTTGTCTACTATCCGTGTAGATTTTAATAGTCTTGTTCTCAGTATTCCTGCGAACAATCTCTTTTGCGGCTATGGATATTGCAGCAAGTTCAGACTGAACTATGCTTGCGTGTCCCTCCATAGGCCATTTAAGTTCAATTCGCAAGCTTTGGGAGTAAATTCCACAGCCTGCTCCTTCCTTGGTTTTTGAGCCATCCACGAAAATGTTAACCGCACCTTCGGTTATAGGCTCAAATGGTTTTATTTGTACATCGTATAGTCTGTCGAAGACAAACTTGGGAGGTATGCTATCTGCACTTACCTGCAGTAGTGGCAGTCTTACGACTGCCCTTTCCCACAGGTGGCGTCTAGTCTCTCCACATTCTATGCACCAACGACTTTGAGCCTTAGCAATGCAGTCAGAGCCACCTCCCTCAAATAAATATCTAGGGGAGGCAGGCACAACATTACTTCCATTGCTCTGGTTGGGGTTGTTCTCATAGCTCCCGTTAGAGTTAGGCAGGCAGTTCTCTGTACCTGATTGAGCTTGAGCATTGCCGTTTTTTGTTGACTCTTGGGCCATCAAACTACGGCTCCATAGGCAATCATAGGTCTTATGATGGGAGTATAGATCCACATTACGACCTTGGGTTTCATCCCCCATGTTTTACCCACGGTCCTGCGGCACTGTTCATAAGAGATGTATGCCTTCTTTAGTCTTCGTTCTAAGTGAAGATTCCAGGTTAATTTAGCATCGAAGGTGACCCCAAGGTATTTGTACCTCAGATGCAAAATTTAGTTGTGTGTTTAGGAGGGTCGGAGGTCGCAGTGGCTCCATCCTCCTTTTTCTGGTGAAGAGTACCATCTCCGTCTTCCTGGGGTTTACAGACAGGAAGTGCTCCCTGCACCACTTTTCGACTAAGCGAAGGGCACTCTGCATTCGACTGCACAGAACTCCTTCAAACTTTCCGTTGAGCAGTATCGTAAGATCGTCTGCATATGCATTGGTGTAGAATCCATCTGAGTTGAAGCGATGCAAGAGGGTGTCGAGAACAAGGTTCCATAGCAGTGGCGACAGAACGCCTCCCTGCGGGCAGGCTCTGGCAACGATGCCTCTCACTACAGTATCTTCCACCTTTATTTGCACGCGTCTCTTCGAGAGCATGTTAAAAATCCAGCCACTGACAGCAGGAGGGACGCCCCTGTTTGTTAAGGCTGCATTAATTTTCCCAAAGGTGGTTTTATCAAACGCACCTTCAATATCAATAAATACACCTAAGGTGGACTCATTATAGTCCAGCGATCTCTCTATCCGGCTCACTGCTGAATGCAGGGCCGTGTCGGTCGATCTTCCCGTAGTGTACGCATGTTGGTTGGGATGCAGCGGTCGGTTGACCAGTACGCAGTCCCTCAAATATCGCTCACACAGCCTCTCCAGAGTTTTTAGCACAAAGGATGTTAGGCTGATTGGTCGATAGGCTTTGGGGACAGTGTAATCCATCCTTTCTGCTTTTGGTATGAACACCACTCTTACTTCTCTCCATGCCTTCGGGATATAGCGCAGCGATAGGCCTGCCCAGAACACCTTTACCAAGTGCGGCAGTAACTCGTCCAAGCCCCACTGTAGTAGAGCTGGACGGATGCCGTCAGTACCTGGCGATTTGAAGGGTGAGAAGCTTAGTACTGCTCATCGTATTTTGTCTTCACTAACTATTTGGTTGGCACTTTTCCAGTCCAGATCAGTAGGTTGAAGGTTTGTCTCGTCTGGCCAGTTCCTGTCGTCTGTTACCGACGAACCAGGGAAATGGGTCTGCATAAGCAGTTCAAGACTCTCTTGTAGGTCAGCGGTCTTAGTGCCGTCCTCCCTTGTTAGTAGACCTAGGTCGCGATCTTTGTCTTTTGCGAGGACCTTGTAGAGCCGTGCAGTCTGCGAGTGATCTTCGATCTCCTCACAGTAGACCCTCCAGGCCTCCCTCTGTTTTTTCCTTACTAGTTTTTTAAACTCCCGCAGATTGGTGTTGTATTGCTCCCAGTCGGCTTGAGTTCTAGTTCTTTTTGCTCTGTTGAAAGATTTTCTCGCTGTCCTCTTGAGTTCTCCCAGGTCTTTGTTCCACCATTTTGTGGCTTCCCCTGGCTGTTGTTGTGATGCCTCAAGAGGGCAAGATTTTTCAAAGGCTTTAGTTATGGCGGTCTGTAGGCCTAGCATGCGACTTTCCAGGCCGTCATTGTCTTTAGGCGTATTCCCCTCCACTTCCCGTAGGTTCTCCCGAAGCCGGACGAGGAACTGAGCTCGATCCGTCCTTCGGGGATCCCTAAAAAGTTTCCTGGGCGCCTTTATTGAGCTAAGCTCAAATGTTAACCAGCGATGATCTGACATGGTGACCTTGTCAGAGACATACCAGTTTATGACTAATTGAGATATGCCCGCCGAGGCAAGTGTTATATCAATTATGGTTTGACTCCTGGAGTTAATAAAGGTTGGTGCAGTACCTCTATTGAGAATGTTGAGGTTGCTACCTGTAATGTAATCATAAAGTGATTTACCTCTAGCATTGTTGTCTTCGTTGCCCCAGGTCACATGGTGTGCGTTAGCGTCTCAGCCCAAAATGACCTCCCATTTCTGGTTCTGGCAGTGTGCTATCAGGTCCTCCATTTCCCTCGTGGGAGGCAGTGTAGCCGAGTTCTGGGGGAGGTACACTGCAGCTAAGACTACAAAGTTAGTTTTGCCGGCCAATACATATTCCATCTTCACGGCCGTTAGGTCAGAAGTGGACAAGTGATATAAAGGCTGGGCTTTAATGTTCTGAGGTACATATATTGCAGTCCTCGGTCTTTCTGTTGTGGGTAGGCTAAAGATGCGCCCACTTAGTCTGGTTAGTCCAGTTACCCTGGATTTCACTACCCAGGGTTCCTGGATCAAGGGCAGTGCATTCTGCGTTTCGTCCAGGTGGCGACAGAGAACTGCCGTCACAGCCCGGCTTCTACACGATACAAAAGGACTAGGAATAAATAACATTTGAGCATCCGAGTCCTCAGCTCCAGGCTCAGATCGCGACTACAGAGCAGCTTCTTGATATTCACAAAGCACGGGCTTTCTCAATGCAATTTTTTATTTCCGAACAATATTCCATAGAGCAGTTGACACTTGTACCTTCTAGTCATACCTCTCGAGCCTTTCCAGCCTTTCGCCTTCCACATACAGATGTTCATTGGACACTTAAGTTTTGGTGACAATCATGTATTTGGTCCTCTTAACATTGAGTGTCAGGCCATATTCTCGATTAGCTATGATGACATTATTCAACATATTCTGAAGAGCATGCATGTTTTCGGCGAGAAATACTGCATTTGTTCAGTTGAATGCCGGTAACTCGTATCCTACTAGCATCATTTAGGGGGGCTTTGGACAAGATAATGTCTAATGTCCCAAATCGTATCAACCCGGCCAGCTTCTCTCAGGAAAGTTAAAAACTCAAATGAGTTAAATAGGCAAATTAGCATTACCAAATAATGATAGGAAAGTTCTCTAAAAGCCAAAATGATCAAGGAATTTGGCAAAAAAAAATCAGTTACCCCTGGGAATCGGTATAAAATGCATTGAAATTAGGATCCAGTGCACCCATACAAGGTATGCATTTCCTAAAATTTAAGCGTCCAGGGACCATTTAAGTACACATGTTTTCGAAACAAAATTGGAGTTCCAGCTCCTGAAACCCACTTAATACAAAATGTTTACTATTATTGAACGCAAGCACATGTGTGACTGATTTCTCCCTTACCAGAGGACAATAAAATAAAGGATACTGTCAAAACAGACGGTCAGATCTCTACAGCGAAATATAGATGGAAATAGCTGGACTCGAAAGAATTAATAGAAGCATTAATACATTATGTACCATAATTAATATATATGACGGTATCATTCATAATATTGTGCCTTATTTTTAAATTGTGAAAAAGTGCCCATCTACTTATCTTATCAGACTACGACAATTGCAGAAGTGGAAGTTAAAAGTAAAAGTACGCACCAGGTGCGCTGAGTTTCTGGTAATCTTGCAGAGAGTTTTAAGGATGAAATTCTAATATATCTCCTGGCTGCGGAAAAATACATATTGATCACGGAGATTCAACTAGCAAGTTTGAATAATTTACTTAATACTGAATCTCTGATTGCATAATTATATTTTAGGAATTTGATAATTCTATTTTAGAAATTTGATAATCCTGTAGAGTTCGGAAACTTGTTACTTATCTAAGAAGATCGAAACTATAACAATTGTGAAATTTCATACTAAAATTTGTGTCGTTAATATGCTAAAGCCCCAAAGAAAATTTATAAGAAATAATGTTTCATTAGATTCATAGTTATGTAGATCTGTAGAACTATAGCAGATCAAAATATGACTGGGACAGCAGAAAATGTATCTTTGAAACCTAGTAACAAAGAAACTTATCCAAAATTGGTGTGTTTTCAATGTGGATTGTCTCAAATTATTTGTAATTGTCCAGCATTTGGTAAGGTTTGCTCAAAATATTGTAAACCTGGCTATTTTGCATCCGTAATAATGGAAACATGAAGTTAAACTAAAACATTGAAAATGTTGTCAGATGAATACCATGGTTTCATAATTTTACTGAAATATACATATATTTGATATAAAACAACAGAATGTAATAGTCCTGTGGTTCACATTTTATGTTATGAATTTATAACACAGGTCGATTTAAGAAATAAGATTAATAAAACCAAAATTAATTAAAAGTTTTTGGAGATTTCCAAACTAAAATAATTGGGAAGCTAATGATAAAATTGAATTATCTTCCAAACGTTGTATGGAGCTTGAAAACCAGTATTTTGTTAGAACTGATTAAAGATGTCGACTAAGTTAATAATAATTATTATTATAACGGAATTGTGACTCATTGTGAAAATGGTTTTGAGGGGTTGGGTACTTTGAAAAATATTGTCACGTTTAAAAAACTAAATGTGCGCCACTCGATCATGGTCCTGCATGTCTTGAATTAAAGGTACAGTGACGATTGCGTTGGATGGCGTGCAGCTTATGTAGCTCAGATTCTGAATCCATTAACGTCAGGTGAGAAGAGATGATAAAGAAGGCACTTCAGTTAAAAATAATAGCAATGTCTATTGATCAAAAACTTTATACATATATACTGTACCCTATTACTTAGGTGCGCGTGTCTTTCTTCGATTGAGGCTTATATTTGAATTGCTTATTGGTCACTGTTTTATAATATAGCTTTGTAAGAGTTGTGTTGTGTTTTTGACTTAATTCCATTCAGAGTTGACGTTCCTTTTAACTACTTGAAAGATTCTATTTTGAAAATATCTTTGACAAATTTATCGCATACTCGACTTTTTACTACTTTAGGTGGATAAACCAAGTACATGCACATGCATGCTGCGAAACTCGGATTAAGGTAGGAAATAAGGTTGCAGGTTAGGACCCTACGCACATGTGTGCTTTCAACGAACTGTTTTTTTGAGAAACAAAGTCTCGCGAACTGATAGCTTGCTTGAGTATTTACATAATAAAATGTGCTGATCGTTGCATGTTAAAGGTTTATAAGCTTCAATGTTTACATAATATGTTGGTTCAAGTTTAAACTTAGGACAGGACGATATTTTACTTAGTAGTTTATGCGTTTTAGTAGTTCCGAATGTTAAACTTAAATATGCTGTACCTGAAATTTAGATGAAAAATAAAAAACCCTAAGCTTGCAGATCTTAATATACCAGTAGAATGAATATTAAACGCTCCTCTTGTTGAAAAGCAACATGGTTCTCCAAGAAACTGAATGTACGTAAAATTTAAATGGGCACATACACATTCTTAGAGATTCATACGCTTGAATAATTGGCATTTATTTTACCAAAAAGTATCTACGCAATCTCAAGGATGGATTTAATATCGGGGGCTTGACGAGCAATCTACTAAAATATGTTCTTTTAGCACAATAGTTGGCACCTATTACAAATTTTTTCCGAGATCCATTTATGTCTGTGTAATTTACCTGCCCTATTTTATAAAAAATATATAAATATTTCAGACATATTATACAATTATAGGAGCAACGGTATATTTTGATGATTTATGCATAGCCACTGACACAAAAAAGGAAGTTTTATGGTAAATAATCAAGAACTTGACAGGGCACGTAAATATAATGTAAAATTTCGTTATGTGTACGACAGGTTTTTTTATTTGGATTTAGAAAAGAATTAAGTGTATAATGAAGTTCATTCTGCAATAAAATATGATTAACAGGTATTAGACTTTAAGGCCAACCGAAGAAGATCCTATTCTCTCTGAGATAATTGAATTTCAATTAATCTGTTGCTCCAAAAAGCCATATAATTCTGGAAACATAATATATTTCGTTAAAAGCAGATCTGAAATTGAGTTCGAAAATGGTTTATATCATTTCTGAGACGTATTATACGTCCAAAGATGAGTAGATTTATACTATATCTCTTGCAAAAAGCACATTCCAGCTTTTCCTGATAAATAATTTAGTTAAAAAGGTTTTTTATTGCCTCGCTGTGTTTCTGGCGTTTAGAAGTTTGTTTCTACTTGTAAGATATGTGCTAAGTTTAAAGAAACAATATTTCGAGAACTTTCATTAAGTCATAATTTCGCCTCCTTCCTACACTTCTCTTATTTGTGATCTGAATAAGCTGAAGTAAGTGATACCTTCCTTCTCTCCTAATAGGGTTCCAAATATTGCATGTTTCTTTTCTTAATACACATGTGGTAAGACCATGGTATTTGTAACTTTGTCTACCCATAGTATCCTTAAAATTGGACGGTACATTAATAATCCGGATTCTCAATCTTCTTGGTATCTATTTTCTTCATTATCCATGCCTTCATTCCGTAATAACATCACATGTGTCAAACTTTCAGATCTTGATTCAAGTTTCTAGAGCATATCGCTCATTCCATTTTCACGAATGCGCTTCTTGTCCCAGTATTTTTATTATGATCGAGCTATTATTGTTTCTATCCACACAAGTCTCAAGATAATTATATTTATGTACTCTTTCAACTATCTGATCATAGATATTTTCTGTTAATTTTATATTAACATGGGTTTTGTTATTTATATTATTTACTAAAACTTGTCTTCAACAGTTTCCGCCAAAAGAGTGTCGTGTCGTCGGCATATCTTAAATTGTTCCTTGTATGCCGCATCCGATCTTTTAGTGTTTCTAATGATCTGTTTCTTACTGACATCTTCTGTGTAGATAATAAATAAGGTTGGTGCACATCTCTCACACACCTGCCTCTATCTCAAATACTTTAGATTCACGTTTGTCTAATCGTGTATTAGATTATAATGCAGTCCTGAGGTTATTCTTATATCTCAGTGATCGAGATTTTTCTCTTTAATATCTTCAAATAATGATCATGTCTCACCTGGAGGGAAGGCGAAAGGGTCTTGCTGATAGACCCCGGGGAGCCCTTGCAGCATATCCCAGATCTACTTTCAACCACCATTCCTAACTCCACTGCACTCAAGCCCTCCTGATGAAGGTCAGGATCTCTCTCCAGGGCAAGCACACAATCTCCTCGTCCTGCAATATTACTTTCCTTAAGACTCATCAGGCTCACGTGTCTGCCTAAACCACAGAGCATTGTAATAACCCCTACCAGGAATCGTCTACCTCTCGTTAGGAGCCATTCCGTCCTGATCTTATCAGACTCAGTTATAAAGTTCTTTGTCTGTCTGCCCCTCTGAAAATTTCGCCACTCGCTCGAGAGAATCTGATCAGCGCTCTCTCTAATTACCGCTCTTACTTGGGCTCTACAATGGCTCAGAGGCTATACGCGGGGTGCCAGAGTTTAAATTGTCAACTGAATATATCTACCACTTCGATTCCCTCCACGTCGCTGTGTTCCGGCTCCCAAATCAGCATTACTTTCTTGCTTTGTGCCAGTCACTCCAAGGCATCCCCGCAAGTGTAGGCGCACAGGCCGCCTTAACAGCAGCTTGATTATCGGAGCAGATTATTCCTTTGTCTGACCTCGTCCATTTTTGCAAACATTAAGATTGCGTACATCTTTGCTTAAAACACCGTTACTTGTTTTCCCAGAAAGATTTTCCAGGTGCTGCTGGATTCCAAGAAGACTTCCGCTCCATAGAACTTTCGTCCTATCAGTCGTGAGCAATCGATGTAACATATGAACGCCATCTCCGGCAAATTTACCTCTCCACGTTCCCATTGTCTCTTTGTTTATTTAGTTACTGTATACGTTCTCTTGAATCTGAGACTCTTGTCGGGTATTACGACTCTATAAGAGAACGAGTGGTCACTTCATCTGTTTCTAACGAAATTCTTCCCGGTCCAACAATCTCATCTCTTTCTCTCCAGGTATCATTGTCCTGCTTTCTGCATGACCCAAGTCACAACTCTCGAGTGGTGGGAGGTTATCAGCAGGTAATCTAGTGCTACTTTTGGTGTGTTCTAATGGCCCCTGTAATGTGAGATCGGCTAACCATTGTCTAATTATATAAAAGCTCTAAGAACTTCTTGGTTTTTGTCTAGGCATTTTTGTGATACTGCATTAAAAGAAAAGAGTGTCTCTTATGTGAGTGACCTACATCTGAATTCAAATTGATTGCCATTTATGTCTTGTGTAAAATTCTTAAGAAGGCTTTTAATATCTACGCTTATATGTACCTCTATTTTTCTTATGAGTGTTACAATAGTAATATCTTGCTTCTAAATATTCGTACTCTTTAAACTTTTAATGATGCATTTGTCGAATTTCGATCCATATCCCTCTATGTATTTATCACCGTTTCTTTGGGAATTTATTTTTTATCCATGAACTAAAGGATTCCCTTGGCTATCCATTGTCGCTTTTGCTTCGTATTTTCTTCTTATAATAATGTTTTTGTTGGTTTCGATACCGCCAATTTAAAGCCTTTCCACCTTTAGCCTTTTCCTGACTCAATCCATGTCATTTGGGTTCCTTTTTGATGGTTATTTCTGGTGGTGATATCAATCTCGATTTGGTTTGCTTTACTAGTTGTCCTCAATTTAATGTGTACTTTTGCAATTATTGAATTATGGTTCGAGTTAACTTCTGGGTATTCTTAAACTCATTAAACTGAATATTTCTTTCAATATTTTATGAGGAAGTACTCTATTTATTTTCTGAGTACTTTTTGTTGCTGTATGGTTCCGTGTGCAGTCTTCGATTTGGGTGTCTATAGAACTTATTCGATATTATCATATGCTTCTCTTGATAAAGTTTATTAATTTGTCCTATCTTTCATTTATCTTCCCAAGTCCATATCCTCCCACATGCTTCTCACATTGTCATTTGCCGGTCTTTGAATTGAAATTACCTAGAACCATCATAACGTCTTTTGACTTAGTCTAGTCAGTCGTTTGTAGAATGGTATCTAGTTGATTGTAGAATAATTTGCTTTATTTTACAGATTAATTAAAGTATCAAAATTATTAAAAAAAAGCAGATAGCAAATAGGTACTAAAGTGATAGATATTTTTTACGAGTTTGCTAATAGAAATCCATTTAATACTTTTGAATTTCACAATCTAGTTTGGGTTAGTTATCCTACAAAAACTCAAGTTCTTGTCATCAGAGGTCTAATGACCCTACAGAAAAAGCAGCAGGAATTTGTTAAAAATATATTAAAGACATCTAATGAGTCAAAACAATGCTATATTATCGAAATACACACTGGTTTAACTCTTTTTCCTTCCAAACTTTTATTGAGCAGAATGCTTAGCTTAATACTTTCTATTTTAATAAATAAATTACCAGACAAAATTACGGTCACGGTTCTGCAGGAAATGAGACTCAAATCAGTCAAGCGAAATATTCCAATAAATGGAGCTGCAGGCACTTTGAATATCCTGAGAGAGGTCTAGTTGCTAAATATTTGTACTTATTTGGTGGATCCAGGCCAGTCAATACATAATATGGCAATAAAATTTTACGTTTAATTCTTTTTATCGGAAAACGTTTTAGTTCAAATGGATTCAGGTGGTTTCAAGTATAACACCGACTTAGAATTGGTTCCCTGTCTATCAGATGGAGATGTTTTGCAATCGTTGCAACATTTATTCAAATATTTATTATTTTTTTTATTTTCATCTTTGATAAAATTTCTAAAAGCGAATGTGTTTAGGTTAATAAGAATATGCATCCCAATTCTTACTTATAATGTTCGTACTAAAATTGAATAACCAATGTACATCTATTTAAATTAAATTCTCGTGCATGAAGTATTTTTATGTTTCGACGATACATCTACAAAAATATGACAGCAGCATCCTCGGTCTTTCAATCAGCTGTTAAGTCGTCCGTGAAATGTCTGTTGTAAAAATGGATTGTCTTATATTTTAGCGGAGTGTGCAACTCCGCGTAGAAAATTAAGCATGTTCTAAAAGCTTTCTGAATTATGCTGAACACTTTTCGAAATCCCATTTTATGTTGAGCAAGCGATCTAAAATCGTGTAATCGGAAGATGGAATTAAAAGGTGACACTCATAGTTGCATCAGATTTATAATATTTTGGGATGGTGGCATTTCACATTTTTAGAAAATGTCTAAAGTAATTTATTCTTGAGATATTTATCAGAAATCCTTAAGGTATTGAAAATAAATCAATAAAAGCTCAAAGCAATCGGTAGATCCTTAATCCTGGCCGTGAGTGGAGAAGTTCTAATACACATGATATATATGTAGAAAAATAAGCTATGTATTGAGGAACATAGCGGCGTTTTGGATGGAAAAAATGATAACAGAATTATTAAATTAATATAAAAAGTCCGTGTTGGTTATGCTCCCCCATTATATATATGTAGCCAAACAACTGAAACTAAACCATCAGCCTCTAGTGACTAGCTATCACACCAATCTCTATAAGGAATGGCCCTACCAGATTTTTTGTTGAGTACTGGATGTTTAATAAGGTCGTTAAATGACAGTTCTCGTGGTCATTATTTTAAAATATCTTAGAGAAAGATGAAAACCGTGTTACGAGGTCTCACTTGGAAAACGGGAAGTCTTTAAGATAGAAAAAAAAATGGTAATCTTCAATTGGGAACCCAACAAAATGTTCACTTCTTTACCAATTCGTAACATGAAAATTATATTACGAGCTTTCAACTGGAGAACAGGTTATTTTTGAATGAGAACTGTGGACCTAAAGAAATGTTCGCTTCTTCGGCAGAATATCGAATGTTTTGTATATTTCTGTTGTCATCATGTGGCTCAAGTTCACCGCCAAGGGATTAACCAAGTTTATATGTTGTCTCTATCGCCATCCGAGCGATAGAGCCTACCAAAGCTTTTTCTCAACACTAGCTCCCACTTTTGACTCAATACAGGTCGATCACCCCAGTTCAGAAATAAGCGTTCTGGGAGACTTCAATGCCCACAACACCAACTGGCTCAAACATCACAACAAGACCGACAACGAAGGTAGAAAAGCTGAAACATTTGCCATCAGCTGCGGGCTTACTCAACTTGTAGACGAACCAACTCGAATCTCAGAGAGGGGCGAATTCGCCGCCCTCCTGGATCTTTTTCTGAGCACCAATCCTGACCAGTACAAGGTTACAGTTGGTCCGCCATTAGGTACGTCCGACCAC
The DNA here is from genome assembly GCA_016904865.1 of Pissodes strobi. Taxonomy (NCBI): domain Eukaryota; kingdom Metazoa; phylum Arthropoda; class Insecta; order Coleoptera; family Curculionidae; genus Pissodes; species Pissodes strobi. Next base: position 17,535 of record MU182393.1, on the reverse strand, counting down.
AAAGTTATTACAACGGTTTGTGAATTGCCACTCATACAGAAGGATCCACCATTGCCTCGCAAAATCTGGCATTACAATTCTGCAAACTGGGACGATCTAAGGCAGTTCTACCTAGATTTTCCTTGGCTCGACGTCTGCTTTGCCACTAACGATCCGTCAGACTGCTGCGAAGAGATCATGCAAGTAATCTCCTCAGGAATGGAAGCATACATCCCAAATTCCATCAAGTTACCATCAAAAGGAAAGCCCTGGTTCGACAAAAGATGCGAAAGAGCTGTAGGAAGGAAACAGCAAGCCTATAAGTACTGGCAGCAAAATCAGACCGCTGAAAATCGCAATTGTTTTATCGAAGCGAGAAACGAGTGCAAGCGGGTGATCGACGAAACTAAGGACAAACACAATCAAAAGATCAGTAATAAACTTTTGCAATGCCCCAGTGGTTCTAGGAATTTCTGGTCGGTAGCAAAGGCAGTAACAACTTTACAAAAACGTCTCTCCCACCTTTGACGGACGAACGTGGCATCACGGCGACTACAGCCAAGGAAAAAGCAAACATGCTCGCCAAAATGTTTTCATCGCACTCTACCTTAGACGTGCCCCAA